>CM019925.1:4457570-4545808 GCA_009764595.1 Geothlypis trichas | reverse complement strand
AAATTAGCGGCGCTCCTGGGCGCGCACCTCGCTCTCCTTGCCTGCCCAGATGTTCATACAGAGCTTGGCACAGCTGGCTGCGAGCACCTGGGTGCCCAAACAGCAGCTCTGCACTGGGTGCTGGTGCTCGGGGCTCTCTGGTGGTGCTGGAGCCTTGCAGGGTGCTGGGGCTCGTTCCTGAGCTCCAGCCCTCGCTCTCCTTGCCAGCTTCCCTCCTGCCCAGATGTTCATACAGAGCTTGGCACAGCTGGCTGCGAGCACCTGGGTGCCCAAACAGCAGCTCTGCACTGGGTGCTGGTGCTCAGGGCTCTCTGGTGGGTGCTGGAGCTGATGAATTGGCAGAGGGAAATTAGCGGCGCTCCTGGGCGCGCACTTCATCCTTCTCGCCTGCCCAGATGTTCACCCAGAGCTTGGCACAGCTGGCTGTGAGCACCTGGATGCCCAAACAGCAGCTCTGCACTGGGTGCTGGTGCTCAGGGCTCTCTGGTGGGTGCTGGAGCCTTGCAAGGTGCTGGGGCTCGTTCCTGAGCCCCAGCCCTCGCTCTCCTTGCCAGCTTCCCTCCTGCCCCGATGTTCACCCAGGGCTTGGCACAGCTGGCTGTGAGCACCTGGGTGCCCAAACAGCAGCTCTGTATTGGGTGCTGGTGCTCAGGGCTCTCTGGTGGGTGCTGGAGCTGATGAATTGGCAGAGGGAAATTAGCAGCGCTCCTGGGTGCCCACCTCGTTCTCCTCGCCTGCCCAGATGTTCACCCAGGGCTTGGCACAGCTGGCTCCGAGCACCTGGGTGCCCAAACAGCAGCTCTGCACTGGGTACTGGTGCTCAGGGCTCTCTGGTGGGTGCTGGAGCCTTGTAGGGTGCTGGGGCTCATTCCTGTGCTCCAGCCCTCGCTCTCCTTGCCAGCTTCCCTCCTGCCCCAGATGTTCATACAGAGCTTGGCACAGCTGGCTGTGAGCACCTGGGTGCCCAAACAGCAGCTCTGCACTGGGTGCTGGTGCTCGGGGCTCTCTGGTGGGTGCTGGAGCTGATGAATTGGCAGAGGGAAATTAGCGGCGCTCCCGGGCGCGCACCTCGCTCTCCTCGCCTGCCCAGATGTTCACCCAGGGCTTGGCACAGCTGGCTGTGAGCACCTGGATGCCCAAACAGAACAGCAGCTCTGCACTGGGTGCTGGTGCTCAGGGCTCTCTGGTGGGTGCTGGAGCCTTTCAGGGTGCTGAGCTCCAGCCCGTGGGTGGGAAGTCGGAGGAGTTTAATCGATAGCTCAGCCACGGAGGTGGCTGGAGGGGGAAACGCTGGTGACAAACAGAGCTCGCCCCGTGCCCGACACCTCCCTGCAGCAGAGTGCCTGAGTAAATAGATAAGGCTTTGCAATCTGCCTTGAAGGTCAGCTGGACACCCGTCACAGATGGGAGGGACTGCACAGGGCCACCCTGCGGTGCCATCCCTGCTGGAGTGGCTGCCAGGGATCCAGGCTGGCATCACTGGCAGGGCTGGCAGGAACCAGGCTCTCCGTGGGACTTTGCTGGGTTTCTGTGCTCTTTGAGGTCCTGAGATCCTGGGCTGAGGGGCTGAGGAGCTGTTTAGTTTGGATCAGAACCAGCTCCTTGGCGTGCAGCTGGATCCTGGCTTGTGCTCTGCCCCATCCCACATGCCAAGGAGCTGCTGCTTCTTCCTGGGATCCCCTGGAAGAGCTCGTGGCTGCTGGTGGCTCCTGACCAGCAATTCTTACTTGCTTTCCCGGGAATATGAAGCATCCAGGAGGGTCATTAAATTACAATGAAGCCCTAACCCTGCCCAGAGCCTCGGGAAGGGCTTGGTGGGAGGCCAGGACAAGGCAGCTCCTGATGGCTCCATCCGGGCATTGCTCCACCTGGGCAGGACCCAGCAGGGCTGGGATCCATCACTGACACCTTCCCAGGAGCTTTGCCCGGGGTGTGGACCCGTGTTTTGATAACCAAAGGCAGGGGCTGGCAGGTTCCCTCGGCCCTCCCTCCTCTTGGCACAGGAATTACAGGAGTTACTGGTGTCAGCTGGAGGTAAAGCTTTGATGTGTCTGGAGAACCCCGTAACCTCTTCCTCAGTGCTCTGCTCTGCAGAGTTATTTGGGTGATCAGTATCTTCCCACTTCCCTGGCGCTTCCCTCCACCCTTCCCATGCTCCCAGCAGGGGAGGGAGCTGTGGTTTGATGCCCAGCTCCCCCAGCTAAATTGCATTTAAAGAAGAGCTCTCAGCTTCTTCAGAGCTCTCATGGTTCAGGCAGCTTCATCCTGGTGCCAGCAGCACCGTGGGACAGACATCTCCCTGCCATTGCCATGTCCCAGGGGACAGTGACTTCATCCAGAGGTGACAGAGGTGTGGGGGACATGAAGGATGCTCTGGGAGAGGTGCTGTTGGCCTTTGGGGAGGTCGGGGTTGGGAGTGGTGACGTGTCCTTGCTGTCACAGGTCCCCGTGTCCGTGGCCATGATGTCCCCACAGATGATCACGCCGCAGCAGATGCAGCAGATCCTGTCCCCACCCCAGCTCCAGGCCCTCCTGCAGCAGCAGCAGGCAATAATGCTGCAACAGGTAACACTGCACTGGAGCTGAATGCAGCCAGGCAATTCCCACCAGGCTGTGGGAATGCTGGGCTTGGTTGGAGGCACAAAAATGGGTCCTTTCCTCCTCCTGCTTTCCACATCTTTCCTTTGGGATTCCCAGCACGTCCAGGCATGAAAAGAGCTGCTGGTGCTGACAGTGCTGCCACCCTGAGCCAGGGTCTCAAAACCTGCAAAATTCCTGCTCAAGGGCTGATTTGGGGCTGTCCAGCTCCTGGGAAAAGCCGGGCTCAGGGTGATGCCCTTGGTTCAGTGTGCCCCAAGCAGAGCCCCCGTGGTCACTGCTGGGCTTTGGGCAGGTGCCTGTGGACACTGGGACCCTCTGGAAGCTCCCTGTGGATCCAGGGGGTTTATCCCTGTCCAGCTCCAGAGCTGAACTTTGTTTCTCATGGCCCTGCTCGACTTTTCCAGAGATTTTAGTCAGATGGGGAGGGAAGAAAAAGGAGGAGAAGGGAGAAAAAAAAAAAAAAAAAAAAAGCAGATTTCCACTCTGAAACAAAATCTGTCTGCTTGGGTAAACAGCTCCCGGCAGCGGGAAGGAGGGAGAGAGGGAGAAACCCCACAAGCATCCTCCACACCCTTCCTCCTGCCTCCAGTACCTGTTTACTCCAAACAGCCTGATAAGGATTCAAGGTTGGCCCCAGGGAAAGAACAAAGGGTAAACACTACCCTGGGTGGGTCCTTCCACAAACCTCTTTGGAGCCGGATAAAGAAACACGTTTGACTGCAAATTAAACAACCCAGGCCGGAATAGCTCACATTCTCCACCGGCAGCAAACCAAACATCACACCTCTCACCCCTGACCCAATGTTCCTGCTCCCAGCCCGGCCACTCTGCAGCTCCCTGGCTCGGGGGTAAACACCCAGCCCCTCCAAACCTGTTCTCAGACACAAACAGCCGCTGGCTGCTGCCAGCCCTTGGGCTGATAAAGGCTTCCCAGCATCCCCAGGGACATTCCTGAGCCCCTCTGAGGGGGCTGGGGGGGTCTCACTGACCTCCCCGTGCCTTCCTCCCCCTCCCTGCACGCAGCAAATCCATCACCCACAGTTTATTTAGGGGCCAGGGTGAGAGCTGGTGGTGATGCTGTGGCAGGTCCCAGCGCTGCCTGTGGGCACTGGGACCCTCTCTGGTGGCTCCCTGTGGATCCAGGGGGTTTAAACAGCTCTGATTTGATTTGAGGGGCTGTTTTGACTACAGGGCTGAACCCCCAGTTCTCACAGGCCAGGGGTTGTGGCTGCTCCTGGTCCTCCCCAGCTGGGTCTCTCACAGCGCTTGTCAGGGGTGTTTTGGGGTCCCACCGTGCCAAAATTGGGGTTTCCCCACCCTGAAGTGCTCTGTGATGTGCCAGGGCACCCCAACCTGCTTTTCTCTCAAGGGACAGCAGGTTGGCATGAAAATAAACATCAGGGTGGGCATTGGGGGTGTTTGGGGGTGCAGGGCCCGTGGGCATCCAGAGCTGGTGGCAATACTGGCAGGTCCCAGCGCTGCCTGTGGGCACTGGGACCCTCTCTGGAGGTTCCCTCTGGATCCAGGGGGGTTTAAACAGCTCTACTTTGATTTGAGGGGCTGTTTTGACTGCAGGGCTGAACCCCCAGTTCTCACAGGCCAGGGGTTGTGGCTGCTCCTGGTCCTCCCCAGCTGTGACTCTCACAGCACTTGTCAGGGGTGTTTTGGGGTCCCACCACACCAAAACTGGGGTTTCCTCACCCTGAGGTGCTCTGTGATGTACCAGAGCACCCCAGCCTGCTTTTCTGTCGAGGTTGGCATTAAAATAAACATCAGAGTGGGCATTGGGGGGTGTTTGGGGGATTCAAGGACCATGGCTATCCAGAACCCTTGGCAATGCATGCCCGGGGTTCCTCTGGTTGGTGCTTCCCCTCCTGCCCTGCACTGGGTGACACAGAGAGCCCTGGTGACAGTGCCAGGAGCTGGAGTGGCTGTGGCAGAGCCTTGGCACTGGGATGGTGAGGTGGGCACGGGGTGGTGAGGTGGGCACGGGGTGGTGATGTGAACATGGGGTGGTGAGGTGGGCACAGGGTGGTGAGGTGGGCACAGGGTGGTGAGGTGGGCACGGGGTGGTGATGTGAACATGGGGTGGTGAGGTGGGCATGGGGTGGTGAGGTGGGCACAGGGTGGTTCCACTGCTGATCCCGTTGCTCTCTCCCCTTCCCAGCTGCAGGAATACTACAAGAAGCAGCAGGAGCAGCTCCACCTGCAGCTGTTGACCCAGCAGCAAGCCGGAAAGCAGCAACCCAAAGAGGTGAGCTCACCTGGAGGGCACCAGCACAAAACAAGGGGTGGGACAACCTCCAGGGAGCCCGTGGCAATGGGACATGGGACATGCTGCTCTGGGAGTGCCAGGATGACCAGTCCTGTCACTGGAGTTGTTGTTCTTCCTCTTTTTCCTCCTCTTCTTCCTCCTCTCTGTGATCTGGTGTGGATGTGGGGCAGCACTGGACCCTCCCTGGTGACAGGGACAGGTGCCATCCCCCCAGCGCAGGGTGAGAGCTCCCCAAATCCCCCCGTGGTGGGATCAGAGAAGGCTCAGCCCAGCCCAGCCCAGCTGGGCTCAGCTTGGGCAGCCCAGTCCTGGCACAGCAGTGCCCTGGTGAGTGGGCAGGGCTGGTCAGGTGGCAGCCAGAGCTGGGTTTTTCCTGCCAGGAAGGAAAAGGGTGGCTCTCCAAAGCCCAGGGAATGTGGCAAACAGCAGGGATCCCAGCAAAGGGCTTTTCCAGGAGCAGGAGGCTCTGAGGTGGGCAGGGCTCTCAGCCCCAGGATCACACTGGCAGTGCCTGCTGGAGGCTCATTCTGTGCCCCTGTGATTGCACCAATCTTGCAGAACCCCTTCACACAGCAGTTTTGCCCCCAAGGGCACAGTGATGCCCCCCAAGGGGTTGTGGCTGTGTCACACAGAGGTTGGGGACAGAGCCCAGCCAGCAGCCAGCCCTGCTCCCTTCCTTTCCCTTGGGGATTTTTCCCCCTCTCATGCCAAAATGCTTCACGTGGGGTTTTTTGCTGTGCAGTTTTGCTGAATTCATGTCTGGCATTGCTGCCCCTCCCCTGAGTGTCCTTCCATGGGCTCCCAGTGACAAGGGACCTGTTCCTGAGCCACATCCCTGCAATACTGGGGCTGTTTGTGGCCATCACTCCTCCCAAAATCCAGCACCCTGATGCACACCCAGCGCTTGAAACTCAGCTTTTTTGGCAGGGAGAGAAGATTTTAAGCCCAGGCTGCGTGTTGGGGTGGCACAGCTGGCAAAGCCACATTGGCATCAGGGGACCAGGGTGGCTGCAGTGGCTCAGGGTCACTGCTGCAGCCTCAGGCAGGCTCCCACTGTGGGGTGTGGGTGCATTTCCAGGGTCAGGGTTATCAGAACCATCTCCAGGAGCTGCTGGTGCTCGGGGAAATGGGGGAGGTGTAAATGTGAGCTTCCTCAAGGACTTTCCTGCTGGCCCTGGTGATGTTCTCTTGCAGCACCGAGCAGGGATATAATTAAGCTCTAACAAAGCGCTTGCTTAGCGGGCTCTGCTTTAAAAAGCTCGTGTTAACTTTTAATTAAATGGTACAGAGGAGATGGGAAATTTATCCAACAAGAAAGGGTGTAGCAAGGAGGGGGGAAGGGGTGTTGGATGCTGCTGGAGGGGTGTGTGTCCAGCTTTCCTGCTGGGAAAAGCACCGAGGGGGTCTCAGCAAGGGGATGTCAGTGTTTGCCTTCCTCAAAATCCTTGATAAGTTTGGTTTCACCCCAAAAATTTGGGTGGGTGGTGTTCCTCAAGTCTGTGTTGATGTTTGCCTGCTGGGAATGGTGATGCTGTGGTTTCCCTGACACTCAGGGAAGAGCTGGAGTGTCTGGGATGCCTGCACAGAGCTGCCCTTGGATCTTTCCTGGAAACCCACGACCAGATTTAATTCCAGCCCTGCTGCAGGATTTGTAGACCCAGCACCTTCTGCTTCCCCTCTGCCTGATTCCAAGGGCTCCTCTCCATGAGTCAGCAGCTTGGAGTGGGATCTGCAGGTGGGAAGGACACCAGGAAGGAGCTGGGAGCAGGGGCAGCATCGCTGGGAAGAGCAGCTCTGATATCCCTGGAGCAGGGGCAGCATCTCCAGGGAGAGCAGCTCTGATATCCCCAGGGACAGAATCTCAGGGAGGAGCAGCTCTGATATCCTTGGGGGGCAGAATCTTTGAGAGGAACAGATCTCATATCCCTGGGAGCAGGGGCAGAATCTCCAGGCAGAACAGCTCTGATCTTCCTGGGAACAGGGGCAGGATCTCTGGGAGGAACAGCTCTGTTATCCTCAGGAGCAGGGGCAGAATCTCCAGGCAGAACAACTCTGATATCCCTGGGAACAGGGGCAGAATCTCTGGAAGGACCAGCTCTGATATCCCTGGAGCAGGGGCAGCATATTTGGGAGGAACAGCTCTGATATCCCAGGGAACAGGGGCAGAATCTCCAGGGAGAACAGCTCTGATATCCCTGGGGAGTGCCCCAGAGAAGGGAAGGACAGACAAGAGGATGGAATGTGTGGGAAGAGCCTGTCAGCAGCATCCTGTCCCTAATGATGCTCTGTGTCCATGGGTGCTGTGCCACACTGGGGCCATGAGGAAGGGCCAGAGCAAGGCAGCTGATCCATGAATCCATGCATCCCACCAGGATGGGGCTGAGCTGTGGCACATCCCAGCCCTTCCTGGAGCATTTTGCTTGCTGGGGTGTGAGAGCCATCCCCCAGCATCCAGCAGCATCCTGGGTGTGGGAAAAACAAGTAACAGTGCTCATGTCTCCCATCCTGCTCCCCCCAGGATGCTTGGAGGAGCCACGGGGTGCAGACACCCCCAAAATGCCCTGGGAAGGTCCCAGTGTGTCCCCAGAGCTGCCGAGGGCAGGGGTTGTCCCTGTGCTGAGGCAGGCTGGGTGGGGAGGGGGAGCTGCTGGCTCCTAACCCCGGTGTCAGCTTAATGAAGTGCTGCTGTCAGTCCCGCGTGTCACGGCGCAAACTCCTCCTGATGTGCTCATAAATCAAAGTGACGGCGCCTCCTGCCCCGGTGGCTGCACCCACTCAGCTGCGTCTAATGCACGGGGATGCTGCAGACCCCCAGCCCCACAACGGGAATGGGCTGGGAATGGGCTGGAATGAGGTGGAAATGGGCTGGGAATCGGCTGGGGATGAACTGGGAATGAGCTGGGGGAACCAAGCCTCAGGGATGCTGCAGACCCCCAGCCCCGTGCTGGGAATGGGCTGGAATGAACTGGGATTGAACTGGGAATTGGCTGAGCTAGCCAAGCCTCAGTGATGCTGCAGACACCCAGCCCCACGCCAGGAATGGGCTGGGAAAAGCTTGGGAATGAGCTGGGGGAGCCAAGCCTCGGTGATGCTGCAGACCCCCAGCCCCACGCTGGGAATGGGCTGGGAAAGAGCTGGGAATGGGCTGGGAGAGCCAAGCCTTGGATTTGAATGGACTGGGAATGGGCTGGGAGTGAGCTGGGAATGAGCTGGGGGAACCAAGCCTCAAGGATGCTGCAGACTCCCAGCCCCGCGGCAGGGAATGGGCTGGAATAAGGTGGAAATGGGTTTGGAATGAACTGGGAATGGGCCGGGTATGAGCTGGGATTGAACTGGGAATTGGCTGGGGGAGCCAAGCCTCAGTGATGCTGCAGACCCCCAGCTCCACGCCGGGAATGGACTGGGAAAAGCTTGGGAATGAGCTGGGAATGGGCTGGGAATGAGCTGGGGAGGGACCAAGCCTCGATGATGCTGCAGACCCCCAGCCCCACGCCAGGAGTGGGCTGGGAATGGGCTGGGAGAGCCAAGCCTTGGATTTGAATGGGCTGGGGATGAGCTGGGGGAACCAAACCTCTGTGATGCTGCAGACCCCCAGCCCCACGCCAGAAATGTGCTGGAAATGGGCTGAGAATGAGCTGGGAACGGGTTAGGAATGAGCTGGGGGAGCCAAGCCCAGGATTTGGCCCCAGCTCCTCTGGGAGTGGCTTTTCCAACGGGAAATGGAAGTAGTGAGGATCAGCGGGGTGTGAGGTTTTTGGGAAAGCTGGAGCTGTCATCCAGGCTCTCCCCAGCCTGGTTTCTCCAGGGAGAGCTTGGCTTGGAGCCCACGGGCTGGTGGATGACTCTGCATCCACACTCAGGGCTTTAGGGGTCTGTGGTGCCACAAGTGTTCCCTAGGGATGGCAGATTGGCTTCCCCTTGGATCAGCCCTTGGTTTGGCTTGGATTTCCTGGGGCTGCTCCTTCTGTGGAAGCTTGAGGGATGTGGATTTGAGGCACATGAAGGTTCAACCTCCACATCACCAGGTTCAACAGCATCCCTGCCAGAGCCAGGAGTGGCTCAGGGGCTCTGAATCCAGCCAGGCCAGGTCAGAGAAGCCTGGCTGGGCTGTGGGATGCAGGCAGCGTGCCCAGGGATCCTCCTGACCCCATCCACTCCCAGCAGCTCAGCCTGGAAGTGACGTGGATGAGGCTGTGCTGGAGCAGAGCTGGGGCTTGCCCCGGGGCCCTCGGGGAGGGCGGTGGTGGAGCCGGGAAGAGGAGGAGAATCCCATCCTGTCCCTTCCTATCCCATCCCAGCTGCTGTTTCTAAGCAAGGCAAGGACAGTGTGTCCATCCCACACCTCCCCTCGCCAGGAGGGGACACCCTGGGGGACAGAGAAGCTGTTAAAGCTCTCAAGCTGCAGCCTGGTCCTGCCCTTTTCCCTCCATCCTGCTGATCCCATGGCCTGCAGCCCTCGTGGCTCAGGAGTCGGGGATTTCTCTTCACTGAGCAGGAATTGCTTTGATTTGTGCCTTGATCTTTAAGCCTCAGAGGTGCAGGGCTGAGACAGAGCCAGGGAGGATCCAGGTCTGACTCTGGGGAGGCAATTCCACACTGGCCAGGAGGTGGAGAGGACAGGGAG
Organism: Geothlypis trichas; assembly: GCA_009764595.1. NCBI lineage: Eukaryota > Metazoa > Chordata > Aves > Passeriformes > Parulidae > Geothlypis > Geothlypis trichas. Next base: position 4,536,308 of record CM019925.1, on the reverse strand, counting down.
AGTCCACACATCTCTCTGAGGCTGAGAAACTGGAATTTAACTCGGTCTGTACCCTAGACAGGATGGTGGTGGTGCCTGATGTTGCAGAGAGGGGTTTGGAGCCCATCCTCACCCTCTGATTCACAAAGCCAAGGCTGAGCATCAACAACATCCACAGGGATCCACCTGCATCCAGAGAGACCCTGGGTGTGACCCCAAACTCACTCAGGGACGGTGATGGCCCCAAACTCAGTCAGGGACTGGGATGGCCCCAAAATCAGTCAGGAACTGAGATGGCCCCAATCTCAGTCATGGGCTGGGATGGCCCCAAGCTCAGTTAGGGTCTGGGATGACCCCAAACTCACTCAGGGACTGGGATGGCCCCAAACTCAGTCAGGAACTGGGTTGGCCCCAAGCTCAGTTAGGGTCTGGGATGGCCCCAAACTCACTCAGGGACTGGGATGGCCCCAAACTCAGTCAGGATCTGGGTTGACCCCAAGCTCACTCAGGGACTGGGATTGCCACAGAGAGTCTGGCTGCTGCTCCCTGATGATGCAGCCTCAGGGATCACCAGTTCCCTGGAATTCCCAGTGCCTGGGGGGCCTGAATCCCGCGGTGTTCACAAAACAAGGCCAGTCCTGCCTGCAGAGCTCTGTGCTGCTCAGTCAGAGCACGAACATGGAAATTCTGCTTTGGGGGGCTGCAGAGTGCAGCGAGGGGGGGATGTGCCCCAGCCTGGCTCCCCGCCGGCACCGTCTGCCCAGGCAGGGGGGTTTGGGGGGGTTCACGGGGTCACGGAGCCGCCTGCCCCACTAATGAGGCTGGGCAGCCCCGGGGCAGCTCCCCTCTCCCGGCCAGCTCGGATTAGCAGCTGCCTGTCCCCAGCCCTAATTGAATTCTCTCCCCTTCACTTAATTCTCATGGATTTCTCGGCGCCTCCCCAGGGACCCATCCTGCCTAACTAGTTTAGGGCCAGCGATGCTGGGCAGAGCCTGGCCAGGTCCAGGGGGTGAGGGAGAGTCACCTACTTAAGGGGTGGCTGTGGCTGGGGTGGGGACACCAGTGTTGGCACCCCCTTCCCTGCACCAATTCCATCCCCTCACCAAGAAAGGGCTCTTAACAGTCATTTTTGACAAACAGGGATAAAATTCTACCTTACAGGAGGTTTCTGTGCCTGTTGCCTGCTAGGACCCCCCTTTTTTTACACCAACACCACAGCTGAGCCTCCCCCTTGGGGACCCCCCAGCCGAGCTTTGCGTGTTCCTCCGAGCAAACCCCCAGCTCCTCTCTCTCCTCTCTCTCTCTCTCTCCCTTTTCTTTCCAGCGCTTTATTTTTCCCTTCCCCTTTTCCCTTTCCTTCCCCTCCTCTTCCGATAGATCAAAGCCTCTGGAGCCGAGCAGGCCCCGCAGCAGGATGGAGGCACCGCCGGGCGCGGCGTCCCCGGCGCTGCCACCCCTCGCTGCCAGCGCCCCTCGCCGCCACCTCCAACCCCCTGCCGCCCTGCCAGGCCGGGAATAAAGCTGGGATTTGTCCCTCCTTTTGTCTCAGCAGCCGTTGGGGAACAAGCAGCTGGCCTTCCAGCAGCAGCTCCTGCAGATGCAGCAGCTCCAGCAGCAGCACCTGTTAAACCTGCAGCGCCAGGGCCTGGTGAGCCTCCCGCCGGGGCAGGGCACGGTGCCCCTGCAGAGCCTGCCCCAAGGTAAGGAATGTAGGCTGGGGGGGTCCCTGGGCTGGAGCTTGCCCAGATCTGGGTGAGGGGGGCTAGGGAGGGGCGCTGGTGTTGGGTTTTGTGGTGCTCCCAAAGTTTGGGGGGTGGTGGTGTCAGCAGTTGGGGTTGTGAGGGGTTGGGGTCTGGGTTCCAGAGGGGTGCAGGGTTGGGGTGCCTCTTCCTCTGACAGAGGAGGGTCAGGATTTGGGGTACCCTGGCAAGGGGCTGCCAGGATTTGGGGCACCTCTGACAGAGGAGTGCCAGGATTTGGGGCACCTCTTCCGCTGGCAGAAGGGTGCCAGGATTTGGGGCACCTCTTCCTCTGGCAGAGTAGGGTCAGGATTTGGGTACCCTGGCAAGGGGGATGTCAGGATTAGGGACAACTTTTCCTCTGGCAGTGGAGTGTCAGGATTTGGGGCACCTCTTCTTCTGGCAGAGGAGTGCCAGGATTTGGGCTACCTCTCTTCCTCTAGCAGAGGAGTATCAGGATTTGGGGTACCCTGGCAAGAGGGTGCCAGGATTTGGGACATCTCTTCTCTAGCAGGGGAGTGTCAGGATTTGGGGCACATCTTCCTCTGGCAGGAGGGTGCCAGGATTTGGGAAGTCAAGCTCTTCTCCCTTCTGGGAACAGCTCTGTGAGTGCTGCAGGTGCCTCAATCTGTGTTTCCCAATGGGGCCCTGCAGCCTCCCCTTGCTGTGCCCAGCTCCAGGTGATGCTCTCCCAGTGCTGGGTGAGATTTGGGGAGATTCAGGGAGTGGGGAGGAAACCCTGGCTGCTGCCTCATGTCCCTGCTGACATTGCTCACTGTCTCCTGTGCCTCAGCTGTTTGTCCCTCAGACCTCCAGCAGCTCTGGAAGGAGGTCACGGCCACCCAGCCCGTGGAGGACAGCATTAAGCAGGAAGGTCTTGACCTCACCACCAACACCTCCAACTCTACCTCGTTTTCGGCCGCCAAGGTCTCGCCTCCCATTTCCCACCACCCTCTGCCCAATGGACAGAGCACCATGCACACGCCCAGAAGGGACAGGTAGAGCCGGGTCGGGCCCTGGCACTTTGTGGTTTTATTCCTGGACAGGTGGAAGGGGCTGGGATCCATCACCCACAGGGCTGGGATCCATCACCCACAGGGCTGGGAGGGATGGAGGGTTCTGCCCACCCCATAAAAGAGGCCTGGCACTGTTTTGTTGCACCCTCAGAGGACAGGGAGCTGTCACTGTGGGGTGTCCCATGGGGCTGTCCCCATGCCTGGGAATGCTGGAACATCCCAGCTGCCCCATCTGAAGGCCCCTTTCCCTCTTGTGCAGCTCTTCCCATGAAGAGACCCCCGGCTCCCACCCGCTCTACGGCCACGGAGAGTGCAAGTGGCCTGGCTGCGAAACCCTCTGTGAGGACTTGGGGCAGTTTGTCAAGTAAGTGTCACCTCTTTGGGACAGGTTTTTATGTCCCAGCTGGGACAGAATGCACCTGGTGGAGGGAAAACCCTGAGAGGTGGTTCAGACAACCCAAAGTGTGTACCCTGAGCTAGGTGACCTCATGGAGAAGGAGAAAACAGGAGAGCAGGCATCCTAAAATGTGTACCCTGAGCTAGGTGACTTATATGGAGGAGAAAATAGGAGACCAGGCATCCCAAAGAGGATGATTCTGTCCCTGCATTCCATCAGGGACAAGGGGAAGATCTTGAGAGTTGGTTCAGACAACCCAAAGTGTGTGCCCTGAGCTAGGTGACCTCATGGAGAAGGAGAAAACAGAAGACCAGGCATCCCAAAGAGGATGATTGTGTCCCTGCATTCCATCAGGGGCAGAATTGATGGAGGGGAAGATTTTGGGAGCTGATCCAGGCATCCCAAAATGTGTGCCCTGAGCTGGGTGACCTCATGGAGAAGGAGAAAACAGGAGACCAGGCATCCCAAAGAGGATGATTCTGTCCCTGCCATTCCTTCATTCCATGGAGGAGAAGATCTTGGGAGTTGATCCAGGCATCCCAAAGTGTGTGCCCTGAGCTAGGTGACCACAGGGAGGAGAAAACAGGAGACCAGGCATCCCAAAATGTGTGCCCTGAGCTAGCTGACCTCATGGAGAAGGAGAAAACCCAGCAGGAGCTGCTGCTGGTGTTGTCCCATCCTTGGAGATATCCAAGGCCAGGCTGGCTTGGAGTGGAAGGTGACCCTGCCCGTGGCAAAGGTGGAGTGGGATGAGCTTTATGAGCACTTGCACGCCAAGCCATGGGATGAGTGAATGATCTGGAGGAGGCCAGAGCCCGGGCAGCAGGCGAGGGGGGCTGGCAGCCCTGCTGGGGACACGGGGGGGAGGCAGCAGATGGCAGATGGCACCGCTGACACCGCTTGTGGGCTCCGGCGCTGACTGATTAACTCTGCTGTCTGAGAGCCCTCTGCTAGCGTCAGGGTCAAACAAATTGTTTTCACGCTTCGTCAGAGGTTTACTTAATTAGTTCATTTGCAATTAGATCTCTTTGTAGCCGGGATTTTTAGCAAAGACATCAGAAGGAGCTGACGGGGCTCCTTCCCCCGCCTCCCCGGCTGTCTGCTCGCCGAGCCCTGCGCTCTGCAGCGGGCAGCTTTTGGGCTTTTCCACACTCATCCTCCGTCCTCTGCCACCCTCTGAGGGCTGGCTCTGGGTGGGAACATCCCCTGCACTGTGCCAAGCCACCAGAGGCCTTGCCCAGGAGGATGAGGAGGTGTGAAGGCAGCCCGGGGATGATTCAGGATGATTCAGCCTCCTGTGTCCTCCTTCCTGTGCCTCTGAGTCATGGGGTGAACCCAGATAAGGCATCTCCTCCTGCCTGGCAGGGCATGTTCGGGTGGCACGGGGCACATGAGCAAGCTCCAGGTTGGGAACTGGAGCTGGAGTTGGCAGGGAATGCCCAGAGCTGGGTCAGGGGGCTGGCAGAGCTGTGCTGTGCCAGGCAGGGTCCCCTCCTTGGCACCATGGGCACCAGGGCAGCCTCCAGCAGCACTGGGGAAGGGGTTCTGTCCCTTCCTGCCCTCCTGGGCACCAGGGCAGCCTCTCAGAGCACTGGGGAAGGGGTTCTGTCCCTTCCTGCCCTCCTGGGCACCAGGGCAGCCTCTCAGCAGCACTGGGGAAGGGTTTCTGCCCCCTCCTTGCCAACATGGGCACGTGTTGGGGTGTAGGACAGACAGACAGAAAATTTGTAGCTCCCAAAAGCCAAACCCAGTTGGAGCTGGAGCCTGCCTTGAGTGTGGGCATCCCCTGGGCATCCTCTGGGCCTGCTCTGGACATTCCCTGGGCTTCCTCTGGGCATCCCCTGGGCATCCCCTCCATGGGCAGCTGGGGTGGTTTGTGCTGGGCTGAAGGGGTCAGTGTGGCCCTGGAGCTGTGCTGGGTTGGGGTTGGGGTCAGTGGCAAATGGCTCCATTCCCACCTGGCTTTGTTCCCCTGCAGAAGCAGCCGTGCCCTGGCAGTGCCAGGCAGGGCTGGGGCTCTGGGGGCTTTGCTCACAGATGGGTTTGGCAGCAGGGCCTGGCTCCCTGGCGTGTCTGTGCACGCTGGGGCTGGGAGGCTCCCACAGGCAGCAGGGTGAGACTCCTGCCCTGCTCCAGAGCCAGCCTGGGAGACTGAGGCGCCTCCTCCTGGGGTGCTCAGCCTCAGTCCTGGGGAACATCAGGCACACGGCCCCTGGGACCCCCCTGCATCACCTTTGGGGTGTTCCAGGGTGGCATTTCCCCAGAATGCCCCTCCAAACCATCCTGCTCCTCCATGAGGCTCCCCCGGGTTTGTGCCCACCCCAGCAAGGACATGGCCTGGCTTTGTGACACCCTCAGGGCTGGCTGTGTCCCCAGGCTGGTGCTTTGCTGGGTTTGGGGACAAGGTGATGCCAGGATGTCCCTGGCTCTGTCACCAGGAGCCTCAGGGAGGAGGGAGGGCAGTGAGGACCAAAGATCCTGATGCTTCCTAAAGAAAGCACCTGATAAACACGAGGCAGGAAGGGGAACAGCCTGGAAATGGCACCTCCTGCCCTCAGGGCTTTGCTCAGAGCGTGGAAGGCGCCCTGCCATGGGAACCTGCTCCTCAGGTGCTGCTGGCACCTCCTGCCTGCTGCAGGAACCTCCACGGGGCTTTCCCTGTGCCAGAGGCTGCTCCTGAACACCCTGGGGCTGCCTGGGGCAGGGCTGAGTGTTTGGGGTGGTGGCACAGCCTGCTTTGCTCAGTCACTCCGTGCCTCAGTTTCCCTCGTGCCCACCCCACTTTGGGGCATCCCTGAGCAATGTGCAGGTCAGGGCTGATCCCAGGTGTGGCCCCAGCAGAGGGGCTGAGTGCTGGGCATGCCCAGGCCTAACCAAACCTGCGTGTTCTCCTCCCCAGACACCTCAACACAGAACATGCACTTGATGACCGGAGCACGGCCCAGTGTCGAGTCCAGATGCAAGTGGTACAGCAGCTGGAGATACAGGTGGGTGTCCCACCCCAGCCCCATGGAAACAGGGACAAAAAGCCACCTCTCTGTCACCCTGTGCTCCCCTCAGGAGAGGGTGACAAGGCTGGGGACTGTGACTTGTTTTAAAGTTACATCCCCTGGGCATGATTCAGGATGATTCTCTTCCCAAATAGGAATCCTGCATCCAGGTGGAAATCAAGCCCTCAATCTCATTCCCCTCTCATCCCAAAGTGCCCTGTGGATAACAGGAGATGCCACAGATGTGGAAAATGGGAGGGTTTGTCCCCACATGGGCTGTGCCACCTCTTTGTCACCCTACGCTCCCCCAGTACAGGGTGACAGAGTTGGGGACTGTAACCACCCAAGTGGGGACTTATTTTAAACACCCCAAATAGGAATCCTGCATCCAGGTAAAATTCAAGCCCTCAAATTAATTTCCCTCTTATCCCAAAGTGTCCCTGTGGGGAACAGGAGATGCCACAGATGTGAAAGGCAGGAGGGTTTGTCCCCACACGGGCTGTGCCACCTCTTTGTCACCCTGTGCTCCTCTCAGGAGTGGGTGACAGGGTTGGGGACTGTAACTTGTTTTAAACATTATTTCCCAAATAGGAATCCTGCATCCAGGTGAAATTTGTGCCCTCAATCTCATTTCCCTCTCATCCCAATGGGTAAAAGGAGATGCCACTGATGTGAAAGGCAGGAGGGTTTGTCCCCACATGGGCTGTGCCACCTCTTTGTCACCCTACTCTCCCCTCAGTACAGGGTGACAGGGTTAGGGAATGTAACCACCCAAGTGGGGACTCATTTTAAACACCCCAAATAGGAATCCTGCATCCAGGTAAAATTCAAGCCCTCAAATTTATTCACCTCTCATCCCAAAGTGTCCCTGTGGGTAACAGGAGATGCCACAGATGTGGAAGGCAGGAGGGTTTGTCCCCACATGGGCTGTGCCACCTCTTTGTCACCCTGTGCTCCCCTCAGGAGAGAGTGACAGGGTTGGGGACTGTAACTTGTTTTAAACACCCCAAATAGGAATCCTGCATCCAGGTAAAATTCAAGCCCTCAAATTTATTCATCTCTCATCCCAAAGTGTCCCTGTGGGTAACAGGAGATGCCACAGATGTGGAAGGCAGGAGGGTTTGTCCCCACATGGGCTGTGCCACCTCTCTGGGAGCCACGGGGCTGTTTGAAAACCAGGCCGCTTATTTTTTGTGGTCTTTGGAGCCCAACTTTGGGCTGCTATTTTTGGCCAGGCAGTTCTTTAAATAGTGCTTTTGCCAGCCTCTCTGAGCCCCCAGCGTGCTCTGTGTAATTCTGTTAATGGAGAAGGGAGGGGGGAAAAGAGGGGAGGAAATGAGGGGGTTGGAAAATGAGATGGGGCAGGGGGTCACTGTGATGTGTGTGACACCACAGGGGACACTGGCCCAGGACACAGCAGGACAAGATCTGCAGCATCCTTGGGACCCCCCCACCCTGAATTAGGGTCCTGACAGGGAAAAAGGGGGAGAAAATGAGGGGAGGAGGTTGAAAATGAGATGGGACAAGGGGTCACCCCCATGGTGGGACAATGCTTGGGGCTGGCAGGGGCTCAGCGTGGTGTGTGTGACACCACAGGGGATACACTGGTGACAGCACACAGCAGCACAAGATCTGCAGCACCCTTGGGACCCCCCTACCCAGAATTAGGGTCTTTACAGAGTCTGTGGGATGGGGCCGGGGGTCACCCCCATGGTGGGACAATGCTTGGGGTGGCAGGGGCTCAATGTGGTGTGTGGGACACCACAGGGGTCACATCACGACAAGATCTGCAGCACCCTTGGGACCTCCCCACCCAGAATTAGGGTCTTTACAGAGTCTGTGAGATGGGGCAGGGGGTCACCCCCATGGTGGGACAACAGGGTCTCAGCATGGTGTCTGCTGTGGCTGTGTGTGACACCACAGGGGTCACATCACAACAAGATCTACACCACCCTTGGGACCCTCCCACCCAAATTAGGGTCTTCACAGGGGCTGTGGGATGGGGGGACACAGCCAAACCTGGGTGGCTGCATCCTCCCGGGCCATCCCTGCCATCCATCCCTCTCCCCACGCCTCACCAAAGCTTGAAAGCAATTACTGAGGCTTAAAGAGGGGAGGGAAAGGAAAAGGGGAGGAGGGAGAAAAAATAATAATAATAATATAAAAAAAAAAAAAAAAAAAGAAGAAGCTGAAGGGCGAGAGCAGAGCTGTGTGTGTGCAGAGAGGAACCTGCCACGGAGCCACCAATTAGAAAGTTTGGAGCGCGGAGCTCCCGCTGTGCCGGCTGCATCACGAGGGGAGAGCTGTCAGCTCTAATGAGCGAGAGCAGAGAAAGCACCGAGCTGCTCCAAACTTGCTGCAAACTCCTGCTTTTAACCCCTTCCTCGCCCAGCTCTGCCAGGGGGCTCGGCTGGAGCGTGGGGACTCCCCCAGAGCTTGAGGGGTCCCGCTGGAAAGGGAAGGTGACGGGAGGGGAGTGGGGTGTCAGATCCCATCGGCTGCGCCGGCCTCAAAATCTCTCCTGGTGCCACAGTGAATATTTCAGCCTCTGCTCAGTGCAGGCAGTAAACAGGCAGGGAGCAATTACAGCGATGTGGGAAGGCTGGGGGATGGATGGACCCATGGACAGGGAGCTGCTGGGGAGGCAGAGGGGACAGGACAGTGACACAGGGACAGGAGCACTCAGGGCTGTTGTGGGTGGCCCTGCTGGTGGGGGGCAGCTTGGGGGATGGATGGACTGATGGACAGGGAAAGCAGAGGGGACAGGAGAGTGACACAGGCACAAGGACAAGAGCAGCCAGGGCTGTTGTGGGTGGCCCTGCTGGTGGGGGGACTCTGGGAGTGGCTCTGTGGATCATTCCCAATGCACACACAGAGCTGGAGTGGCCCCTGTGCCCTCCATGGTGGCTGCAGCAGCTCCCACAGGCCACAGCCCCATTGGAGCTCTCAGGAGGTGGCATCTAGGGGGACACCCTGGGGGTTGCTGCCTGTCCAGACCAGGTTTGGGGGCTCGTGGCAGCTCCTCCAGGCTGTGAGCACTTCCATGGTGACTTTGGCACTGTGTGACCATCCCTGTCCTGCTTCCTGCCTCCCCCAGCTGGCCAAGGAGAGCGAGCGTCTCCAAGCAATGATGGCCCATCTCCACATGAGACCTTCAGAGCCAAAGCCTTTCAGCCAGCCTGTAAGCGTGAGTCCCTTCCTGCCCTCTTTGTCCCCTCCCTGATGGCTGCTGTCCCCTCCCTGCCCTGTGCACCTGGGTGGGCTCTGGGGGATGGATGTGCCCTGGCCACCCTCTGGGACATGCAGCTGCTCCACCAGCTCTGATGTGGAGTGGGTGCATCTCCATCCCATGGGTTAATTCCCATCCCATGGGTTCATCCCCATTGCACAAATTCATCCCCATCCCATGAATTCATCTCCATCCCACAGATTCATCTCCATCACGTGGGTTAATTCTCATTCTATGGGTTCATCCCCAGCCCATGGATTACCCCACCATCCCATGAATTAATTCCCATCACATAGATTCATCCCCATACCACAAATTCACCTCCATCCCATGGGTTAATTCCCATCCCACAGGTTCATCCCCATCCCATGAGTTAATTCCCATCCCACAAATTCACCCCCATCCCATGGGTCAATTCCCATCCCATGAGTTAATTCCCATCCCACGAATTCACCAATCCCATGGGTTAATTCCCATTCCATGGATTCACACCCATCCCGTGGATTTATCCCCATCCCATGGATTCACCTCCATCCCATGAGTTCATTCCCATCTCACAGATTCATCCCAATCCCATGGGTTAATTCCCATCCCACAAATTCACTCCTGTCCCATGGGTTAATTCCCATCCCATAGATTCATCCCCATCCCACAAATTCATCCCCATCCCATGGGTCAATTCCCATCCCATGGGTTAATTCCCATCCCATGGATTCACACCCATCCCATAGATTCATCCCCATCTCATGGATTCACCTCCATCCCATGGGTTAATTCCCATCTCATGGATTCATCCCCATTCCATGGGTTAATTCCCATCCCACATAATCATCCCCATCTCATCGTCCATCCCCATCCCATGAGTTAATTCCCATCCCACAAATTCACCCCCATCCCACAAATTCACCCCCATCCCATGGATTCACCCCAATCCCATGGGTCCATCCCCATCCCATGGGTTAATCCCCAATCCCATGGGTCCATCCCCATCCCCTGGGTCCATCCCCATCCCCTGGGTCCATCCCCACCCCCTGGGTCCATCCCACCCTTTCCAAGCCCACCAAGCCCCCCCTGCCACCCCCTCCCCGCCTCCTTCGGCACCACCACCGCTGTTCCCGATGCTCTCCCAGCCTCCCCAACCCCTTCCCTCCCTGCCTGTCCGTGCAGCTGAACCTGGTCTCCAGCGCCAGCCTCTCCAAGAGCACTTCTGACACGTTTCCTGACGGTTTACCTCATCCCCCCACCTCGGCCACGGCGCCCATCACCCCCCTGCGGCAGGGCCCCTCCGTCATCAGCTCTTCCACTTTACACAACGTGGGGCCCATCCGCAGGAGGAACTCGGACAAGTTCTGCACCCCAATCTCTTCAGGTGAGCTCTGGGCTGGGGCTCAGCGCCCTCCTGAGGGGCTCAGAGGGTCCCTTCACTCCAGCCCCTGTCCCCTCTGTTTGTTGTGTCCCTGCAGAGCTTGCACAGAATCACGAGTTTTACAAAAACGCCGACGTCCGGCCGCCCTTCACGTACGCCTCGCTCATCCGGCAGGTGAGAGCCACAGGGGCCAGCTCTGCACCCTAAAACCCTCCCTCAGCCCCCTCCCCACCCGCTGAACCCCTTGGGATGGGGTCAAACCCCACAAGTGACAGCCTTGTCCCTTCTCTGGCTGCCCAGGCCATCCTGGAGACCCCCGACAGGCAGCTAACGTTGAATGAAATCTATAACTGGTTCACGCGGATGTTCGCCTACTTCCGGAGGAACACGGCCACCTGGAAGGTGAGAGCAGCTCTGCCTGGCACCCTGGGCTCTCCCTGACCCAGCCTGGGCTCACCCCGTTAACCCCAGGCTCACCCCATTAACCCCAGGCTCACCCCATTAACCCCAGGCTCACTCCATTTGCCCCAGGCTCACCCCATTTCCCCCAGGCTCACTCCATCCTATCCTGGCTCACCCCATCCCATCTTGGGCTCATCCCAACCCACCCTGGGCTCACCTCAACCCACCCTGGGTTCTCCCCAGCCCAGCCTGGGCTCACCCCATTTCCCCCAGGCTCACCCCAATCCTCTCTGGGCTCAGCCCATCTCAGCCCAGGCTCACTCCATCCTAATCCTGGCTCACCCCATCCCACCTTGGGCTCACCCCAGCTCACCTAGACCTTACCTCAACCCACCCCAGGCTCTCCCCAGCCCAACCTGGGCTCACCCCATTAACCCCAGGCTCACCCCATTTCTCCCAGGCTCACTCCATCCCACCTGGGCTCACTCCATCCCACCTGGGCTCACCCCATTTCCCTCAGGCTCACCCCATCCCATCTTGGGCTTACCTCAATCCACCCAGACTTCACCTCAGCCCACCCTGGGCTCACCTCAGTCCACCCCAGGCTCACCCCATCCCACCCTGGGCTCACCCCATCCCATCTTGGGCTCACCCCATCCCACCTTGGGCTCACCTCAATCCACCCCAGGTTCACCCCATCCCACCTTGGGCTCACCCCATTCCCCCCTTTCCTCACCCCATTCCCCCCTTTCCTCACCCCATCCCACCCAGGCCTGCCTGCTGCAGGAGATGCTCCTGTGCTAAATGACCAATTCACTGCCCAGCTCTAAAATGCTGTAAGAAATTATTTTAGGACCAAATCCCACTTTTTTTGCTCCCCCAAAACACCTCACTGGGCTGTGGGGATGCATCATCCCTGCACTGGGATACAGCAAAGGGCTGTGTGGTAAAATCCAGGGATTTTCTGTGGAGAACAAGGGCAGAGGCAGGAGACAGAGAGAGACTGGAAATAGCAAATGAGGTTAATGATAACCTGGGGGCAGGTGACACTGCTGGTGGCTGGGAATGCAGGGGGGATGAGAGGGGGACCACCAGCAGGGAAACCCCTCTACCACCCCCAAACAGCTTCCTGTGCCCTCTCACAGACAAAACTTTTTGTCACTGAGGAGGTTTTGTCACCAGCCTGGCGAGAATGAATTTTGGGGAGTGAATTCTCCCCAAAACTGGAGTGAATTTTGGAGAGAATTCACTGCTGGAGTGAATTTTGGGGCAGCACATGAGTAGCTGGGGCTGCTCCCCCTTTGTTTGTTTTAGAAATTAAAGCTGAGAAAAGCCATCTGAGAGGAGCAGGGGAGTGTGGAGGGAGCAGCTCTGTGATTCTGTGATTCTGTGATTCACTTCTTGCCTCAACCAGGGAAGATTTATTTATTTATTGTTTCCTGCTGCCCCATATTTACTGAGAGGCAGCTTCAGCCTCCCTCCTGCTCAGGGCAGCAAGGAGTGAAGAGGCAGAGGGAAACCTGCTAGTTTAAATAAAAATAATTAAAATCAGCAAGGTGCAAGTGAGATGGAGCTTTTGGAGAGGCTTGAGGAGGAGGAATCCGTTCTCCAGGAGCTCAGGGCCCCCGTGTGTCGCTGCTGCAGATCCAGGCTTTGCTTCCATGGGAAGCTTTTGGGTGGATATCAGGCATTTTGGAAAAGCCCTGGAATGGGGACAGGGTGGCAGCAATGGGGCAGAGCCCTCTGTGCCATCACTGCCCCCAGAGCCTCAGTTTCCCCCTCTGCAATGCCTTTTTCCTGCCTTTTTGTTGCTGAAAGGAATAAATATTTTGGGGTTTTTTTTGCAGTTTCCTCATACCTTGTGTAGCAAGGGCAGAGTTGGAGAAAGGCATCCCTCAGTTTTCTGCTTGCCCTTTTTTATTCTTTTATTTTTTCCTGTTCTACCACCAAAAAGGGATTAAAAAGAGCTTGAGGGGGGGAAAGGATAATTCCCTTCACAACTTACAGTGCCCAAGGCCAGGCTTCTTCTGGAGGGGGATACACAGTAAAAAATCCCATATTTCCTCTCCTTGAAAATCACTTTTCTGGGGTTTTCCCTCCTTTCCTGTAGCTCCCCCCTGGGATGGGCCAGCAGTGCTGGGGACCAAGGTGGGGCAGCCACAGGGAGACCCCAGCAGGGCGCAGGGAGTGGGTGGAGGGTGCAGAGCAAACATCATTAGAGGAGAGAGATGAGAAGCAAACAGAGCAGCTGGGCCTGGCTCTGAGCAAACACTGCTGGAAACACAAAACGCCTCAGGCTGAGGCAGGGGACACGTCCCCTCTGTCCCCTCTGTCCCCAAAGCAGGGGCTGGCCTGGCACCTCCTCTGGGACCTGGCAGCAGCACTGGGATGGGGCATGCCAGGCTCCAGGGGTGCAGGATCACACCCTGCCCACTGCCAGGGTTTATGTTATTTTATTTTATTTTATTTTATTTTATTTTATTTTATTTTATTTTATTTTATTTTATTTTATTTTATTTTATTTTATTTTATTTTATTTATAATTTTATTTTATTTATTATTTTATTTTGGTATTTTATTTTATATTTTATTTATTTTATTTTATTATTTGATTTTACTTGATTTTACTTTTTTATTTTATAATTAATTTTATTTTATTTTACTTTATTTTTATGTATTTTATTTTATATTTTATTTTATGTTATTTTATTTTACTTTATTTTGTTTTATTTTATTTTACTTGATTTTATTTTATTTTATTTTATTTTATTTTATTTTATTTTATTTTATTTTACTTTACTTTATTTTATTTTACTTTATTTTATTTTATATTTTATTTTATTTTACTTTACTTTATTTTATTTTACTTTATTTTATTTTATATTTTATTTTATAATTTATTTTATAATTTATTTTATTTTATCCCCACCTGAGCCTTCCCAGGCCCATCCTCACCATGACTCAGAGCAGGGGATGTCACCAGGGCAAAAATGGGACCCTGGGCAGGGGAGGTTCTGGCTTTGCCACACTCCTGGCTGCAGCCAGGGCTCTGTTTGGGCACAAGGAAGGAGGGAGCGTGGGCAGGATCCAGCGTGGCAGGGAGGGACATCCTGTGTGTGCTCTCAGGGACAGTGACAGTGACAGGGACAGGCCTGGGGTGAGGACAGAGTGGGGGACCAGGGCTTGTCCTGCCCCCTGGGGTCCCTCTTGGAATTCCAGGTCCCTGGGATGTCTCTCTGTCCCTGTCTGGGTGATGCCAGAGCAGAGTTTGGGGCCAAGGGGTGGCACAGCCCAGTGCCAGGGCATGGCCCAAATGGGGCAGGTCCCTCTGGGTGACAGTGACAGTGGCCTGGCTGCAGCCACACCAAGTGTCCCCCGAGGAGCTGAATCAGGGGTGACCCAGGGGTTCCCCCAAAATCCCATCAGGCAGCCCTGGCTGGGCCTGGAGTTCCCTCCCCAGGGACCCTGGGAGCTGCTCAGAGTGTCCCCAAGGGGTCACAGGAGCCTGTCCCTGCTGCTTGTCACCGTGTCACCATGGATGGACAGACACATGGATGGATGGGCGGATGGATGGAGGATGGATGGATGGATGGATGGATGGAGGGATGGATGGATGGATGGATGGATGGATGGATGGATGGATGGATGGATGGATGGATGGATGGATGGATCCATGGATCCATGGATCCATGGATGAAGGAGGGACGGAGGGATGGATGGATCCATGGATGGAGGGATGGATCCATGGATGGATCCATGGATGGATGGATGGATCCATGGATGGATCCATGGATGGATGGATGGATCCATGGATGGATCCATGGATGGAGGGATGAATAGAGGGATGGACAGACGAATGGATGACAAGTGACGATTCCAGCTTTGTTTCTTCCTCAAATTCCCATCCAGAGGGGCAATGCTGGTGCCATTTGCTGAGTCCTGGGCACTCTGGCACTCGAAGGCACTGGGGGTGCTCAGTCCTTGTGTCTCCTTTTGCCTTGTTGTGCTGGCCAGGCTCCTTTGTTTATACAGCCCCCGTTCGACCTTTTAAATTGCTGTTAATGTTTTAGCGTAACGAATTAGTCTCTCATCACGAATCAGGACTCGAAATAAAAAAAAAAAAAAGGAGAGAAAAAAAACCCCCTCCGAGGCCAACTTCCTGAAATTGGGGTCATTCTCATTTGCAAGGCAGAGAATCTGAGAACCTTAATGCAAGGAAATTTATTCAAAGGCAGAGCCCCGGCGTGATTAGGCCCTTTGTAATTATAGCTCGGAGAGATTCCACTCCAGCCTCCTGCCTCCCTCATGGATTAGCAAGTGAGTCGGAAAAATACACAGGATTTAATTAGAGGCAAATTAAAATTGGTAATGAAATAGGGGCAGTAGCAAATGGCAGGGAGTTGGAAGGGGAAAAGGGAGCTGGTATCTCTCGGGGCTGCGCTGTCTGCCTACGTGTGTGTCTCTTTATTTTACATTTAGAAATGTAAAGATGGTCGATGTAAAGAAGAAAGGGAGGGAAAGGACCAAAATGAGAGGGGAGGGGTGTGGGGGGGAAAGAAAAAGGAAAGGAAAGAGGAGCTGGGCTTTGCTGAGCATCACCAGAGCTGCCGTGGAGCTGCTGTCCCTTGTCCCACCCTGTCCCCACCTTCCTCAGCATCTGAGCGAGGTCGTGACCACTCGGTGCCAATGGGGTCAGGGAGCAGCCAGGGGGGTTTTGGGGGGCAGGACAGCCCCGGGAGGTGTGGGGCTGGTCAGGGGGGAGGCTGGCAAGGCTGTGGCACTGAGGCCATGCCCGTGTGCCCGCAGAACGCCGTGCGCCACAACCTGAGCCTGCACAAGTGCTTCGTGCGCGTGGAGAACGTCAAGGGCGCCGTGTGGACCGTGGACGAGCACGAGTACCAAAAGAGAAGGCCACCAAAGATGACAGGGTGGGTGCTCCTTCCCCGTGGGACACAGCCACGGAGCTGCCACCAACCCGGTCCCCAGGCTGGGAATGCTCAGCCCTGCATCTCTGTTTTCTCTCTGTTTCCTGCAGGAGTCCCACCTTAGTCAAAAATATGATTTCAGGACTCGGTTATGGAGCACTTAATGCAAGTTACCAGGTAAGGACCCAGCCCTGGCACTGACAGGGACATGGGGACACTCTCAACCCTCCACAGTCCTGTTCTCCACTGGGGTCTTGCATCTTATCAGGAAATGAGGGGCAAGGGGGATGGGTTCAAGTTGAAAGAGGGGAAATTTAGGTTTGATGTATGGAAGAGATCATTCCCTGTGAGGGTGGGGAGGCCCTGGCACTGACTCCATCCCTGGGAGTGTCCAAGGCCAGGCTGGACAGGGCTTGGAACAACCTGGGATAGTGGAAGGTGTCCCTGCCCACAACAGGGGGTGGGATGAGATGTGATTTAAGGCCCTTCCAACCTAAATTCCACATCCCTCATGCTCCCTGGCACAGACTCCATCCCTGGCAGTGTCCAAGGCCAGGCTGGACAGGACTTGGAACAACCTGGGATAGTGGAAGGTGTCCCTGCCCACAACAGGGATTGGGATGAGATGTGACTTAAGGCCCTTCCAACCTAAATTCCACTTCCCTCATGCTCCCTGGCACAGGCTGCACTGGCAGAGAGCAGCTTCCCCCTGCTCAACAGCCCCACCATGATCAACACCAGCTCGGCCAGTGCCATGCTGCACGTGGGCCACGACGACGTCAGCAGCACCGTGGAGCAGGTCAACAGCAACGGCAGCAACAGCCCCCGCCTGTCCCCACAGCAGTACAGGTCAGCCTGGCCCTGCCAGGGCACAGGGGAGCTCAGGGAGGCTGGCACGGGGGGCACTGGCAGCTCCCGGCGCCAGGGTGAGGGGGTTTGGGCTCCTGGCACCAGGGTGAGAGGGTTTGGGCTCCTGTCCCCAAAGTAAAGGGGTTCTGGACCAAGAATTCCAGGGAGTTTTGGGTGGTGGGACACACTCCCTGAGGCTGAAGGCTCCTCACAGTCACCAGGAGCTGCTTGTGGGCTCCTGTTCCAGTGTGAGCAGGGTTTTAGTTTCCATTCTCAGAGCTAGGAGGGTTTTGGCTCCCATCCCCAGGGTGAGGGGACTTCTGCACCAAAACCTTGGAGTGATCTTGGGTGGTGGCACCCACACCCTGAAGCTGAAGGCTCCCCCTCCCCAAAACCACCAGGAGCTGTTGTGGGCAGCTCTCAGAGCAAAGGGGGTTTGGGTTACTGCTCTCAGAGCAAAGGAGATTTTGGCTCCCATCCCCAGGGTGAGGGGGGTTCTGGACCAAGAATTTTGGGCAGTTTTGGGTGGTTGCACCCACTCCCTGAGGCTGAAGGCTCCCCCTCCTCACAGCCACCAGGAGATGCTTGTGAGCTCCCATTCCCAGCAGGACAAAGGGGTTTTGGCTCCTGTTCACAGAGCTAGGAGGGTTTTGGTTCCCATCCTCAGGGTGGAGGGGTTTCTTCACTGAAAACTTGGAGGGGTTTTGGGTGGTGGCACCCACACCCTGAAGCTGAAGGCTCTCCCTCCCCAAAACCACCAGGAGCTGCTTGTGGGCAGCTCTCAGAGCAAAGGGGGTTTGGGCTCCCATTCCCAGGGTGAGGGGGGTTCTGGACTAAAAACTTGGAGGGGTTTTGGGTGGTGGGACCCACTCCCTGAGGCTGAATGCTCCCCCTCCCCACAGCCACCAGGAGATGCTTGTGAGCTCCCATTCCCAGCAGGGCAAAAGGGATTTTGGCTCCTGTCCCCAAGGCAAGGATGTTCTGTATCAAATAATTCAGAGAGTTTTGGGTGATGAGATCAGCTCTCTGAGGCTGAAGGTTCCCTCTCCCCACAGCCACCAGGAGCTGCTTGTGGGCAGCTCTCTGAGCAAAGGGGGTTTGGGCTCCCGTTCCCAGGGTGAGGGAGGTTCTGGACCAGAAAATCTGGGGAGTTTTGGGTGGTTGGACCCACTCCCCGAGGCTGAAGGCTCCTGCTCCCCCCACAGCCACCCCGTGCACGTGAAGGAGGAGCCAGCTGAGGCAGAGGACGACAGCAGACCCGTGTCACTGATGGCCACCACCAACCAGAATGTGACGATCCCCGACGACAGGGACCTGGAGGAGGAGCTGCCGGTGGAGGACTTGTCCTAAGGACTCCTTCCTCCTCCCCCAGCCAGGGGCAAACCCTTCCCACCCTCCTGGACGGAGACCAAGCCACGCTCCCACCTCCCCAAGGTGACCTTGGCGTTATCCTGGCTCTTTCAAGGCACTTCCACAAAGCAAAAGGGTTTTCCTTGGGACGATGACAATGACAATGGCACCGACCTGTTGCTGCTGGCGTGTCCCTCACGCTGCCACTGCCTGGGGACAGACTGGCCCCACCACGACATGGAAGCAAAACCCCAAGAGCTGGACTTTTCCTGCCCTCCTCCCTTGGTTAGTGACTGGTGGACGAGGATGGTAGGTTGGTTGTTCCTGTCCAAAATGGTCCCTCCTTCCTTCCTGCAGGGAAGGCACCTCTGTCCCCTGAGCCCTGGGGAGCCATGGCAGGGCCCTGCTGTCACCTCTGCGTCCCCCTCTGGGCTTTGCACTACGGAGGGGTCGTGGACCCTGCCCACGTGCTGCCTCCACCCAGCTTTGGGGGAAGAAACAGCAGAAACGGGGCTGAGCCCCGTGCAGGGTGTGGGGTTTGGAGCTGGGATGGACACAGAGCAGCGCGGTGTGGGGACAGTGTCCCCTTGTCACCTCTGCAGGGCAAGCAGAGCAGCCTCCAGGCTTGGCCACCCTCCCTGAGCCCCAGCTGGTGGGGGGCTGCTGGTCCCAGCAGTGCTGACCATCCCAAATAGTGCTGACCATCAGTGCTGACCATTCCCATCAGTCCTGACCATCAGTGCTGACCATCCCCAATAGTGCTGACCATCAGTACTGACCATTCCCATCAGTGCTGACCATCCCCAGCAGTGCTGACCCCATCAGTACTGACCATTCCCACCAGTGCTGACCATCCCCAGCAGTGCTGACCATCCCCAGCAGTAATGCCCATGCCCACCAGTGCTGACCACCTCCAGCAGCACTGGCCATCAGTACTGACCATTCCCACCAGTGCTGACCAGCAGTGCTGACCATTCCCATCACTGCTGACCATCCCCACCAATGCTGACCACCCCAGCAGTGCTGGCAGCAAGGTCACAGCTCCCTTTGTCCTGCTGGACATCAGCCACAGTGGTGCCACCTCCCAGCCAGCAGGGATGGCCACTGCTCCCATGTCACTTCAGGCACTCCCTGTGCCCCCCATTCCACCCCCAAAGCTGGGCCAGGGGCTTGGTGGAGCAAAGGGGCAACATCCCCACAAATGAGCACCTGCAGGGGACCTGGGGGTCATCAGAGCTGGCCCTGGAGGATCCCTGTGGTGGCCAAATCCTGCTGCTGGTGGGGTGGGGTGGTGGGGGGAGGAAATTGTGCTTTTCATCTTTTCTTTTCCTCATCCTTTTGTTTGCGTCCAGATGGGAAGATACCAAAAGATTTCTTAGAGACAGAAGGTCCGTAGTTCAGGTGAACAGATGGTATTCATGCCAAAAAAAAAGAAACAAAAACCAGAAAAAAACCACACACACACACAAAAAATTAATAATAACGAGAACAACACAACCAAACACCCCTCTTCTCCTTGCTCTTTCTTTCTGGGGTGGTGATGTGGGTACCCAGTGCCAGGCTCCTCCTGGCAGGTATTGTGGCATTCCCAGTGTCCCGTGGTGGTTTTGGGGAGCATCACCTTCCCTCAGGAGCATCCCCTTCCCTGGAATCCTCTCCTTTCCCTGGAATCCTCCCCTTCCCTGGCACAGCCAGGCTGGCTCTGGCTGTCCTGGCACCCAGCAAGCTCGTGAGGGATCTGCTCTGATGGACCTGGAGCTGCTCTGGTTTTTTTGGCCAGCTCTGGGCTCTCCAGAGTGACCCCGAGGTCTCCTCTGTCCCTGTCTGTCCCCGTTTTCCTGGATGTGACATTCCCGGGGGTTGTGTCACCGTTGGCATCACGGGAGCCGCGTTTGGGGCTGGGAATGCCTCACCCGGAGCCGTGGGTCAGGGGAAGGTGTCACCCGTCCCCGTGTGCCACCTCTGTCACCCCTCCAAGAGGCTCCTGGCGCTGTGGGGTGAGCCTGGACTCCCCTCATCCTTTTTCTTTTCCCTTCATCCTTCTCCTTTTCCCTTCAACCTTTTCCCTTCACCCTTTTCCTTTTCCCTTCATCTTTTTCACTTCATCCTTTTCCTTTTCCCTTCATCCTTTCTCCCTCATCCTTCTCCTTTTCCCCTCATCCTTTTCCTTTTCCCTTCAACCTTTTCCCCTCATCCTTTTCCTTTTCCCTTCATCCTTTTCCCCTCATCCTTTTCCCCTCATCCTTTTCCTTCTCCCTTCATCCTTTTCCTTTTCCTTTCAACCTTTTCTCCTCATCCTTTTCCTTTTCCCCTCATCCTTCTCCTCCTCCCTTCATCCTTTTCCTTTCAACCTTTTCTCCTCATCGTTTTCCTTTTCCCCTCATCCTTCTCCTTTTCCCCTCATCCTTTTCCTTCTCCCCTCATCCTTTTCCTTGCCCGGCGCATCCTCCATGCCCAGCTGGCTGCAGGGCCTGGGGTGTCCCTGTGCCATCCCCTGTGCCATCCCCTGTGCCATCCCCTGTGTCCCACTCGCTGGTTTGGTGTCCGGGGGTCTCTCCCGTGCCCGGATCCGGCGTTTCCCCGCTCCCCCGCCGCCCCTCCAGTGTCCCTCTAGGTGTCACCCGTGCCCGCGGCTGGCGTGCGAGCGCCGGGACAGCGCTTCCCTCATTCCCGGAGCGTTCCCGGTTTATTCCCGGAGCGTTCCCGGTTTATTCCCGGAGTATTCCCGGCTCATAACTGGAGCATTCCCGGCGTCGAGACAGCGCTTCCTTCGCGAGCATCCCCGGAGCATTCCCGGCTCATTCCCCGAGTACTCCCGGCTCATTCCCGCTGCATTCCCGGCTCATTCCCGGTTTATTCCCGGCTCATTCCCGGTTTATTCCCGGAGCATCCCCGGGGTGCCGGGACAGCCTTTCCTTTCCTCGGGGTGTGATTTTTTTTTTTTTTTAATTTTTCCAGAGGTACAAACACCCCCAAAATTCATCCCAAGGCCTGCAGATCCCCATGGATTCAGCCAAAATCCCCCCAAACCCAGGGGCTCCTTCCCCTCTGCTCCGACAATTCCCATCCAAGAGCACTCCCTATATATTATATATATAAAAATAAATCTATCAATATAAATCAGGATTTTTTTTCCCTTAAAACACAATGCACAGGTTTGGAAAAGCCCAGTGGCTCCAGGTGATGCCTTTCCCCCTCACCCCCATTGGGAATTTCACAATTCCAAAGGGAAACGTGCCCGGTTTGATACTCAGGGGTGAATTTAATTCCTTCTCTTACCCCGCCCAGCCTGGCCACCCCTGCAGGCTCCCACCTGAGCCAGGTACTGAGAGTCCCCTCCTGCCTCGCTGCCTCCTCCCTTCCCACCCCTCTGCTTCATTTTTGGTTGGAATTTTCCGGAATTCTGCGAGTTTTACCTCAAAACGCTGCGGGGAGAGGGAGGATCAAGGACCAAACACAGAATTGTGGCAGAGTTGTGTGTCTGTATATATTGAGATAGAGATATTCTGGCTGTCAACCTAAAACACAAATTGTTCTTTTTTTTAGGGGGGTTAATCTGTATTTTTATGATTTATTTTCTGTTTCTCTCCACCCTTGGGCACAGCTGAGGGCACCTCCCCGGACCTAAAGGCATTTTTCTGGTATCTCCCACTGAAGGAATTATTCATTTCCCATGGTTTTTGTCTTTATTTTATTTTTATTTTTATTTTTATTTTATTAATTCCTCAATGATTTCTTCTCCCCACACCTGGGGGGTCAGAACCCAGTGCTGGGAAGGGAAGGAGGAGCTGCTGGGCAGAGGAGCAGCAGCCGAACCTGCACCAAACCAAAGGGTTTCTTTTGCTTTGTTTACACCCCTGGCCACCCTCGCTGCCCCGCAGCATCTCCCTGCATCTGGGATTTTGTCCTGGAAGCGTTGGGGACATTCCAGGGGCTGGGCTGGGAGGGATGGAGCTGCGACAGATTGGGGAAGCGCCAGCATTGCCACCACCTTTTATTCCTAATTTTTTCCTAATTTTTTCCTTTTTCTTTCCTAATTTTTTCCTGTTTTTCCTAATTTTTTCCTGTTTTTTCCCGTTTTTTCCCCGTTTCGTGCCCGGTTTGCGCGGCGCTGGGTGGGAAGGTGATGCTGGGGAGGTGGGTGAGGTGCGAGGGGGCGGAGGGGAGGGCGGATGTGTAAAAAGCGACCCCCGAGCCTCCCTCCGTGCCCGCCCCCGTCCGTCCCTGCCTGCCCTGCCCGTGCTGTATCAAAGGAAAATCCCGGCTGTGTATTTGTACTCCGAGCTCTCCGTGTGTCTGCGTGGGCAGACGGTAAACCCTTGTACAGTAGGTCTAGCTGCATGTAATCTGTATGGACAACGGCATTATAAAATGCAATAAAAAAAGAAATTACCTATCGTGCTGCTGCTGGGGCTTTTGGTTTGCTTAAGGTTATTGTCGAGGGGAAACATAAACAAAAAACAAAAACAAGAACAAAAAAAAAAAACCCAAAAAACAAAAAACCCAAAAAAACCACCACAACTTTTTACAGAATTCACTGATTTTATTGAGATCTGTCTGTGTTTCCCAAACTTGAAAACCTCCAGCGATAGAGACAAAAGTTTTTACAGAATTCACTGATTTATTGAGATCTGTCTGTATTTCCCAACTTGAAAACCCCCCAAGGATAGAGACAAAAATTTTTACAGAATTCACTGATTTATTGAGATCTCTTTGTGTTCCCCAACTTGAAAACCCCCCAGGGATAGAGACAAAATTTTTTACAGAATTCACTGATTTTATTGAGATGTCTCTGTGATCTCCAACTTGAAAACCCCCCAGGGATGATGGAGACTCCACCATCTCCCTGGGCAGCTCCTTCCCAATTCCTGACTCCCTCTCCAGTGAGGAAATTCTCCCAGAAAATCCTTCCAGGAGCAATGGCCAGCCCTGGAAGGAGGGAGAGGGGTGAAAAGTGGCTTCATCTGCTCAGTGAGTGTGGGGTGAGCTGGGATTTGGGTTCTCATTTCCCCCTCCCCAGTTCTGGGGGTTTGGGTCCCCATTTCCCCTTCCCCAGCTCAGTTTAGGTTCCCATCTCCCCCTCCCCATTTCTGGGGGTTTGGGTCCCCATTTTCCCCTCCCCAGTTTGGTTTGAGTTCCCATTTTCCCCTCCCCATTTTGGTTTGGGTCCCCATCTTCCTCTCCCCAACCACCCTGGGACCATCCCTGGCTCTGATGGATTTAACACTTGGAGATTTTAACTTTTAAACTAGAAACATTTTTATCCCTTTTAAAAGTTTTTTTGTTGTTTGTTTGTTTGTTTTTCCTTGGCACAGACATGAAAGCTCTCCCAGTTTGATTGCAAAACCAGTCTGTGGATGGGAGGGGACACTGGGACAGGTCACCCCTGCCTGGTGCACAACTTCCTGCACCCCAAAAAATGCTGGCAGGAGGCACCCACCCCCTTCCTGCTCCAGATCCCTCCCTTCCCTCCAGCTGGACCCCAAATCTTTGGGATTTTTGTCCACCCTGATGTTTTACCCCAAATCTTTGGGATTTTTGCTCATCCTGATGTTTTACCCCAAATATTTGGAATTTTTGCCCACCCTGACTGATGCTTTGCCCCAAGTCTTTGGGATTTTGGCTCACCCCAATGCTCTACCCCAAATCTTTGGGATTTTTGCTCGTCCTGATGTTTTACCCCAAATATTTGGAATTTTTCCCCACCCTGATCCTTTACCCCATATCTTCGAGATTTTTGCCCAACCTGATGCTTTACCTACCCCAAGTCTTTGGGATTTTTGCTCATCCTTATGTTTTACCCCAAATCTTTTGGGGTTTTGGGGAGCAGATCTGGGAGTTTTGGGGTGTAGATCTGGGGGTTTTGGGAAGCAGATCTGGGGGGTTTTGGGGTGTAGATCTGGGGGTTTTGGGGTGTAGATCTGGGGGTTTTGGGGTGTAGATCTGGGGGTTTTTGGGGAGCAGATCTGGGGATTTTGGGTGTAGATCTGGGGGTTTTGGGGTGTACATCTGGGGGGTTTTGGGGTGTAGATCTGGGGGTTTTTGGGGAGCAGATCTGGGGATTTTGGGTGTAGATCTGGGGGTTTTGGGGTGTACATCTGGGGGGTTTTGGGGTGTAGATCTGGGGGTTTTGGGGTGTAGATCTGGGGCTTTTGGGGTGTAGATCTGGGGGTTTTGGAGTGCAGAAAAATTTAAAACTTCCCCAAAACTTCACTCTTTGCAGAAACCTGGGAAGGAGCACACAGCGAAGTTTTGGGGAAGCTTTTAATTTTTCCATCTTCTGAAGATGAACGTTCACAGGGCCCCATTTTTTTTTTTAATATTGAATGTCCATTTCCTTTTTTTTTTTTTTTTTTTTAATTATTTACAGAAATAGCTCGTGACTCATCAAAATCTTTTCAGCAGCCCATGTAAAACACTGGGGTCATTCACTGCAGACCCAGCCAGGCAGGCAGAGCCTCCTCCTCCTCCCCAAGCAGAAGAAGGGCCTTGAGGAGATTAATTTTGTTTAGAGACTTTGTGTGTGCACAGGGACGGGGAAATTCTGCTCCACGGATCAGGGGGTGATGGCTCAGACCCCAAAAAAACACAGCCCAGCTCTGTCCCAGCCCCATCCCACCACACTCTTTCATTCCTTGTTTTCCAGGATCACACGCGTTTTCTTTCTTGTTTATTTATTTTATTTTTCCGAGCCTCTGCCCAGGGATGGATGCCGGGAAAGTTGCAAAACCCTCTTTGAACTGCAAAGTCGAGGTTTTAGTGCTAAATCCTCGCCGGAGACGGGAAGGTCAGCGAGCTTTAAATCTCCCAACGCCTCCGGTCTGGGGCAAAGGGAGACAAGGGGAACACACGGGGTTTGGGGTCAGATCTTGGGGTTTTGGGGGTGTAAGTCAGGGGGATTTGGGGTGCAGATCTGGAGAGTTTGGGGTCAGATCTTGGGGTTTTGGGGGTGTAAGTCAGGGGGGTTTGGGGTCAGATCTTGGGGTTTTGGGGGTGTAAGTTAGGGGGATTTGGGGTGAAGATCTGGAGAGTTTGGGGTGAAGATCTTGGGGTTTTGGGGGTGTAGGTCAGGGGGATTTGAGGTCAGATCTTGGGGTTTTGGGGGTGTAAATCAGGGGGGTTTAGGGTGCAGATCTGGAGAGTTTGGGGTGCAGATCTGGAGGGTTTGGGGTGCAGATCTTGGGATTTTGGGGTACAGATCCTGGGGTTTTGGGGGTGAAGATCTTGGGGCTTTGGGGGTGTAGGTCAGGGGGATTTGGGGTGCAGATCTTGGGCTTTTGGGGGTACAGATCTTGGGGTTTTGGGCTGTAGATTGGAGGAGTTTAGGATGTAGATCTGGAGGGTCTGGAGTGCAGATCTTGGGGGGTTTGGGGTGTAAGTCAGGGGGGTTTAGGGTGCAGATCTGGAGGGTTTGGGGTGAAGATCTTGGGGATTTGGGAGTGTATATCCGGAGGGTTTGGGGTGTAGATCTTGAGGTTTTGGGGGTGTAGATTGTGGGGTTTTGGAGGTGTAAGTCAGGGGGGTTTCGGGTGCAGATCTTGAGGTTTTGGGGGGTGCAGATCTTGAGGTTTTGGGGGGTACAGATCTTGGGTTTTTGGGCTGTAGATTGGAGGAGTTTAGGATGTAGATCTGGAGGGTCTGGGGTGCAGATCTTGGGGTTTTGGGGATGTAAGTCAAGGGGGTTAGGGTGCAGATCTGGAGGGTTTGGGCCCTGGGGGTTTTGGGATACAGATCCAGGAGTTATGGGGTGCAGGTTTGGGGGTGATGTGATGCAGATCTGGGAGTTCTGGGGTGTAGATTTGGGGATCTGAGGGTGCAGATCCGGCATTTTTGGGGTGTAGCTCCAGGGGGGTTTGGGGCACAGACCTGGGAGTTTTGGGGCACAGATCCAGAGGGGATGCAGATATGGAGGTTTTGGGGTGTAGATCCAGGGGTTTTGAGGAGTAGATCTGGGCGGATTTGGAGTGAAAATCTGAGAGTTTTGGGGCATAGATCCAGAGGTTTTGGTGTGTAGATCCAGGCATCATGGAGTGCAGATCTGGGGGTGATGGGGTATGGATCTGGGGGTTTTGGGGAGCAGATCTGGGGGTTTTGGGATGTAGATCTGGGCACTATGGAGCGTAGATCTGGGAGTTTTGGGGTGCAGACCTGGGGGTTTTGGGATGTAGATCCGGGCATTATGGAGTGCAGATCTGGGGATTTTGGGAAGCAGACCGGGGGGTTTTGGGGTGCAGCTGCAGGGGAGGTGGAGCCCAGCCCCTGCTCCCCCCGAGGAGCAGCCAGGAGCTGCGAGAGCAGGGCTGGGTTCATTTTGGGTTTATTTTGGGTTCATTTTGGGTTTATTTTGGCGGCGGCAGAGCCGGGAGCGGCGCGGGGTGCCAGGGTTTGTGAATGTGGGTCAGTGCAGTCCCACACCTACAGGAACGGCCTTGTTTGCCCAAACCCAGCCAGATCCCACAGCCAGAGCCTTCCTCGGAGCACAGCCGGCCTGGGGGGAGTGCAGGATGAGGCTGGGTGTGATCACTGAGGGTTTCATTTGGATTTCAAGAGTGCAGGATGAGGCTGGGTGTGATCACTGAGAGATTCACTGGGGGTGCAGGATGATGCTGGGTGTGATTGCAGAGAGATTCACTGGGACCCAGGAGTTCAGGATGAAGTTGAGTGTGATCACTGAGAGATTCACTTGGACCCAGGAGTTCAGGATGAAGCTGGGTGTGATCACTGAGAGATTCACTGAGACCCTGAGAGTGCAGGATGAGGCTGGGTGTGATCACTGAGGGATTCATTCGGATTTCAAGAGTGGAGGATGAGGCTGGGTGTGATCACTGAGAGATTCACTGAGACCCTGAGAGTGCAGGATGAAGCTGGGTGTGATCACTGAGAGATTCACTGGGAGTGCAGGATGAGGCTGGGTGTGATTGCAGAGGGATTCACTGGGACCCAGGAGCTCAGGATGAAGCTGGGTGTGATCACTGAGGGTTTCATTTGGATTTCAAGAGTGCAGGATGATGCTGGGTGTGATCACTGAGGGTTTCATTTGGATTTCAAGAGTGCAGGATGAGGCTGGGTGTGATCACTGAGCGCAGGATGAGGCTGGGTGTGATCACTGAGAGATCTACTCAGAACCCAGGAGTGCAGGATGAAGCTGGGTGTGATCACTGAGGGATTCACTGGGAGTGTGATCACTGTGATCACACTCAGACATTTTGGGTCCTTCCCCACTCCAGACCCTGCTCAGGCTGCTCCTTTCTATCATCCTCTGTTATTTTGGGGTAAAAACCCCTTGTTTTTGTGGGCCACGCTCCCTTCAGAGCACTGATGTGACCCCCTGGACACAGCGAGTGTTTTGCTGCTCTCCTCCATCCCTGCAGCTCTCCAGGGCCAGGATGGGACCAGATTTCCCCCAGCCCACCCTGCCCAGAGCCCTGCAGCCCCCAGAGAGGGGAGGCAGTGATTGCTGCTCCATCACTGCCCATGCCAAGCAGCAGCACGGATTTTTCCAGGCTGTCCCACTGCCCATGGCACAGGTGGCACCCCAGGCTGCTGTGGGTACAGCCCTGCTGCTCTCCAGCCCCAAAATCCCTGTAAAACCTTTTCCTGCATGGCACAGCTGGGGCTGCCAGCCTGGGGAGCCCTGTTCCCCCCAAAATCGTGATTAAGCTTCCCCACTACTCTTTAATTTTTATTTTTTTTTTAGGTTATCAGGCCAAGCTGTTGGTTCAGGGTGTTAGGAAAATTAATCCACAAACACCAGAGGTTTATGTCCAAAAAGGAGACAGAGGAGACATTTCTGGCTTTATTCAAATAAAGGGAGAGGCAATTGTTGGCCCCCATTTGGACTTCTACAGCCCCTGGCAGACAGTGTAAAACTTTTATTAAAGAGCCCATTTGACCATCAGCATCTCCCCAATGTGATTTATCACAACCCTGATACCAGCTCTACTCTTAGAATTTCAATCTGAACCCTGCTCCCTCTCCAGTGAGGAGCTCCCAGGGCTCTGGAACAGGAGCTGAAACTCCAGAGGGCAAAATCCAGGGGCTGCAGAGGGCAAGGAGTGACCCCTGGTATGGCACAGAGTGACAGAGTGACAGAGTGACAGAGTGACACTGTGACACTGTGACAGTCCCTGCTGCTGCTGGGCTGTGGCCTCTCCCTGTGGTTCCTCACAGCCCCAGGCTCTCAAACACAGGAAAACACAGGAAAAAGCAGCAGAGGGCTTGGAAACAACTCCACAAACATCCCACCGGCCCTCGTGACGCTCGGCACGGGGACAAACCCTCGTGGGGCCCTGCGGGGACACGGCCCTGGGGCAGAAAGGGAATTCCAGGCTGGTTTGGGATCTGCTGCTGCTGCCCCAGCCCGGGCTGCTCGGTGTTCCCAGTGACACTGTGACAATGTGACACCGTGACAGCGTGCTCAGTGACACTGTGACAATGTGACACCGTGCTCAGTGACACCGTGACAATGTGACACTGTCACCTCTGATCCCAGCATCGCCCCAAGGAGCTGAACCTCATTTTCCAGCTGGAGAAACTGAGGCAAGGAGTGGTGGGAGAGGCAGAGGAGTTCACTGGACACACCAGGGAGTCAGGGAATAAAGGTCCCGCTTGGGTTTCCTGCCTGGGGGAAGTGGACAGGCTGGAGCACACACCTGGGGGGCTCCAACACCCATCTCGGGGGTCCCAACACTCACCTGGGGAGCTCCAACACCCACCTGAGGGTTCCAACACCCACCTGAGGGGCTTCAACACCAATCTGAGGGTTGAAACACCCACTTGGGGGGGCTCCAACACCCACCCAAATGGGTTGAAACACCCACCCAGGGTTTCAACCCTGACCCAAAGGGATCCAATCACTCACCTGGGGGGCTCCAAGGCCTACCCAAGGGGCTCCAACACCCACCCAGGACTTCAACACCCACCTGAGGGGTCCAAACACCCACCTGAGGGGTCCAAACACCCACCTGAGGGGTCCAAATACCCACTCAGGGGGCTCCAACACCCATCTGAGGGGTCCAGACACCCACCGGAGGGCCCAAACACCCACCCAAGGGGTCAAACCACCCACCTGGGGAGCTTCAACACCAACTCTAAGGGTCCAAACACCCACCCAAGGGGGTCCAAACACCCACCCAAGGGGGTCCAAACACCCACCCAAGGGGGTCCAAATGCCCACCCAGAGCTCCACCACCCACCCAAGGTGTCCAACACCCACTCATAGGGTCCAAACACCCACCCAAGGGGCTCCAGCACCCACCCGTGGGTCCGAGCCCCCCGCCGGAGCCCCGAGCCCGGCTCAGCCCCGCTCTCCCCCCGCAGTTTCCCCCATGGATCCGCAGCCCCGCGCCCGGGGCTCAGCCCAGCTGTGCAATCGCAGCTCCGGGGCCGGCCCGGGAGCCACCTCCGCCTGCCCCGCGCCTCTCCCCTCTGCCGGCTCCGCTCCAGCCTCCGGCAGCAGCTCCGGGAGCGCGGCTTGGCCGCGGCTTTGCGCTCCCAACCTCATTTTTTTTAAATCGAATTCGATTATATTTTTTTCTCTCTTTTTTATTTATTTATTTTTTTAATTTTATTTTTGGAAGGGGTTGGCGCAGACAAAGCCCCGGAGCGGAGCCCGGCCCAGCGGCGGGGCCGGGGGATGCGGGGCGGGCGCGGGGGCGGGCGCGGAGCCCCGCGGGGCCCCAGGTGAGCGGGACGGCACCGGCACGGGCCGGGCCCCGCTCCGAGCCCCGGGAACCCTCCCGCACCCATGTCCCGGCCCGGCAGCCCCCGGCCCGACCGCCCGGAGCAGCCCCGAACCGAACCGGGGCCGCCGCCAGGTACGGGGGGATATGGGGGGATATGGGGGGATATGGGGGGACAAAGGTGGGAAGCAAAGGTGGAGGGGGGTGAGTGCTGTGTGCTCACCGGGAAGGGTTTGGGATCGCTGGAAAGGCTCTGGGATCGCAGGGAAGGTTTTGGGATCCCAGGGAAGGTTTTGAGATCGCATGCAAAGTTTTGGGATTCCAGGGAAGGCTGTGAGGTCCCATGCAAACCTTAGTGATCCCGGGGAAGGTTTTGGGGTTCTGGGAAAGGTTTTAGGGTCACGGGAAAGGTTTTGGGATCCCAGGAAAGTTTTTGAGATCACAGGGAAGATTTTGGGTTCGCATGCAAGGTTTCGGGATCCTGAGCAAAGTTTTGGGATTCCAGGGAAGGCTGTGAGATCCCATGCAAACCTTTGTGATCCCAGGGATCCCGGGGAAGCTTTGGGGTCCTGGGAAAGGCTTTAGGATCCCAGGAAAGTTTTTGAGATCACAGGGAGGGTTTTGGGTTCGCTTGCAAGGTTTTGAGATCGCACGCAATGTTTTGGGATCCTGTGCAAAGTTTTGGGATTCCAGGGAAGGCTGTGGGATCAAAGGGAAGGCTGTGAGATCCCATGCAAACCTTTGTGATCCCAGGGAAGGTTTTGGGATCCCGGGGAAGGTTTTGGGATCCTGGGAAAGGTTTTAGGGTCACGGGAAAGGTTTTGGGATCCCAGGAAAGTTTTTGAGATTACAGGGAAGATTTTGGGTTCGCATGCAAGGTTTTGAGATCGCATGCAATGTTTTGGGATCCTATGCAAAGTTTTGGGATCATGGGGAAGGTTTTGGGATCGCATGCAAATTTTTGGGATCCCAGGAAAGGTTTTGGGATCGCATGCAAAGTTTTGGGATCCATTGCAAATATTTGGGATTGCATGCAAAGCTGTGGGATCCCAGGGAGGGTTTTGGTATGACATAGAAGGTTTTGAGATCCTGTGCGAAGTTTTGTGATCCCAGGGAAGGTTCTGGGATCCCAGGGAAGGTTTGGGATCCCAGGGAAGGTTTGGGATCCCGGGTGGGTGTGTGCACAGTGCGGGTGTGTGCGGGGTCCCGGGGTGCATTTATGGGGGCCTGGCTGCAGTCTGGGGCTGTGGGGATGCACGGCTGGACACGGGGAGCGTGCAGGGTTGTGAACATCTGGGTGTGTGTTTGCAGGGTTGTGAACATCTGAGTGTGTGTTTGCAGGGTTGTGAACATCTGAGTGTGTGTTTGCAGGGTTGTGAACATCTGAGTGTGTGTTTGTACCCCGGCAGGGTTTGTGTGTGATTGTGAACATGTGAGTGTGTGGTTTTGCAGGATTGTGAACATCTGAGTGTGTGTTTGTGTCCCTGGCAGTGTTTGGGTGTGAGTTTGGGTGTATTTGTGTGTGATTGTGAGCATGTGAGTGTGTGTTTGTGCCCCGGCAGGGTTTGTGTGTGATTGTGAACATGTGAGTGTGTGTTTGTGTCCCTGGCAGTGTTTGGGTGTGATTGTGAACATTTGAGTGTGTGGTTTTGCAGGATTGTGAACATTTGAGTGTGTGTTTGTGCAGCACTGTGAACATCGAGCGTGTGCTCATGCCCCTGGCAGTGTTTGTGCAGAATTCTGAACATCTGAGTGTGTGTTTGTGTCCCTGGCCGTGTTTGGGTGTGATTGTGAACACGCGAGGCTGTGCTGGTGCCCTGACCCTGTTTGGGTGTGAGTTTGGGTGTGTTTTTGTAGGATTGTGAACTTGTGAGGCTGTGCTGGTGCCCTGGTTGTGTTCTGGTGTGTGATTGTGAACATCTGAGTGTGCATTTGTGCCCCTGGCAGTGTTTGGGTGTGATTGTGTGTGATTGTGAATATCTGGGTGTGTGTTTGTGCCCGTGGCAGTGTTTGTGTGTGATTGTGAGCATTGAGTGTGTGTTTGTGCCCCTGCCGTGTTTGGGTGTGTGTTTGGGTGTATTTGTGTGTGATTGTGAGCATTGAGTGTGTGTTTGTGCCCCTGGCAGTGTTAGGGTGTATTTGTGTGTGATTGTGAGCATTGAGTGTGTGTTTGTGCCCCTGGCCCTGTTTGGGTGTATTTGTGTGTGATTGTGAACATGTGAGTGTGTGTTTGTGCCCCTGGCCGTGTTTGTGTGTGATTGTGAACATGTGAGTGTGCATTTGTGCCCCTGGCAGTGTTTGTGTGTATTTGTGTGTGATTGTGAACATGTGAGTGTGCATTTGTGCCCCTGGCAGTGTTTGTGTGTATTTGTGTGTGATTGTGAGCATTGAGTGTGTGTTTGTGCCCCTGGCCCTGTTTGGGTGTGTGTTTTGGTGTATTTGTGTGTGATTGTGAGCATTGAGTGTGTGTTTGTGCCCCTGGCCATGTTTGTGTGTATTTGTGTTTGATTGTGAACATTGAGTGTGTGTTTGTGCCCCTGGCCATGTTTCCCGTGCTGCTGTGTTTGTGTGTGAGCTCAGCAGCTGCCGGGACCCGCTGGGATTTCAATCCCAAACTCTGCCTCAGTTTCTGTCCCGGTGCCAAACTCGGGGAGGGGGATGTGACTTAAACCCCCCGAGGGATGGGGGCAGCTCTGGGGGGGTTACAGGGATCAGAAATGGGTGGAAATTTGGGGGGATCCTCACAGCTGAGCCCCCCAGAGCCCCCCTGCCCCGCCAAGCTTCACATGCACTAAAAACGGCACTAAAAAGTGCATTAAAATCTGCACTAAAAACTGCATTAAAAACTGCATTAAAACTTCAATAAAAACCCCAGGGAGGGACTAAAACCCCCCCGAGCAGGAGGCTGCAGGAGCACACCGTGCTCTGTCAGGTCAGACACAAAAGGAGGCGAATCCAGGCCGGGAGCAGCTCCCAAAATCCCCAAAATCCCCAAAATTCGGCGGCCGGGCTGCACGGCCCCTGCTGGCTCTGGAGAATTCATCTCCTGCTCTCTCCCCCTGCTCCTGCAGCTGGACGAGCTCTGCTCCAAACTCAGCCCCAAAGAGCCCCTGCAGCAGCTGCATTCCCTGGGGCTGATTTCCCTGCATTTCCTTCCTTTTCCAGGTGGGAAGTGATGAGCTGGGAATAAAAAGAGATTTTTGCAAAGGGTTTGTCCTCAGCCCTGCTCTGCTGAGCTCCTGTACCAGCAGCTGGGGGGGATTTCAAAAAGTGGCTTCAAAATCTGTGAAATGCTTTGGGGGAAATTATTTTGGAGCTTTTTCTCCCTTTCCTGTGGCCACACCAGAGCTGTGGATGGGTAGAGAATGGTTCAGCTCCCAGGTGTGCTGGTGGCATCAGTGGGAGCACTGGGACCTGACTGGGGACATCTGTGAGTGCCCAGTTTGGTGTCCTTGAGTTTAAGGGGCATCTGTGAGTGCCCAGTTCAGTTTTCCCATATTTCAGGGGCATCCATGCATTCCCAGTTTGGTTTTCCCATCTTGGAGGGGCATCTGTGAGTGCCCAGTTTGATGTGTGTCTGATGGGGACCTGTTGTCCCTGTTCCCTGTTGGAAGGGCAGCCATGAGTGCCCAGTTTGGTGTTCTCAAGTTTAGGGGCATCCATCAGTGCCCAGTTCAGTTTTCCCATATTTCAGGGACATCCGTGAGTGCCCAGTTTGTTGTTCCCAAATTTAAGAGGCATCTGCGAGTGCCCAGTTTGGTTTTCCCATCTTGGAGGGGCATCTGTGAGTGCCCACTTTGGTCTTCCCAAATTTAAGGGGCATCCATCTGTGCCCAGTTTGGTGTTCCCATCTTGGAGGACCATCCCTGAGTGCCCAGTTTGGTGTCCCAAAATTTAAGGGGCATCCATCAGTGCCCAGTTTGGTGTTCTCAAGTTTAAGGAACATCCATCAGTGCCCAGTTCAGTTTTCCCATATTTCAGGGACATGCATGAGTGCCCAGTTTGTTGTTCCCAAATTTAAGGGGCATCCCTGAGTGCCCAGTTCCATTTTCCCACGTTGAAGTGGCCTCACCTCCATCCCAAACCATTCCAAACCTCTTCCTCCTCTTCCTCAGCTCCCCCTGAGCTGAGTGTGAGCTGAACAGAGCTGGCCCAAGCTTCCCTTCATCCCACCCCTGTCCTCCTCCAGAGCCTTCATCCCACCCCTGTCCTCCTCCAGAGCCTTCATCCCACCCCTGCTTCCTCCTCCAGAGCCTTCATCCCATCCCTGTCCTCCTCCAGAGCCTTCATCCCATCCCTGTCCTCCTCCAGAGCCTCCATCCTGCCCCTCCAGAGCTTTCATCCCACCCCTGCTTCCTCCTCCAGAGCCTTCATCCCACCCCTGCCCTGTTCCAGAGCCTTCATCCCATCCCTGTTTCCTCCTCCAGAGCCTTCATCCCCCTCTGCCTCCTCCTCCAGAGCCTTCATCCCACCCCTGCCCTGTTCCAGAGCCTTCATCCCCTCCCTGTTTCCTCCTCCAGAGCCTTCATCCCCCTCTGCCTCCTCCTCCAGAGCCTTCATCCCATCCCTCCAGTGCCTTCATCCCCCTCTGCACCTCCTCCAGAGCCTTCATCCCATCCCTGTCCTCCTCCAGAGCCTTCATCCCCCTCTGCACCTCCTCCAGAGCCTTCATCCCATCCCTGTCCTCCTCCAGAGCCTTCATCCCCCTCTGCACCTCCTCAGGAGCAGCTCTGTGCTCCCCATCCCAAACCCTCCCTGCTCTCTGTGTGGTTTTGGGGACGAGCTGTGTCACAGCCTGCCTGTCTGTCTGTCTGTCTGTCTGTCCTGTGACACTCAGGAGCACAGCCCTGGTGGCTTGGGCTGCAGCCAGCAGCTCTGTCACGCAGCTCAGAGCCTGGGAATTCTCCCTGCATTCCCTTTCCCAAGTTTTCCAAACCAGCCTGGCTCGTTTGGATCCCCCACCCAGGATTGGGGAATAAACTCAGGAAACTGAGGCAGGGGGGAAGGGGGGGGGTCCCCAGCTGGACATGGAGATTTTGGAGCTTTTTCCCCCCAAAATTTCATTCCAGAGATGGGCTGGGTGCCACCACAGCTCCTGCCACCCAGCAGGGACGGGGACATGGCAAAGCAAGGCCTGAAATAGCCACAGGTAGTTTGGGAGAGAAGAGTCTGTCTGTCTGTCTGTCTGTCTGTCCCGGTGATTATTTTTTAGAAGAATTAGCAGAAAACGGGAGGAAAAAACAAGATTTTTTTTTTTTTTTTGCTTGGTGAGATGATCCTTCCTTCACAGAGGGGGAGCAGAGACAGCAGGAAGGAGAGGCTCTTTCCTCCTCCTCCTCTTCTTCCTCTTCTTTCTCCTTCTCCTTCTTCTTTTCCTTCTTCTCCTTCTTCTTTTCCTTCTCCTCCTTCTCCTCCTTCTTTTCCTTCTTTTCCTTCTTTTCCTTCTTCTCCTTCTTTTCCTTCTTCTCCTTCTTTTCCTTCTTCTCCTTCTTCTCCTTCTTTTCCTTCTTTTCCTTCTTCTCCTTCTTCTCCTTCTTCTCCTTCTTCTCCTTCTTCTCCTTCTTCTCCTTCTTCTCCTTCTTCTCCTTCTTCTCCTTCTTCTCCTTCTTCTCCTTCTTCTCCTTCTTCTCCTTCTTCTCCTTCTTCTCCTCCTTTTCCTCCTTTTCCTCCTTCTTTTTTTCCTTCTTTTCCTTTCCTCCTCCTCCTCCTCCTCCTCCATATGAAGATGGACACAAATCCATCTCCAGAAGCAAACCCTGGGTTTGAAATGATCAGAACCTGGGTTTGAAATGATCAAATCCTGGGTTTGAAATGATCAGAACCTGCTCATCCCCAGCTCCCTTTTCCCTTCCCACAGGGGACATTTGCCACCCTCGTGTCCCCATCCATGTCCCCAATCCCTGCCTGTGTCCCAGCTGGCCCAGATCAGGGTTTGGCACGCACACATTTCCTTTAATTTCCTTCATTTTTTCTGTCTGTTCCCAAGGATTTTGCCCTGAGGTGTAGGAGGAGGCGTGCCCAGCCCCAAACACGAAATATTCAGCCCCAAACACGAAATATTCAGCCCCAGACACGAAATACTCAACCCCAAACACCAATTATTCAGCCCCAAACATGAAATATTCAGCCCCAAACAAAAATATTCAGCCCCAAAAATGAAACATTCAGCCCCAAATACAAAATATTCAGCCCCAAACACGAAATATTCAGCCCCAAACACGAAATATCCAACCCCAAATACAAAATATTCAGCCCCAAACATGAAATATTCAGCCCCAAACACCAAACATACATCCCCAAATGCAAAATATTCAGCCCCAAACACGAAATATTCAACCCCAAACAAAAATATTCAGCTCCAAACACAAAATATTCAACCCCAAACAAAAATATTCAACCCCAAACACGAAATATTCAACCCCAAACAAAAATATTCAGCCCCAAAAATGAAATATTCAGCCCCAAACACCAAATACCCAGCCCCAAACATGAAATATTCACCCCCAAAATAGCTCTGGGGTGCCCCAAGCAGGGAATTCTCAGCAGAAATCGAGGCCACCTCATGCAGGAACCAAGAAAAAACCCATCCAAAATCCAAATAAATGGGTTTTTTTCCTTGTCTCAGCACTGATTTAAATGCAGGATTGCAGATTGCACACAAAGTGCAAAGAGCCCCTCCCGAAAAAAGCCCTGAAAGCAACAAAATGTATTTTTTTTACCCCACAGAAAGAGTTTTTCCCAACATTTCTGGTTTTTCTTTCCAAGTTTTTTTCTCTTGTCAGCTCCCGAAAACGCTCTGCTGGTGTTTGTTCTTTGAGCAATGCAAAACTTACCAAGAAAAAGAAAAGAAACATGAGGGGAATTTTTTTTTAAAAAGCAGATTTCTGGCTTATTTCAAAGTTTCTGGGTTTGAGCAAAACAAAGCTGGGCCTTGGGGCTGTGCTGGGCCTGCTCCTGCTCCAAATCCTGATTGAATTTCCTTGGAAAGCTCCGGCCTGGGAGCTGCAGAAACCCAAACCCTGCTCGGGGTGTTTGCTGCAGTTTTGGTGATTTTTTCCAGATTTTTCCATGCCTGGAGTTCCCTCTGTGGGATGGGCACCGAGAAAGGCCCAAAATCCCTTCCCGTGCCCCAAAATTGGGGAATTTTTGGGGTCTGTGCATGGGAGAAACCCTGGCCTGCAGAGAATTCTGTGCTCCATCTCCACGTGGTATTTTTGGGGGGAAAATCCCATTTTGCTGCCTCATTTTCCCCAGGAATTGAGGCAGTTTTTTAAGGGAAATCCCTGGAGCTCAGGGAAGCTGTGATGGGTTTCAATCTGTGCTGGGATGGGAGGAGCTGGAGAAATGCAGATTATTGAGCAGCTCCCCTTGATCCCCTCCTCAATTAACTTTTTTTTTTAAAAGACTTAAATTGGGAAGACACAATTTTTATTTTTCCCCTGGCAGGACCTGTGCTGGTTTAACCCCCAGGGTTACCCAATTACCAGCCTGGCTTGGGCCTTAATTACTGCCTCCATCATTCCTCCCTGCTCTGTAATTCCCAGAATCTCCCTGGAGCTGATAAGGCCTCACCTCTGCTGCTTTCCAGGCTCCAGGGATAATTGCTTTTCCTTGAGGACACCCAGAATTTCCTCCCAGATTTTCCATTTTTTTGGGGAGTTATCCTGCCCCAGGTACTCCTAAAACTCAAATTCAATCCCAGTCTGGGTCTTTTCCCTGTTGTTTTCCCATTGTTTTTCCCAATTCCCTGTCCCCACAGTGAGTTTGGGATGGTTTATGTTGGTTTTGGGATGGTTTATGTTGGTTTTGGGATGGTTTATGTTGGTTTTGGGGTGAGGATTGGTGCTGGGAGATGAGGAAAGGAACCTGTTCCTTCCCAGCTTTGTGTCCTGGGAAGTTTTGTTGTCCCTTCAAAATTCCTCCTTCCCTTGCAGCTCCACACTGCAATGGTGCCTTAATACCCATAAAATGTAAATTTATTTACATTAAATCAGTTTTTTGCTGCATAAGGAATCATTCCTCCCAAACTGCTGCCCAAGATCCAGCCCAGCTTTGCTTCCCACCTGGAAAACCTTTGGCCTCACCTGGGCAAAGCTTTGGATAAACAGGGACAACGAGGAATGCAGTCCAAAAACAAAGTGGTTTCCATGAAAAGTGACTTCCTAAATGCACAAAAAGCAAAACAAAGCGCAAAAAAATTACCCACAAAAACCCCAAATAGCTCAGTGAGGCTGGGAGTTGTTGTTATTTGTTATTTATAGAATTTGGGTGGGAAGGGAGGGAGGGGTTTTGGGGCCAGACAGGCCAGGACCAGCATCCATCCAGTTCATCCCTGCTGGAGATTGACCTGGGTGACAAAACCCCAATTCCAGGTTGGTCCCCACAAATCCCATCCCTGCAAGGTCCTCGTGGCTCCAACCAGCTCCTGCCAAACTGAGTTAATGGGGGAAATGTTCCTGCAAGGGGTTTCAGGAAAGACAAAACATCAATTCCCTGCAGGAAGCACCTCTGGCACTGCAGCAGTTTGGGAGGAATCATTCCTTATGCAGTAAAAATCGATTTAATGTGACTATATTTACATTTTATAGGTATTAAGGCACCATTGCAGTGTGGAGCTGCAAGGGAAGGAGGAATTTTTAAGCCTGGACTGGAAAACAGGGACAACAAAACTTCCCAAAAGTGGGAAGCAGCAGGTTCCTTTCTTCATCCTCATCCTCAGCACGAGTCCTCATCCCAAAACCAACATAAACCATCCCAAAACCAACATAAACCATCCCAAACTCACTGTGGGGACAGGGAATTGGGAAAAACAATGGGAAAACAACAGGGAAAAGACCCAGACTGGGATTGAATTTGAGTTTGGACCCCAAACCACAGCTCCAGCTTTGCCTCTGGGGTCTGGGCAGCACACGAAGGGAGAAGGGAAGCCACAGATTTTTGGGAGCTTTGGCTCCTGTTTGTGCTCCCTCCTGCCTTTTGTTTTTCCAGCTTTTTGGGAATGCTGAGCTCAGCCCATCGAGAATTCCCACTGGGGGCACAAAACTCTTTTCCACAGAAGCTCCTGCATCCCCCAGAGGGATGTTGGAACTTTGAAATTTGCAGGAATTTTGCAGTTCCAGCTATGAACTTCCAGTTTCTTTCCATCTCTCCTCTCTCCTGTCCTGTTTTCCCACCCCTCTGATGGATTTTGGAGCTCCCTGATGTCTCAGGACTCCCATGACCGATGGATTTGGACTTTGGGATGGGGGAGAATTATCAGAAAATCGGCTCCATGTGCATGTCCTGGGCTTGGCAAGAGAAATCAGCCCCACATTTATCACTTTGCTGATCTCTGGTACCTTGGGGCAGCGCTGTGATTTATTGAAGTGATTGTTTTTGGAATGCCTCGTTAGCTCTGCTCCCAAAATCCAGAGCTCTGAGCTGCTCCTCCAGGCTCTGAGGAGGATTTGCCCTGCTCAGGAAGGGTTTGAGGTGCAGGAGTTTTGGGGAGGAGTGAGAGATGTCCCATCCCAAGGCTGGATTTGGCCCAGGCTCACAATTGGGTTTAAATCTGATGGATTCAGGTCAAGCCTGGTCCTGTTCTGGGGGCAGCAGGGAGGAGGGGTCCGGGGGGGATCAGCAGGGCAGGAATTGGGGAGTTTGAAGGGGAGGAGCTGTGGGATGAGCCTGTGCCAGCGGTGGAAGGGTCTGCTCAGCTCCTCCTGGGCCAGCAGAGCTGCTGCCTCTGTCTGGGGGCGTTTGGGGGCTCCAGCATTTCCCAGGGCATTGCCTTGTGCACTTCCCAGGGCATCTCCCAGGGCATTTCCCAGGGCATTCCTTGTGCCTTACCCAGAGCATTCTCTCTGCATTTCCCAGGGCATTCCCTGTGCCTTACCCAGAGCATTCCCTGTGCACTTCCCAGGGCATTTCCCAGGGCATTCCCTCTGCATTTCCCAGAGCGTTGCCTCTGTACTTCCCATTCCCTCTGCCCTTCCCAGGGCATTCCCTCATAATTTTCCTGAATATTCCCTCTGCACTTCCCAGGGCATTCCCTCTGCATTTCCCTGAATATTCCCTCTCCTTTTCCCTGGGCATTCCCTCTGCATTTCCCAGGACATTCCCTTTCCTTTTCCCTGAAAATTCCCTCTGCATTTCTCATTCCCCCTGCCCTTCCCAGAGCATTCCCTCTGCATTTCCCTTAACATTCCCTCTGCATTTCCCAGGACATTCCCTTTCCTTTTCCCAGGACATTGCCTCTGCACTTCCCATTCTCTCTGCATTTCCCAGAGCATTCCCTCTTCATTTTCCTGAACATTCCCTCTGCATTTCTCATTCCCTGTGCCCTTCCCTGAACATTGTCCCTGAACTTCCCATTCCCTGTGCCCTTCCCAAAGCATTCCCTCTCCTTTCCCCTGGACATTCCCTCTGCATTTTCCATTCCCTCTACATTTCCCTGATCATTCCCTCTTCATTTTCCTGAACATTCCCTCTGCATTTCTCATTCCCTCTGCATTTCCTATTCTCTCTACATTTCCCTGGCCATTCCCTCTGCATTTCCCAGAGCATTCCCTCTGCATTTCCCTGAATATTCCCTCTCCTTTTCCCTGGGCATTCCCTCTGCATTTCCCAGGACATTCCCTTTCCTTTTCCCAGGGCATTGCCTCTGCACTTCCCATTCTCTCTGCATTTCCCAGAGCATTCCGTCTTCATTTTCCTGAACATTCCCTCTGCATTTCTCATTCCCTCTGCATTTCCTATTCTCTCTACATTTCCCTGGACATTCCCTCTGCATTTCCCCGTGGATCCCAATGGACAGGGAGCTCTGGGCTCTGTGCTCACCCCACCTTCTCCCACCCCTCCCTGGGTCCTTCCCCACCCCATCCCTCAGCCCAATCCCCTCATTCATCCCGTGGGATGTGAGGCTGTGTGAGGCAGGGAAGGATCAGCTCACCCAAACTTCATTCCTGGCTATTTCTGTCCCTCTCCTGGCCAGCTTGTTCCCGGGGGAGTTAATTTAATTGCCACCTTCCTGCCTGCCTGCCTGCCTGTGGTTGTGTGTGAGCCCTTGTGCAGGGTAATTACAAGTGTGAAGTGGCACAGCAGGGACGAGCCTGGGCTCCATCCCGGTTGGAGCACAGCCTGGATGTCCCTGTGGATCCACCCAGCCTGTCCTTGTCCCCAGGAATGGGCACAGAGGGGCAGGAACACGTCTGGATCTCTCACTGCTCAGAGTGACCCCGAGAAAAGTTCCAAAGTTTCTTTTCCCAGCCCGGTGCTTGAAGAAGGAGTCAGGGCTCTTCATTTCTCAAGGTTGTTTATTGTTCCTTATCTGTAAAAAATTTTCTCCTGCTGTGCCGAGGTCCATCCAACAGGACAGTTCCAGGCACTCTGCCTGCTCCAGGGCAGTGTTATGTCTTTATACTAAAAACTACCTGTACAATATTCACAATTACTTCCCAATCACCTGTGTTAGACAGTGAGCTTCTACTCTAAACCAATCTGTGAGTGCCAACATCACAGCAGAAGATGGAGGCCAAGAAGGAGAAGAAGAAAGGCTGGACATGCCCAGATCCCTCCTTCTTGCTCCCTGAACCCCCAAACCAAAAACCCCAAAATCTATTTTTCCACCCCATGATAACTTCACTATTATTCTACTTACACTGTTGTGGCTTGCAGATCTTCATACAAGGTTGGTAATTTGCTCCATGGGTTATAATCAAACCCACAGGGGCATTTTGGGCTCTGGGCCAGGGCTCTGAGCCCCCTGGCAGGGTCTGGGCTGCTCAGGATGTGCTGGGTCCTGACACTGCTCCTGATTTTCCAGCCCTTTTTCCCACTGGAAGGGGATCTGGGGGTGATGGGGCTCTTTCCTGAGGGGTTTTAAGCCCTGAACACACTCAGGACATCCCACAGCAGGAACCAGAACTCGGGGAGCTCTGTGGGAGCTTCAGCTCTGCCTCCACTCAGAGCTCCTCATCTCTGGCATCCTTGGGATGAGAGATCTCTTGCTTTTGCCCAAAACTCCTGTGCCCCCAGCCCCTTCCTGGCCAGGGCAATGATCCTCATGATCCATTTCCCACACTGATGATCCATGGATCCATTTCCCACACTGATGATTCACTGATCCATTTCCTCATGATCCATTTTCCACCTGATCCATTTCCTCATGATCCATTTCCCATACTGATGATCCATTGATCCATTTCCCACACTGATGATCCATTGATCCATTTCCCACATGATCCATTTCCCCATGATCCATTTCCCACATGATCCATTTCCTCATGATCCATTTCCCACACTGATGATCCATTGATCCATTTCCTCATAATCCATTTCCTCATGATCCATTTCCCACACTGATGATCCATTGATCCATTTCCTCATGATCCATTTCCCACCCTCCTCCATCAGGATTCCACCTTTGCCTTTGGATCAGGGCTGGGCCATGCCAGAGGCTGTGGATGTCACTCACCCTGGGCAGGTGACAACCTGCTCTCCTCACCTCTCCATTCTGCTCTGGGCTTTGCAGAGCCATGGCAATGGCTTTTCTCCCATCTGGGGCTCGCACTCCATTGGGATTTGGAGCCAATGCTGTCGTGCAAAATTCAGCTGGAGCTGCTGGGTTTCCCTTGGTTGAGCCCCAAAATCTCATTGGTATTTATTTATCTGTAATTGCCTTCCTTTCCCCCTCAGCTCTGCTGTGTGGGACCCTGGTTTTAGGGAGGTTAATGAAGCATCCCAGGCCTCTTTCCCCCCTCCCCTGCCCTCCCTGGCTGCTTGCAGGGCTCCTGTTCCAGCCAGGGCAATTATGGCTCTGTGCTCTCCCTCCCTCTGCCCAGCCTATAATTTAGTTTTATATAAAGCATGTTCCAGCCCCTGTTGTGCAAGACTTTGCTATTCTGGGGGTTGGGCAGAGGGCTGGGGTGCCAGGGGGGGCTGGGGCAGTGTGGCACGGCCCTGAGCCCCCCCTGGGAATCCCTGGCACCCCGAATTCCCCATGGGAATTCAGCAGCGCTGAAGGTGGTCCTGCCTCCTCCTGCCTTTCTGCCAGGGGGAGTTTGGCACAGGGACTTCTCCCATGGGGATAACTGAGCTCCTTGCAGGATTTTCCTGCCCCACGGAGGGCTCCTGCAGGGGTTGGTGCTGCCCCAGCGTGCAGGAGGCTGAGGGAGGTGGCAGCCAGCTCCGGCAGGGCAGACAGTGGCTCTTTCATGGGATGGGGGATGAAAAACGCAGCTCTGGCTGCCGAGTGTAACCAGATCCCTTGGCTCTTTGGAGAAGGAATGTGAGAGCTCAGGGAGGCGTTTTGGGATGGTGCTGCAGCGGGGGGAGCGGCTGTGGGGTGGTGCAGCCTCCGTGCCCGTCCTGGGCTGCCCAAACCTCGTGTGGTGCTTACCTGGGGTGGCATCCTGGCATCCCTTGGGTGGCATCTCTTGGGTTCATCCTTGGGTTCATCCCTTGGGTTCATCCCCTGGGTTCATCCCTTGGGTTCATGTCTTGGGTTCATCCCTTGGTGACATCCCTCGGGTGACGTCCATGGGTGGCATCCCTCAGGTGTCATCCCTTGGGTTCATCTCTTTGGTGCATCCCATGAGTTCATCCCATGGGTTCATCCCATGAGTTCATCCCTTGGGTTCATCTCTTGGGTTCATCCCCTGGGTTCATCCCTCAGGTGCCTCCTCAGGTTCCTCCCTTGGGTTCATCCCTCCATGCCTGTCCTGGGCTGCCCAAACCCCATATGGTGCTTACCTGGGGTGGCATCCCTTCGGTTCATCCCTCAGGTGGCATCTCTTGAGTTCATCCTTGGGTTCATCCCTGGGGTGGCATTCCTTGGGTTCATCCCCTGGGTTCATCCCTCAGGTGCATCCTCAGCTTCTCCCCTTGGGTTCATCCCTTGGGTTCATCCTTTGGGTTTATCCCTTTGGTTCATCCCCTGGATTCCTCCCTTGGGTTCATCCTTGGGTTCATCCCTTGGGTTCAACCCTTGGGTGACATCCTTCCATGCTATGTGACACAGGGGACCCCAGACCTCCTTCCTCGAGCAGTGGGCAGTGTCTGGGGCCAGGCTGGGAGTTTGGCTGACCCAGGGCTCAGCTCTAACCCCGTTTTCAGCTCTAACCCCATTTTCAGCTCTAATCCCGTTTTCAGCTCTAACCCCTTTTCTCTTGCAGAGGTGCCTGAGCCCTCCCTCCCCACCCCGAGGGGTCCCCGGTCCCCCACCCGCCCCGCAGTGCCAAAGAAGGAGAAAACCCTGGAAGGTGACAAACCCCTGAAAAAGGAGAAAACCCTGGAAGGTGACAAACCCCCGAAAAAAGAGAAAACCCTGGATGGTGACAAATCCCCGAAGAAGGAGAAAGCCCTGGAAGGTGACAAATCCTCGAAAGCCCTGGAAGGTGACAAACCCCCGAAAGCCCTGGAAGGTGACAAACCCCCGGCAGTGCTGACAAAAAGCCCCCGGGCCGAGCTCTGCGGTGCTCCCGAAGCTGTGACATGTGAGTGTTGCCCTCGAGACTGATCACAAAGCAGGGCAGAGGTGGGAACCCGGCTCCTCCTCGGCTCCT
This sequence comes from Geothlypis trichas, assembly GCA_009764595.1. Classification (NCBI taxonomy): domain Eukaryota; kingdom Metazoa; phylum Chordata; class Aves; order Passeriformes; family Parulidae; genus Geothlypis; species Geothlypis trichas. Next base: position 4,491,842 of record CM019925.1, on the reverse strand, counting down.
CCTCGCTTTGTTCCTCCCCACATCAAAGCCTGAACCGAGCCTGAGTCACCTGGAGAGGTGAAAGGGAAGGGCGGCACCCGGGGTGGCTCCCGGAGCAGCTGGAGCTGCTTGGGAAGGGTTGGGGTTCTCTGGGGGGGTGTGGTGGGAAGGGGGATCAGCCTGCCTGGGAAAGGAGCATCCCCAAAAACCCAAGTGGATGGAAGTGCCCCAGTCCCCTTCCAAGGGGTGCAAAGTGATGGAAGCTCCCCAAGGCCCTTCCAAGGAGTGCAAAGTGATGGAAGCTCCCCAGTCGTGTTCCAAGGGGCAGAAATTGGATGAGAGTTGCCCAGTCCCCTTCCAGGGGGTGCAGAATGGATGGAAGCTCCCTTTCCATGGGGTGTAAGGTGGATGGAAGCTCCCCAGTCCCCTTCCAAGGGGCAGAAAGTGGATGGAAGCTCCCCAGTCCATTCCCAAGGAGTTTAAGGTGGATGGAAGCTCCCCAGTCCCCTTGCAAGGGGTGTAAAGTGGATGGAAGCTCCCCAGGGGGATGAGGGTAGCTGGGAACAGGGCTGCCCCTCCGGAGGGTGGGCAGGGAAGGGGAGAGGATGGGAAATGCAGGCATTGCAGGAGGAGAGCAGAGCTCAGAGGGTGAGCAGAGCACAACAAGGAGAGCAGAGCTCAGTGAGGAGAGCAGAGCTCAGAGGGCAGAGCAGAGCACACAGAGAGTGAGCAGAGCTCAGTGAGCAGAGCAGAGCTCAGAGGGTGAGCAGAGCACAACAAGGAGAGCAGAGCTCACAGGGAGAGCAGAGCTCAGTGAGGAGAGCAGAGCTGAGGAAGGAGAGCAGAGCTCAGTGAGCAGAGCAGAGCTCAGAGGGTGAGCAGAGCACAACAAGGAGAGCAGAGCTCACAGGGAGAGCAGAGCTCAGTGAGGAGAGCAGAGCTGAGGAAGGAGAGCAGAGCTCAGTGAGCAGAGCAGAGCTCAGAGGGTGAGCAGAGCACAACAAGGAGAGCAGAGCTCACAGGGAGAGCAGAGCTCAGTGAGGAGAGCAGAGCTCACAGTGAGCAGAGCTCAGTGAGCAGAGCAGAGCACAGAAGGAGAGCAGAGCTCAGTGAGCAGAGCAGAGCACACAGTGAGCAGAGCTCACAGGGAGAGCAGAGCTCAGTGGGAAGAGCAGAGCAGAGCTCACAGAGAGCAGAGCTCAGTGAGCAGAGCAGAGCACAGCACACAGTGAGCAGAGCAGAGCTCACAGTGAGCAGAGCAGAGCACACAAGGAGAGCAGAGCTCAGTGAGGAGAGCAGAGCTCAGTGAGCAGAGCAGAGCACACAGTGAGCAGAGCAGAGCTCAGTGAGCAGAGCAGAGCTCACAGTGAGCAGAGCAGAGCACAGTGAGCAGAGCAGAGCACACAGTGAGCAGAGCACAGTGAGCAGAGCACAGTGAGCAGAGCAGAGCACACAGTGAGCAGAGCAGAGCACACAGTGAGCAGAGCAGAGCACACAGTGAGCAGAGCAGAGCACAGTGAGCAGAGCACAGTGAGCAGAGCAGAGCACACAGTGAGCAGAGCAGAGCACAGTGAGCAGAGCAGAGCACACAGTGAGCAGAGCACACAGTGATCAGAGCAGAGGACACAGTGAGCAGAGCAGAGCTCACAGTGAGCAGAGCAGAGCTCAGTGATCAGAGCAGAGCACAGTGAGCAGAGCAGAGCTCACAGTGAGCAGAGCAGAGCTCAGTGAGCAGAGCAGCAGAGCTCACAGTGAGCAGAGCTCCCGATTCCCGCGGCCGAGCCCTCGCGCAGCATCTGCGAGCTGGGCCGGCTGCCCACAGACATTCTGCACGCCTGAGTCACAGCACAGCCCTGCACGGCCCCCTCCCCAGCCCAGCCCGGCCCCCTGGCTGCCCCCCATGGGCCCCGGGGCTGGGGGCATTGGGGCACCCTCCTCCTGGGTGAGCAGCGTCACCTCTGCTGTCCCCACTGCTCACTGTGCTGATCCTTGGGGGGTCACCGTTGGTTTTTGGGGGTTATTCCCATTTGGCAGGCCCTGGGGAGCACATTTAGGCTCTCCCATGGGATGAGGGCATTCCTGTGCCAGCCTGGCTCGTGCAGGCTCAGGAGGGATCAGGCAGAAAAGGCTGGAGGGTGCAGGGTGACCTCCTTGCCTACCAATGCCAGGATTGACCCCTCTGAGCTCAGCTCTGTGCTCAGATCCAGTTTTGCAGCATTTTGGAGCACTGGGATTGCAGCTTTGGCATTCTGTGTGTTGAGCTTCAGGCAGGAGCAGCAGATCCAGGTGGCCACAACATTCCAAGCCCTGGCAGTGGCTCAGGGAGGGTCCAAGCAGGGTGACCTCGGTGATGCTGCCTTGGGACAGCCTGAGGGGATCAGGAGCATCACCTCCATGGGAAACCCAAAGTTTCAGGTTTCGGGTTGCAGGTTACAAACATCCAGGAGGTTCTTGGTTATTGAAGAGCTGTAGACAGGCAGTTTACCCCAAAATCCTCTTTTCCAGGCCTGGTCTCCCCCCACTCCTGCATTACTGGAGAGCTGAAGGTTCCTCTTTTAGCAGAGCTTTGGCCTCGTGTCTTAAAGGCTGTCCTGAAAAAAATGGAAGCTGTTTTCCCTAACTTTGAGGGGGGGGATTCCTGGCTGCCTTTGGCTGCCCCTGGCCGGAGCCAGAGCGTGATTTTGATTTACAAACAGTTTAATCTGAGGAATGCAGCGAAATGGGGAGCGCCAAGTGCATCCTGCTGCAGTCCCAGACAATCCAGCTGCTGTCCCGGGCTGCTGAGCTGCTCCTGCTGCTGGGTCCCTCCTGGCTCAGCCCCTTCCTGGCACAGCCCTGGGCACCTCAGGGCACACACGAGGCAGGAGAGGGCACTGGGTGAGGGCACATAATGAAAGAACACTCCATGCGTGTCACAGACATCTTTTATGAAAAATCCTTTCTTTAGGACTTTTTCCTCCTGAGAAGCTGAGGGGCTTCAAGAACAAAATGTAAACAATGGTTATCTGCTGCTGTGGGATGCAACAGTTGGGTCTGTGATTGGTCTCATGTGGTTGTTTCTAATTAATGGCCAATTAAGCAAGCTCACAGTGAGCTGGCTCAGACACAGAACCCGAGCTACAAACCTTTGTGATCATTCTTTTCTATTCTTAGCCAGCCTTCTGATGAAACCTTTTCTTCTATTCTTTTAGTATAGTTTTAATGTAATATATATCATAAAATAATCAATCAGCCTTCTGAAACATGGAGTCAGATCCTCATCTCTTCCCTCAACCTGAGACCCCTGTGAACACGGTCACACATGAGGTTTTTAGGAAGGGGAGACAATCCCAGTTTTATCCAAGACCTATTTTCTGTCTCCCCACTCTCCTGCTCTCAGCCCACTCTTCCTGCCCACCTCTGGTTATTTTAAGTTCCGTTATAAAATAACCTCTGGTTATTTTAAGTTCCTTTCCCAGCAGGTGTCAAGGACCAAGCTCCCACTTTAACCTCCCTCTGCAGCCCAAGCCCAGCTCAGCCTGGTCAAACCAAGCACTGGGACCATCCACTTGTGTCTTTCACCTTCCATCTGTTTTATTTTCACCTTCCACCCACTTTGTTTTCACTTTCCACCCACTTTATTTTCACCTTCCACCTACTTTATTTTCACCTTCCATCTGTTTAATTTTGGTGGATGCAGGACAGGGGCCGCCTGTGCCCTGCACAGAAAGCAGCTCCTGTTCCCTGGTGCCAAGAGGAGCCTTTGCCCTCGAGCCTCTGCCCTGAATCATCCCTTGTTTACTGCCATGGGAGAGGAAAAGCAAAGTTTGGCCGAAGCACCACCAGACAGGGTTTTATTTTATTTTATTTGTGGCCTTACTGAGGAGGATGATGGCTGCTGGAACCTTGTGCTGGTTCCCAGGTGAGGATGAGGAGGCAGAGTGGGCAGGAGCAAGGGCTGAGCCACCCCTCTGGCTCTGGCAGGACACAGGGCTGCAGCAGGAGAGGCTGGAGGGAGGCACAGCCACAGAACTGAGTTATTTTCCTCCTCCTGCAGAGAAGTTCAGCCAGAGGTTGCAGAGACCTCAAGGAAGCGGCCGGTTCCTGCAGGGCTGGGGAGAGGAGCAGGCTGGCTGCAGTGGTGCCTCATCTGTGGCTCTGCAGTGGTGCCTCATCTCCTGTGGCTCTGCAGTGGTGCCTCAGCTCTGGCTCTGCAGTGGTGCCTCAGCTCCTGTGGCTCTGCAGTGGTGCCTCATCTGTGGCTCTGCAGTGGTGCCTCAGCTCCTGTGGCTCTGCAGTGGTGCCTCAGCTCCTCAGGCTCTGCAGTGGTGCCTCAGCTCTGGCTCTGCAGTGGTGCCTCAGCTGTGGCTCTGCACAGGGCAGTGGGGACACGCAGGAGCTCTCGGCCCCAGGACCTGGGCACACGTTTCTCCCTGTGGAGAGGGCAGGGTGGGTAATATTCTGCTTTTCCCTTCCAGGCCAGCCCCAGGTGGGGTCACCCCTGCAGTCCCCTGGTCCCTGCACGCAGCTGCTGCCCAACGGGGAGGCCGGGAACGGGATCTGCCGGGCCGTGCCAAAACCGCCCCGAAAGCTGCAGCCACACCACTCCATTAACAGCCAGGGCAGCAAGAAGAGCAAGGGCAGCTCCAAGTCACCCTCTTCCCACATCCCCATTGAGGCACAGGAAGGTACTGCTGAACCCTGGGGGTCTCTTTCCAGATGTTCTCCTTTGGGCCCCTCAGCCCTATGGATCTCTTGGTGGCATCCTCTGAGCCCTAGACCCCTCATCCCTTGGGATCTCTTGGTGACACCCTCCAAACCCTTGGACCCCTCATCCCTTGGGATCTCTTGTGTGGCATCCTCTGAGCTCTGGGCCCCTCATTCCTATGGATCTCTTGAATGGCATTCTCCAAGCCCTTGGCCCCTCATTCCTTGGGATCTCTTGGGTGTCATCCTCCAAGCCCCTCATCCTTCGGGATCTCTTGGATGGCACCTTCCAAGCCCTGGGCCCCTCATCCCTTGGGACCTCTTGGTGGCACCTTTCAAGTCCTCAGGCCCCTCATCTCTTGGGATCTCTTGGTGGCACCCTCTGAGCCCTGAGTCTCTAATCCCTTGGGGTCTTTTGGTGGCATTCTCTAAGGCCCTGGGCCCCTCATCCCTTGGCATCTCTTGGTGGCACCTTCCGAGCCAAAGGGACCCCCGGGCCCTCCTGGCAGCCTCTGCAGGGTGGATGCTGAGCAGGGCCATCTCCTGTCCTCCAAAACTGATCTCTCTTGAGGGCTGGGCATTGAGGGAGACCCCTGGGGCAGTGGCTGCCCCCTTCATACCTTTTCCCCTCCCTTCCATGAATTCCTGAGGGAGCATTTCCACCCACGGGTGCTCCCCCGGCCTGGCCTTGTCTCACCCTGCGTTCCTCCCCAGATTGCTGCGTCCACTGCATCCTCTCCTGCCTCTTCTGCGAGTTCCTGACCCTGTGCAACATCGTGCTGGACTGTGCCACCTGCGGCTCCTGCACCTCGGAGGACTCCTGCATCTGCTGCTGCTGCTGCAACTCGGGCGAGTGCGCGGACTGCGACCTGCCCTGCGACATGGACTGCGGCATCATCGACGCCTGCTGCGAGTCTGCCGACTGCCTGGAGATCTGCATGGAGTGCTGCGGGCTCTGCTTCTCCTCCTGAGGGCCCCTCTGGGCAGGGGGAGCGGCACCGGGACCCCCCAGCTCTGCCACAGCGGGCGAGGCGCCGGCCGGGCCCTCAGGAGGCCTCACGGAGGAGGAGGAGGAAGAGGAGGAGGAGGAGGAGGAGGAAGAAGAGAGTGAATCCCCCGCTGGAATCCTCATCCTTGGAGCCGTGTCCTGCCCGGGGAAGGGTGAACCCAGAGGGCCACAGGGTCTCTGGTGGTGTCCTGGCCTGCTCTACCTCTGCCAGCACTGGGGGACTGTGGGAGCTTCCTGCCACCTGAGCCGAGAGCAGGAGTGACTGTCACACAGAGCCAGCCCAGCATTGGGGACAGACTGTCACACAGAGCCAGCCCAGCCTTGGGGACACCCATCCTGCAGAGCCACCCCAGCACTGGGGACAGACTGTCACACAGAGCCAGCCCAGCATTGGGGACAGACTGTCACACAGAGCCACCCCAGCATTGGGGACAGACTGTCACACAGAGCCAGCCTGGGGACAGCCTGTCACATGGAGCCAGCCCAGCACTGGGGACAGACTGTCACACAGAGCCAGCCCAGCATTGGGGACCACCTGTCCTGCAGAGCCACCCTGGGGACAGCCCATCCCACAGAGCCACCCCAGCGCTGGGGACACCCATCCCACAGAGCCACCCTGGGACCCAGCACTGGGGACAGCCACTCTGCAGAGCCATCACAGCATTGGGGACAGCCTGTCCCACACAGCCATCCCAGGGCTCGGCCTTGGGGACATCCAGTCCCACAGAGCCACCCCGGGGCCCAGCCTTGGGGATAGCCCATCCTGTAGAGCCACCCCTGGACTGGGGACACCCGTCCTGCAGAGCCACCCCAGCTCCTGGCCTTGGGGACAGCATTCTGGAGCAGTTACAGGGAGTGGCACAGAGCAGGGACACCACCAAGGCTGGGTGACCCCTGGGCACTGGGACCAGCCCACTGTGGGGTCCCAAACTGGGGGACACGTCCTGCCAGGCCCCTGGCCTCGGTGCCCAGCCGGCTGCCAAGTGCAATATCCACAGCCTGAGCTCTCCTGGAAGAAACTTCTGTCATTGAGCTCTGTGTGTCCCCTGTGTGTCCCCTGTGTGCCCCAGGCATGTGGGGCTCGGTGGCTGGGTTGGTGCCAAATGACCCCAGCATTGCTGTCCCCATGCCACCATCCCAGGGACAGAGGTGGTGGCTGGGTGAGGGTGGCAGACACCCCCTGACGGGCTGGGGAGATGGGAAGGGAAGTGTTACGGTATTTTAGATTTTTTTTGGTTCCTTTTTACTGTAAATAAAGGTCTTTCTTCATTTCTGACTGGCAGCTGGCCCAGCACGTGCTCTGCAGGGCACTCCCTGGAGACAGAGACTCCATGTCCCCTGTCTCTGCAGCCCATCCTGCTCCCAGCTGGCTTTGGGGACATGGGACAGGTCAGTGAAAGCCCCAGGGTGCTCCTGTTGGCTCCTTGTGCTGGGAAGGAAAATGCAAGAGGACTCTCTGTCCTTGGCTCCAGGGAACAACAGGTTGAGGTCCTGGAGTGCCCCAGCTCTCAGGACAAACCCTGGGCTCCCCTGGGACAAACCCTGGCTCCTTGTCCCACCATCCCTGAGATGTCACCTGCTTCACCAGCCCCAGGGCACAAATTCCCCAAATTAACAAATAAATTATGCAAATTCTGTGGAAGGGCTGGGGCTGGTGAGTTTGCTGCCCTTGGAATTTGGGTGCCTGCCCTGTTTGGGACCCCCACCCATGCCAGGGACCACAACCCCACTCTGGGGTTTCACTGCCCTTGGAAAGGCTCAGCTGGCCCAGCTCAGCTGCTGCCTGGGCTGAAGCTGAGTGAGGAGGGAAAAGCACTTAAAAACCGGGGCCAAATGGGTCAGTTGGTCACAGTGACAAGGGCACAAACTCTGGCTCCTTGTCCCACCATCCCTGGGATGTCACCTGCTTCACCAGCCCCAGGGCACGAATTCCCCAAATTAAAAAACAAATTATGCAAATTCCTGTGGAAGGGCTGGGGCTGGTGAGTTTGCTGCCCTTGGAATTGGGGTGGTTTTGGCCACTCCTTGCTGGGACCCCCACCCACGCCAGGCCATGCCACCAGGACCAGGCACCACAGCCCCACTCTGGGGTCTCGCTGCCCTTGGAAAGGCTCAGCTGGCCCAGCTCAGCTGCTGCCTGGGCTGAAGCTGAGCGAGGAGGGAAAAGCACTTAAAAACCGGGGCCAAATGGGTCAGTTGGTCACAGTGACAGGGGCTGCCTGGGGATCTGGGCTCGCTGCCCTCCGGCGCTGCCGCTCGGCCGGGAATCCTATTTTTAGTGGTGAGCAAGAGCCCAGCGTGGTGCAAGTGCACAGAGGAGGCTCAGAGGATGGTGTGGGCAGCCTTCCTCCACCCCACAGCCCACTGGGGGTGCTGGGTTTGGGGTTGAGCCCTCGGTAAAGCAGTGAGGGGTGGGATGCACATCCCTGCCCAGCCTGGCACGAACGGGATCAGGGCCCCATGTGGCACGGGCAGGGTCGCTCAGAGCTGTTCCACAGGCTCTGCTCCAAACCCTTTGCATCCTTGGCACGGAGGTTCTGGCTTTCCCCAGCCTGGCCTCGTTTCTGCTGCTAATTAGGGAGCCTGGAGCTGCCAGGGCTGCTCCCACCAGCCGCAGCCGCTTAATGGGGAACAGATTCCCCCAGTGCAGGAGGGCGCTGAGGGCTGGCTGGGTGGGGTGGGGGTCACACACACACCCTGAACCCCCCTCCTGCTCCTCCTCAGCCCTTTAGTGCTGCTCCCAAAGGAGCAGGTCCCCATCCAGAGCAGGGCTGGGATCCTGGTGTGTTTTCCTCCATGGGTGTGATGTTCATGCTTCTGTGACGGCTGCCTTGGAGAAATTGCAAATAAAAGAGCAATAATCAGCACGGGGCTGCTCAGATCTCTGCCCTCTGCAAACCCCACTGCCGAGAGTTGTTCCCACCTTCCTCAACAGCTCCTCAGGCTGGAGGTTGGAAGGGGCAAAGACAAATTTATTTCAGCCCCCACCCCAAATCCGAGGTGCGTTCCCTGCCCTGGGCAGTGCTGGCGGATCTGCTCACACCCCAGGAGCTCCTGGAATTCCCAGGGGTGGTTCTGGAATGTGGGAATGATGGATCAGAGCAGGGATTGGTGACCCAGAGCAGGGAATGACAAACCAGACCAAATTCAAGTCCCTGAAAGGGCTTGAAAATCCAATTTAAACCTTTCCTCTGCATGCAAGTTGGCACTGGCAATGCAGGTTGCAAAACACTGGGCAGGGCAAGAGTTAAACCCTCCTGCCTGGGAATTAATTAACAACAGATGTGCTCGGTTTTAACTAATTACTCTCCTGCCAGCACTTGGTTTTTATGGTTTTCTCAGAGTTGGAGCACCATGCCCACACTGTGTTGGTCCTGTTGGGTTTTCCTGGGCACCCTGGGCTTCCCTGCCAGCCTGGCTGGCCCCGAGTTTGGTGTTTTAAGTGAAACAATGCAATGAAATTGGCTAAAATCCATTAAATTCCTAATTTTTAAGTCACCTAAACCAGTATTTTGGTGCAGGGTGCCCCCAGTGCCTCCTGGGGTGGGCAGTGCCCAATGTCAGCTGGGCACAGGGGTTTCCTTTTCCTACAATCCCTGCTAGGGGTTGATCATTCCTGGGACATTGGAGGGAATGGGAATGGGGATATTAATGATGGGATCTCATTGTTTAATTGCTGATGAATTCCAGGGGCTGCTCAGCCTGTCCTGGGTGCAACCAGGGCAAAACAGGAGGGACAAGGGGAGGTTTGGAAATCCTGCAGGGATCCAGCCCTGCCTCATCCCCCTGCCCTGAGCTCCCCAGACCCCTCCTGGTTTTTCCATGGATGGAGCCCCACATTTGGCTGCTCCCTTGGTGGGGAGGGCTGTCAGCAGCCTGGGCTATTTCTGTCCTCAATCACGATCAATAAAGCAGGAGAGCATTTTTATTTTCCACTCCAAATTCTTTCTCCATCCTGTTTCCTCCCCGTTCACACGGCGGGGCTGGGGAGAGCTCCAGCAAGGAGGCCCAGGGAGCCTTTTCCTCCTCTTCCTCCTCTTCACCCTCCTCCTCCTCCTCATTCCAACCCTCACTCCTGCCCCGTGCCACCCCAAAATCCCCTCAAAATCCCTGAGATCCGAGGGGCAGGTTCAGCTGGAAGACAGCACACGTGCGTGCGCTCACACTCACACAGCAAAGAAAACACTCGCAGAGCCAAAGGGGGGAAAAAAAATAATAAAATAAAGCAAAATAAAATAAAATAAACCTGGGTTTTTTGGAAGGCAGAGCAGCTCATGTAATCCCAGATTCTGGCAGGATGGGGGGACGGGGCCGAGGGGAGACGACTGCAGTCTATTAAACTTCCTTTGAGAACCTGCCAGCCTGACAGCAGCTGGAAGGAATTAACATTTCGGGGCCACCGGCTCCTCTGCTGCTCCCGGCCCTCCCCGGCCCCGGCAGCGTCACTTTTCCCACTCCGTGTCCCAGCGCCCCTCCCGACCTGCCAGAAACGTGAGCATCCCCTGCACGGAGAGCCCAGCGCTTTTCCAGAGACATTCCAGCTTTTCCAAAGCCCTTTCCAGCTTCCCCCGAGCCTCTCAGAGCCTTTCTCTCCTTCTCCAGAGCCTTTCCCTCCTTCTCCAGAGCCTTCCCCATCTTTTCCAAAGCCTTTTCCTGAACCTTTTCCCTGTTTTCTCAGATGTTTTCCCACCTTCTCCAGAGCCTTTCCATCTTTTCCAGAACCTTTTCCAGCTTTTCCAAACCCTTTCCCAGCTTTTCCACGACCTTTTCTACCATTTCCAGAACCTTTCCAGTTTCTCCAGAGCCTTTCCATCTTTTCCAGAGCCTTTCCAGCTTTTCCAGTCTTTCCTCAGCTTTTCCAGAGCCTTTCCATCTTTTCCAGAACCTTTCCAGCTTCTCCAGAGCCTTTCCATCTTTTCCAGAGCCTTTCCATCTTTTCCAGAGCCTTTCCAGCTTTTCCAGAACCTTTTCCAGCTTTTCCACAGCCTTTTCTATCTTTTCCAGAGCCTTTCCAGCTTCTCCAGAGCCTTTCCAGCTTTTCCAGAACATTTTCCAGCTTTTCCAAACCCTTTTCCAGTTTTTCCACAGCCTTTTCTACCATTTCCAGAATCTTTCCAGCTTCTCCAGAGCCTTTCCATCTTTTCCAGAACCTTTTCCAGCTTTTCCACAGCCTTTTCTATCTTTTCTAGAACCTTCCCAGCTTCTCCAGAGCCTTTCCAGCTTTTCCAGTCTTTCCTCAGCTTTTCCAGAGCCCTTTTCCAGATGTTTTCCCACCTTCTCCAGAGCCTTCCCAGCTTTTCCAAACCCTTTTCCAGCTTTTCCAGAGGCTTTTCCACCTATTCCAGAGCCTTTTCCCAGCTCTTCCAAAACCTTTTCTACCTTTCCCAGAACCTTTCCAGCTTTCCCAGAACCTTTTCCCACAATTTCCAGACCCTTTCCCACCTTTTCCAAAGTCTTTTCCACCTATTCCAGATGTTTTTCCACCTTTTCCAGAGGCTTTTCCACCTTTTCCACAAGTTTCCCACCTTTTCCACCTTTTCCAAAGCCTTTTCCACCTTTTCCAAAGCCTTTCCACCTTTTCCAAAGCCTTTTCCACATTTTCCATCTTTTCCAGGGGCTTTTCCACCTTTTCCATCTTTTCCAGAGGTTTTTTCCAGGCAGCCCCTCAGGAAGAGGAGCCTCCCAAACCCAAATAATGATTTCCTGCCCGGTTGTTTTCTTTTGGAAACCGGAGAGGGGCTGGAATTCAGGAATATCTGAGAGCTGGAGGTGCCAATGTTTGAAAGGGATTCAGGGGAATTTTTCGGGGAGAGGAAAATTCGGTGCTGGATTTAGCCTTGCATGGGTTAAACTGAGTTATGGGGTGCAAAATGATATGGTAAAAATATATATTCTATTATTAAAAAATATAATATTTAAATATTATATTTAAATATCATATTAAAACATTATACCAGAATATGATCTTGAAATTTCACAAATTTCAAAGCAAAAGATATTTTCATGTATTTATATTTAATATTTTAATCATTTATATCTATAATGTATTTTAATTAAAATTAAAATGGTACGGTAAAGTAGATTCTATGAAACATTATCTTGAAATATATTCTCTAAAATATATGATATGAAAAGATATAAAAATAAATAAATCAAAATATATTATAGAATTATATTAAAATATAATATGAAGATCTATAAATATATTATCATTATTAAATATTTACATCTATAATATATTAAAAATTAAATATGTATTTACATTTATATATAGATAGGCTCATATATATATTTATATATATATTTTGCACAGATATAGATTTTTCTATGTTCACCCAGTGGTATTATATATATACACATTATACACATATATATATATTTTATATATTTTAAAAAGATATTTTAGATATAACATACCTATATATATATATTTATATTATATATATATTTATAGATTTGTGTATATATATTATACATACATATTATATGTATTATACATACAATATGTGTATATATTAGATTATATTGTATACTTTATATTTATATTTTTATTTATTTATATTTATATTTATATTTATATCTATATCTATATCTATATCTATATCTATATCTATATCTATATCTATATCTATATCTATATCTATATTTATACCTACATTTATATTTATATTATAAATACCACAGGGTGAGTATAGAAAAATCAATATTTGTGCTTTTCCCAACCACTTTTATCCCTCATGGAGCTTCCCAAACCTCCCTGGTCGTGCCCTGTGCCAGGTGGGAAGAGGAGCTGCTCACAAAACCCACCCGGATTTTGGGAACCCAAATTCCTGCAGGAACCCAAAATCCCCAAATCCCATCCAGATTTTGGGAACAAGTGATTCCTGCAGGAACCCGAAATCCCCAAATCTCTCCCCAATCCCACGCAGATTTTTGTAACAAGCGGCTCCTGCAGGAACCCAAATTCCTGCAAGAACCCAAAATCCCCAAATCTCTCCCCAGTCCCACACAGATTTTAGGAACCCAAATTCCTACAAGAACCCAAAATTCCCAAGTCTCTCCCAAAACCCACCCAGACTTTTGGAACTCAAATTCCTGTAGGAACCCAAAATCCCCAAATCTCTCCCAGATCCCACCCAGATTTGGGAACAAGCATCTCCTGCAGGAACCCAAATTCCCCAAATCCCACCCAGGTTTTGGGATCAAGCAGCTCCTGCAGGAATCCAAATTTGTACAGGAACTCAATTTCCCCAAACCTGCCCCAAAACCCACCCAGATTTTGGTAACATGCCGCTCCTGCAGGAACCCAAATTCCTGCAGGAATCTGAATTTGTATAGGAACTCAATTTCCCCAAATCTGCCCCTAATCCCACCCAGATTTTGGGAACCCAAATTCCTGCAGGAGCCCAAATTCCCCAAATACCACCCAGATTTTGGGAACCCAAATTCCTGCAGGAACCCAAATCTCCCCAAATCTGCCCCAAACCCCAAACCCGATGCTCTCGGTGGATCCGCGGGTCTCAGCCCTGGGGATGCGGAGTCCTGGGGACGAATTCCCGAATTCCCGAGTAATTCCCGAATAGTTCCCGAATTCCGGAGTAATTCCCGAATTCCCAAATAATTCCCGAATTCCCGGTTCGTTCCCGGTTCATTCCAGGCTGGATGCTGCCCTCTAGTGAGGCCGGGACCAGTCCCACCAGTGCCACCAGAGCGGGCGGACTGGGAGCAGCTGATGGAAGAGTCCTCGAGAAAATCAAGGGGGGAAAAAAAAATCTTGGGAAAATGAAGATAAAAATCAAGGGAAAATCGAAGGGATATCGAGGGGAAAATCAAGGAAAAAATCAAGGGAAAATCAAGGGGAAATAAAGGGAAAATCAAGGGAAAATCGAAGGGATATCGAGGGGAAAATGAAGAGAAAAATCAAGGGAAAATCAAGGGAAAATCGAAGGGATATCGAGGGGAAAGTGAAGAGAAAAATCAAGGGAAAATCAAGGGAAAATCGAAGGGATATCGAGGGGAAAATCAAGGAAAAAATCAAGGGAAAATCAAGGGGAAATAGAGGGGGAAATCAAGGGAAAATCGAGGAAAAAATAAGGGAAAATCGAGGGGAACATCAAGGGCAAATCAAGGGGAAATTAAGAGAATATCAAGGGGAAAATCAAGGGAAAATCCGAGGGGAAATCAAGGAAAAAATCAAGGGGAACGTCAAGGGGAAATTGTAGGGGAAAATCAAGGAGGAATTCGAGGAAAAATCGGGGGCAAATTGAGGAAAAATCGAGGGGAAATTAAAGGAAAATCCGCAGGGAAATTCAAGGGAAAATTGAGAGGAAAATCAAGGAGAAATTGAGGAAAAATCGGGGGGAAATTGAGGGAAAATTTGAGGGAAAATTCGAGGGGAAAATCGAGAAGAAATCAAGGGATAAATCAAGGGGAAATAAAGGGAAAATCGAGGGGAAATCAAGGAAAATCATCAAGGAAAATGAAGACACGAGGTCACATTTTCATTCCAGAAGTGCCAAGCGGCTGCACCACCTCTGCAGACACCCCTGGCATGAACAAAGATTTCACCCAGCTTCATTCAAAGCAGATTTTAGTTTAAAATAAAGCCAAATAAATGATTATAAGAGAGTTTAAAGAGGCTGAAATTGGGGCAGTGAGACCCCCAGACTGAGGTTCCCTGGGGTGTGAAGTGAACTGAGCAGCCTCGCAGCTCTAAAACAATTTAAAAGTTATTTTTTAAGTGCTTCATTTTTAATGCAATGAGTTAAATTTTAATTATCTGGACACTCTGTGCCAGCTGGGGAGGATGGAGGACGTGAGGGGCTGAGTTTGTGGTGCCCACATTGTCCAGGTGGGTAAGGGACAGAAAAACTCCTCAGAAACCCTCAAAATTCCTAATCCACAGCAGGAAAATAATCCCTGCACTTGAATTTTGGCTTTTTCCTTCTGCTTTTAGCCCAAACGAGGTGCTGGGGGTGGCAGGTTCACAGAGCTGAGCTGGCACCTCAAATATTCCAGGTTTTTAGGGGAAAGAATCAATAAAAGTTGGCTGTTAATTGGAGAACTCCCTGCAGCGGAATGTGGAGGAATGAATAAAAGTAGTGAGAAATGGAGAGGGGAAAAAAAAAATAAAATTTAAAAGAAAAACCTATCAGGTTCTTCTTTAGCCATCATAAAAAGTATAAAAGAAAAAAAAAATCCCTGTCCCTTTGTCCCCTCCCTTGCCCTCTACAAACGCAAAAAAAAAAAAAATCTAATTAAAATTTAGCAGAAGAGAAGGGGGAAAATAAAGAAAAAAAAAAAGACACGGGGTTTTAGCTTTAAAAAAAAGCAAGAAGATCCTTAACAAAGGCCATAATATTACCAGGGCTGATTCGTCAGCTGCTACCTGATAATCTCGACTTGAGCGAGCTTTATTAACGCTGGAAGCCTCGGCTCTTTGTTAATTACGGGCTTTGCTAATGATTTGGAATATTGGCCAGTTCTGGGGGATGTTGATGAATAGAGACCTCGCCAAGATTTATTCCTAATTATCTCATTTGTCTCCCTCCATTACTTTTTATGGCTGAAATTTATGGAGCTATTACCGGGGACCTCGCCGAGGCTCCGAGATGATTTGGGAGAAGAGAGATGTTTAATAATAATAACAATAATAATAATAATAAAAAGCTGGATTAATAGGAAAGAGATTACAGAGAGGAAAGAGGTGGGGGCTGCTCCTGGGGCGACCCCAGGGATGAGGCCTGGGAGGGAGAAATGTCCTTGCCCAGCAGCCATAGGGTGTCTGGGATGCTGGAAAAGTTGGGAAATTCCTCCTGGCACCTGTAAGAGTTGGGGAATTCCTTCAGGAGGAGAAATCCAGCAGGGTTTTCCCAGTGCTTTTCCCCATCCTGGTCTCTTTCCTCCTGTCTAAATGATGCTCTTGAGCCTCTGGGATGCTCTGGCTCCTGATCCGCCCCAAAGCTGAAATTTGTGACACGCCAAGATCTGAAATTTGTGACACCCCAAGATCTGAAATTTGGGACATCCCAAGAACTGAAATTTATGACAAAAGCACTCCAGGATCACTCCTTTAACCTCAGTGCTACAATTTCTACTCTCATCTCAATAAAATAATCCAGTGGTTGAATATCTGACACCTCTGGGTCATGGAATTTCCTGTGTGGATGTGGCAGTGACCAATCCCACCCAGCCCCAAAAATTCAGGGGGTTTCCCAGCAATTTTCCCCATCCAGATCTTCTCCCTCCCCTCCAAATGATGCTCTTGAGCCTCTGGGATGCTCTGACTCCTGATCCGCCCCAAAACTGAAATTTGTGACACCCCAAGAACAGAAATTTATGACAAAAAGCACCCCAGGATCACTCCTTTAACCTCAGTGCTACAATTTCTACTCTCATCCCAGTAAAATAATCCAGTGGTTGAATATCTGACACCTCTGGGTCATGGAATTTCCCCAGGAGGGGTCCTGGCAGTCCCATCCAACCCCAAAAATCCAAGGGCTTTCCCAGCAAACCAACCCTTTGCTCCCACCCCATCATGGGGCTGAGCCCTCACTCTTTAATTACCCTGTAAAAAGCAATTATTATTAATATTAAATAAAAATATTATTAATAAATATTAATTTACTATTAAAATAAAAATTATTATTTTCCTCTCAGCTGCGCTGGGGACTCCTTCTCTGCCAGGTAAACATTTTGCCAGTCCTATCAAATTTACCACACAAAGGAGAGCTGGGGCTGCAGCTTATCTCGGTGGAGTATTATCCCTGTATCTGCCAGTGTAAACCTACTCTGGTCCTGATAAGAGGACTCACACAAAAGATCAAAGGCAGCCAGACTCTCATGGAGAGAAGGGTTTTGCTCCTTTTTTTTTTTTTATTCTTTTCCCTTTTTTTTTTTTTTTTTTTAATTCTAAATTTGCGGATCCAGAAGGAGAAGCTGCGTTCCCGCCCAGGGATGCAGATTAAAATAATTACCCACAGCTGGTTTCATTAGCCAAGAGTGAGGGAATAAAAATGAAAATGAGCATTAGGGATTTGGGGAACCCCAAAGTGTAGAGATGCTCATGGGGGGAACACGGATGGAAGTGTCCCAACACATCCAGGGATGGGACAAGCACAGGTGACAAGGGAAATGTGAGGAAGATGAGGGAGCTGTTTCCTCCTCCCTTTTGAATTCAGTGTTGGATATTCCTGGCTGGAAACACCACAGGATTGGGATTGGAGTTGGGATTGATGGGGCAGGGATGGAGCTGGGGGTGTCCAGCCCTGCAGGATCCTGGGAATCTCCACCTGGATGCAGGGTCCCAGCAGGTGAGGACCCCACAGATCTGGGACCAGGCTCAGGTCCCACAGCCCCATTTTCCCCTCCTGCCCCTGGGGATGCCAACGGCACTGGCTGAGGATCGGGATGAGGAACAGGATCAGGATTGGGATGAGGATCAGGATCAGGATTGGGATCAGGATCAGGATCAGGATGAAGATCAGGATCAGGATTTGGATCAGGATCAGGACGGAATGAAGATGAGGATCAGGATTGGGATCAGGATGAGGATCAGGATTGGGATCAGGATCAGAATGGAATGAAGATGAGGATCAGGACCGGGATCAGGATCAGGATCAGGACTGGGATGAGGGTCAGGATCAGGATTGGGATGAGGATGAGAATCAGGATGAGGATGAGGATAGGGCTGAGGATGAGGAACAGGATAGGCTGAGGATGAGGAACAGGATTGGGATGAGGATCAGGACTGGGATCAGGATGAGGATCAGGACAGGGTTTGGGATGAGGATCAGGATGAGGACCAAGATGAGGATGAGGATGAGGATTAGGATCAGGATCAGGATCAGGATCAGGATCAGGATCAGGGTCAGGATGAAGATCACAATGAGGATCAGGATGAAGACTAGGATGAGGATCGGGACCAGGATGAGGATTGGGATGAGAATCAGAATGAGGATCAGGATGAAGATTGGGATGAGGATTGGGACTAGGATGAGGATCAGAATGAGGATCAGGACAAGGATCAGGATCAGAACAAGGATCAGGACAAGGATGAGAATGAGAATCAAGACCAGGATGAGGATCAGGACGAAGATTGGGATGAGGATCGGGACCATGATGAGGATGAGGATCAGGACGAGGATCTGGCTGAGGATCAGGGCCAGGATCAGGATTAGGATCAGGATTAGTGCAAGGATCAGGACGAGGATATGACTGAGGATCAGGGCCAGGATCAGGATTGGGATCAGGATCAGTGCAAGGATCAGGAGGAGGATCTGACTGAGGATCAAGATCAGGACAAGGATCAGGATCAGGCTCACCCTGGGAGTGAAGCAGCCCCTTCCCACCCGAGCTGCAGCCCCATCAACACAGATGGCAAAATCTAAATGTTATGATAAGGTATTTCTCCCAAATTTCCATCTTAATAGAATTACGAGCCTGTAATTACCCTACAAGCCTGAAAACCTGCCGGAATCCCAATTAGGAATCTGAGGACATAATTGGCCCCTAATTAGAAAGATTTGTCAAATGAGCACAATTTTCTCACCTCTTCTTTTTTTTTTTTTTTTCCCTCTCCCCTTTTCTTTTCCTCCTCTTTTCCCCTTGATGAAAATACAGATATTTTCTTTCCCCCTCCACCTCTTTCCCCATAAACACGGGGCTGCAATCCCAGCTGCACATCCCATTCCTCCAGGCTCTTGGGAGAGTCAGGCTCTGCAGCAGGTGTTGGGGCCACTTTAATTTTTTTAAAATTTCCTGGGAAACTGCACAATTAAAAATTTATTTTAAAAAAATACATTAAAAAGAAACAGAGAGAGAGAGCTGGAAAAGTCCAGGTTTGTTCCCCCATGAGGATGGGCACCATGGGGTGGGGAGGGAGATGCTGGAGCAGATTTTGGGATGGGGGATGTGGAGAAGGTGGACAAAGAGAGCATCACCCCACAGATCCCATTCCAGGGTTTTTTGGGGGATGGAGCACTGTGGACAGTTTTTTTACTGAGACATTTTCCATGGGAAAAGTAACATGAGAAAGAGCATCTGAGTAAGCCACAGCTGCCTAATTCAAGGCCATGGTTTCTTTGAGCAAGAAATTATTTTATAAACTATGTGATAACAGGAGGTAAAAAAGAAGCCACAAACATCTTGAGAAAAGGTGTGGCTGACTTTTATAGCTGACCAATAGTGAGCTCTAGTTTTGCAATATGCATGAGCCTTATTACTGTGATTATAAAAGTATTGCTGTTAATCAATAAAGTTGAGATTTGGCTGCATTAGAGGATGAGCAAGTCTCCCGTCTACTCATCAGAGCACCCTCGATCCCTCATGGTGGTGACACAGCTGGAGCTGGGTAATTCCTGTTCCAAAATCCAGGTTTTGAGGTTGAACACGGGGCCAGCACAGAGCTGATCCACAACCCTGGAATCCTGCAGTGCCCACAGAAGGGTGAAATCACCCCAGGAGCAAAGCCAGGATGGCCGGGCAGGGGACAGCACCCAGCCACCCCAGCGTGCCCGTTTTGGGGTGGGATCCACCCTCAGCCCTGCGCAGAAGTGGCCAAATGAAAACCTGAGGGGGTTTGGGCTCATCCTGGAATGACCCCACTGGGGGATTTCTCATCACCAAGGAGAGCTCCCATCCCCTCCCAGGTGTGCCCGCACCCCATCCCCACCCCAAATCCCACCTGCAGCCCAAAACCATCCCAGGGCCACGTGCTGGCAGCACAAACCCCCGTCATCCTCCTCCTCCTCCTCCCACCAGAGCCTCTTTAGTTAAAAACGACAACAGGAGGGGAGGGATGGGGGGGAAGCCTGGTTTTCCTAATTAACAATTAGCACAGAGTGTGCTGCTAATTATGTGGTTCCATGTAATTAAGAAGCTAATTAGTGCGGTGTCAATTAAGATTTAATTAGTACCCTTGTCAAAAATACTTGAAAGCGCCGTTTATATGCGAGTACTTCAATATTTCAATGGTCACGATCCCGGCGGGCCTGGGAACAGAAATCCCGAATTTTATTGATGTTGGTCCTTCAAAGCTGCCACGTGTGTCCTGGCACACACCTGGGCTGGCCCTGCAGGCAGCTGGGATGGGGATCTCGGTGTCCCCAGGTGATGGAAGGGTCCTCGGGAAAATTGAGGGGGAAAATCGAGGGAAAATTGGGGGAAAATTGAGGGAAAATCGAGGGAAAATTGAGGGAAAATCGAGGGAAAATTGAGGGAAAATTGGGGGAAAATTGAGGGAAAATAGAGGGAAAATCGAGGGAAAATCAAGGGAATGTCAAGGGGAAATCAAGAGGAAATCAAGGGGAAATCAAGAGGAGATGGAGGGAAAATTCAAGGGGAACTTCAAGGGGAAATCCGAGGGGAAATCAAGGGAATATCAAGGGGAAATCAAAGGGAAATCGAGGGGAAATCGAGGGGAAAATCAAGGGGAAAATCAAGGAAAAATAAAAGAAAAAATCAAGGGTATATCAAGGGTAAATTAAGGGTGTATCAAGGGAAAAATCAAGGGAAAATCAAAGGGAAAATCGGAGAAAAATCGATGGGAAATCAAGGGGAAAATTGAGGGAAAATTCAAGGGGGAAATTGAGGGGAAATCAAGGGGAAATCAAAGGGAAATCAAGGGGAAATTGAAGGGAGAATCGAGGGAAAATCGAGGGAAAATTGAAGGGATATCAAGGGGGAAATCAAGGAAAAAATCAAGGGAAAATCAAGGGAATATCAAGGAGAAATCAAGGCAATATTAAGGGGAAATCAAGAGTAAATCAAGGGAAAAATCAAGGGGGAAATCAAGGGGAAATTAAAGAAAAATTGACGGGAAATCAAGGAAAAATCGAGGGAAAATTGAAGGGATATCGAGGGGGAAATCAAGGGGAATATCAAGGGTAAATCAAGGGGAAATCGAGAGGAAATCGAGGGGAAAATTGAAGGAAAATTCAAGGGGAAACCCGAGGGGAAAATTGAGGCAAAATCAAGGGGAAATCAAGGGATGTGCCAGGGGAGTGTGGAGCATCCTGTGGGAATGGGAGAGGCAGAAATCTTCACATGTGAAGATTTTTTTGGAGAGAGTTTATTTTGCAGCCTTGGAAGAAGTTTGGATTGGTGTGAAAGCAAAGTACACAGACATTGAAACCACACAGACATGACAGAGAAATCATTGAAATGATTTCATTGAAACCACACAGACATGACAGAGAAATCATTGAAATGATTTCATTGAAATCACACAGACATGACAGAGAAATCATTGAAATGATTTCATTGAAATCACACAGACATGACAGAGAAATCATTTACATGATTTCATTGAAATCACACAGACATGACAGAGAAATCATTGAAATGATTTCATTGAAACCACGCAGACATGACAGAGAAATCATTGAAATTATTTCATTGAAATCACACAGACATGACAGAGAAATCATTGAAATTATTTCATTGAAATCACACAGACATGACAGAGAAATCATTGAAATTATTTCATTGAAATCACACAGACATGACAGAGAAATCATTGGAATTATTTCATTGAAACCACACAGACATGACAGAGAAATCATAAACTTATCTTTCTATAGTTGTAAGTAAGAATATGCCTGAAGTGAGTAAGAAACTGCAGTGGATAAGATGATAAAGGGATTTATAGTGTGGTGATGTGATTGTAGAGAATAAACGGAGAGTTTGGATATTATAATAGAGACAGATCTGTGTACATGTGATCAGACTTTATTGGGCAACAGGATCCACATTGCAGTAGAAAGAAGTGAAGGTGAGAGGTCAGAAAAGCAAAATAAACTCTGTGGCATTGGCCTGTTGGGTCGGAAAGTTAATTTATATATTGCCTTGTAATGAACACAATATATCCAGGATCCTACTGCTCCAAAGTCCCACAGGAGGGGATGAGGAGCCTCAGGAGCACAGAGGATGCACAGGAGGAACTCAGATTTGTTTTCCTCATTTTCCCTTTTCCTTCCTACCCTGGATGGAGCAGCTCAGCCTCAAACAGCCACAGGCACCACACCTGGAATCAAACCTGGCCAAGCCACTGCTCCAAAATCCCACAGGAGGGGATGAGGAGCCTCAGGAGCACAGAGGATGGCAAGAAGGAACTGGGATTTTTTTTTTCCCCCTTTCCCTTCTCTCTCTGCCCTGCCTTGAATGGAGCAGCTCAGCATCAAACAGTCAGGGCCATCCCACCTGGAATATGGAAAATCCACTGCTCTGGAGTCATACAGGAGGGGATGAGGAGCCTGGGATGAGGAGCACAGAGGACACCTAGAAGGAACTGGAATATTTTTTTCTTCATTTTCCCCTTTTCCCTCTCCCCTGCCTTGGCTGGAGCAGCTCATGCTCAACCATCACCTGCCAAACCTGGCCAAGCCACCACTCCAAAATCCCACAGGAGGGGATGAGGAGCCTGGGATGAGGAGCACAGAGGAAGCCCATGAGGAACTGGGATTTTTTTTCCTTATTTTCCTCGCTTTCCTTTTTCCCTCCTACCCTGGCTGGAGTAGCTCAGCCTCAACCATCAACCATCCTACAGGAGCCAAACCCAGCTAAGCCAGGAGGGCCTTTGGAGGGGATGAGGAGCCTGGGATGAGGAGCACAGAGGACGCCCATGAGGAACCGGGATATTTTTATATTTTTTTTTCCCCCTTTTTTTCCTTTTTCCCTCCCCCCTGCCTTGGCCGCGGCTGAGGCGCTGCTCTCCCACCACGGCTGCCAAAATAGAGCGAGACAGGGTGTAATTACAGCCACTTACCGCGGCCATTACACCACCAGCACGAGTGACACACGACCCGTCAACTCCTTATTCACGCCATTAAGGGGACTCATTAGCATCTTCGCTCAGAAGCAAAATTACCCTCACTGCTCATTTCAAGATGTCATAAATTTTAATTTAGGACCCAAAGATAGCACAATGGGAGCGGGGCTGGCGCTCTGCCGGCAGTCTGAGGGAGGTGGAGGGGCTGGAGGGGGAGGGAAGGGGTGGTTTGGTGAAAAATGGGGGAGTTTGAGGAGAAATTCGGAGGGAAGTGCTCTAATCCTCTTGGAGGAGGAGGAGGGATGAAGGCTGGGGGATGAAGGCCCGGGGATGAGGGTTCAGGGATGAAGAGTGAGGGAGAAAGACTGAGGGATGAAAGCTGAGGGATGAAGGCTCAGGGATGAAGAGTGAGGGAGGTGGAGGTGGAGGGAAGGGGGATGGAAGGGGTGGTTTGGTGAAAAATGGGGAGTTTGAGGAGAAATTCGGAGGGAAGTGCTCTAATCCTCTTGGAGGAGGAGGAGGGATGAAGGCCCGGGGATGAAGGCTGAGAGTTGGAGGGGGAGAGAAAGGGGGAGTTTGAAGACAGATGGGGAAGGAGGGGAGAGGAGATGAGCCCAAAGGCCTGGGAAGGTCTCTGTGCTTTTGGAGGAGGAGGATGAAGGCTCAGGGATGAAGAGTGGGGGATGAAGGCTCAGGAAGGAAGACTGAGGGATGAAGGGGGAGGGAAGGGGGATGAAAGGGTTGTTTTGGTGAAAAATGGGGCAGTTTGAGGAGAGATGGGGAAGGAGGGGAGAGGAGATGAGCCCAAAGGCCTGGGAAGGTCTCTGTGCTCTTGGAGGAGGAGAATGAAGGCTGAGGGATGAAGAGTGAGGGATGAAGGATGAAGGCTCAGGGATGAAGAGTGAGGGAGGTGGAGGGAAGGGGGATGGAAGGGGTGGTTTGGTGAAAAATGGGGGGGTTTGAGGAACGATTCAGAGGGAAGTTCTCTAATCCTCTTGGAGGAGGAGGAGGGATGAAGGCCCAGGGATGAAGGCTGAGGGTTAGAGGGGGAGAGAAAGGGGGAGTTAGAGGAGAGATGGGGAAGGAGGGGAGAGGAGATGAGCCCAAAGGCCTGGGAAGGTCTCTGTGCTCTTGGAGGAGGAGGAGGGATGAAGGCTCAGGGATGAAGGCTCAGGGATGAAGGCTCAGGGATGAAGGAACATTCCCTGGAGCAGCAGAACAGGTTTTGAGCCTCCAGCACAGCAGCACAACCCGGCCCTTCTAAATCCCTTCCTGCTCCATCCCTGGGAGTGTCCAAATCCACCCCGGGATTGTGGAAGGGGATGGGATGGAATCCCTTAAAATCTGAATAATCCAACAATTCCACAACCCAGCAGCATCATCCAGGCTGGGCACTGGCTGGGTTTTTTGGGGGAAAATCCCTAAAATTCCTCATATAAAGTAAAATAAAAATAAAGTAAAATATTAAAAAAAAAAAGAAAATAAAGTAAAATAAAATAAAATAAAACATAAAATAAATAAAATAAAATATAGTAAAATATAGTAAAATACAATGAAATAAAATAAAATATAGTAAAATAAAATAAAGTAAAATATAATAAAAAGGAAAATAAAATAAAATAAAATAAAAACAAAATAAAGTAAAATAAAATAAAATAAAGTAAAATAAATAAAATAAAATAAAATAAAATAAAATAAAATAAAATAAAATAAAATAAAATAAAATAAAATAAATAAAATAAAGTAAATAAAATAAAATAAAATAGCTTTTATTTTAGTGTAAAAGTAGCTCCTGGAACAGCAGAACAACTCCTGCAAGAGCTTTTTCCAGCCCATCCAAGCCCTGAGAGCCTCCCTGGTGATTTTTGGGGTTCCAGCCCACCCCAGCCTGTGGGTGCTGCTTTAACCCCCCAAGGAAGGACACAGGAGCCCCCCAATCTCCCCCTTCCCTGCAGGCTCTGCCAGCAGCAGAGACAACCCCGAACCCCGAAACTCCCCCGGTCCCAGGCTGGGGATGAACGAGGTCAAACATCCCCAGCTCTGAAAAACAGGGCAGGGAAAGGAGGAGAAACAAAGCAGGAAAGGAGGAGAAGCAAAGCAGGAAAGGAGGAGAAGCAAAGCAGGGAAAGGAGGAGAAGAAAAACAGGAAAAGGAGCAGAAGCAAAGCAGGGAAAGAGGAGAAGCAAAGCAGGGAAAGGAGGAGAAGCAAAGCAGGAAAAGGAGGAGAAGCAAGGCAGGGAAAGGAGGAGAAGCAAAGCAGGAAAAGGAGGAGAAGCAAAGCAGGGAAAGAGGAGAAGCAAAGCAGGGAAAGGAGGAGAAGCAAAGCAGGGAAAGGAGGAGAAGCAAAGCAGGGAAAGGAGGAGAAGCAAAGCAGGGAAAGGAGGAGAAGCAAAGCAGGGAAAGGAGCAGAAGCAAAGCAGAGAAAGAGGAGAAGCAAAGCAGGGAAAGGAGGAGAAGCAAAGCAGGGAAAGGAGGAGAAGTAAGGCAGGGAAAGCAGGAGAAGCAAAGCAGGGAAAGGAGGAGAAGCAAGGCAGGGAAAGGAGGAGAAGTAAGGCAGGGAAAGCAGGAGAAGCAAGGCTGAGAAAGGAGGAGAAGCAAGGCAGGGAAAGGAGGAGAAGCAAAGCAGGAAAGGAGGAGAAGCAAAGCAGGAAAGGAGGAGAAGCAAAGCAGGGAAAGGAGGAGAAGCAGAGCAGGGAAAGGAGGAGAAGCAGAGCAGGGAAAGGAGGAGAAGCAAAGCAGGAAAGGAGCAGAAGCAAAGCAGGAAAGGAGGAGAAGCAAAGCAGGGAAAGGAGGAGAAGCAAAGCAGGAAAGGAGGAGAAGCAAAGCAGGGAAAAGAGGAGAAGCAAAGCAGCTCCAGCTGCAGGAGCTCTGGGGGACTCCGGCCCACTCGTGTGCCATGAGAACACAGATCCACAAAGGTTATGTTCATTTTTCATGTACAAGGCTGTAATTAATTTCTGAGGCTGCCTGGATTAGCTGGGAGTGTAAATTCCAGCTTCAGCTTGGGCTGCAGATAAACCAACACTGCTGAGGGCTGGAGCAAAGCCAAGCCATGGATTTTGGTGGCTCTTGGGGACTTTGTGCCCTCCCAGATGGCCACAACCCCCTCTGGGCACGGTGTGGTGTCACCAGGGGTGGAGCTGCCTTGGAGGTTGGCACCACGTCCATCTGAAGCATCCAGGGGAGCTTGGGAAGGTGAAAACTCAAAATAATCTCTCCAGAAGGGAGAGGAAAACTCAGAATTATCCCTCCAAAAGGGAGAGGAAAACTCACAATAATCACTCCAGAATAGAGGTGTAAACTCAGAATTATCCCTCCAAAAGGGAGAGGAGAACTCACAATAATCGCTCAAGAATGGAGGTGAAAACTCAGAATAATCCATCCAGAAAGGAGGTGAGAACAGAATAATCCCTCCAGAAGGGAGCTGAAAACTCAGAATAATCTCTCCAGAAAGGGGGTGGAAACTCAGAATAATCCCTCCAGAATGGAGAGGAAAAGTGGGAATAATCTCTTCAGAATGGAGATGAAAACTCACTCAGAATAATCCCTCCAGAATGGAGGTGAAAACTCGGAATAATTGCTCCAGAAGGGAGAGGAAAACTCACAATTATCTCTCCAGAAGGGAGCTGAAAACTCAGAATTATCCCTCCAGAATAGAGGTGAAAACTCAGAATTATCCCTCCAGAAAGGCAGTGGAAACTCAGGATAATCTCTCCAGAATGGAGGTGAAAACTCACTCAGAATAATCCCTCCAGAAGGAAGGTGAAAACTGGAAATAATCCTCCCAGAATGGAGGTGTGAACTCACAATTATCCCTCCAGAATGGAGGTGTAAACTCAGAATTATCCCTCCAGAAGGGCGATGGAAACTCAGGATAATCTCTCCACAATGGAGGTGAAAACTCGCCCAGAATAATCCCTCCAGAAGGGAGATGAAAACTCAGAATAGTTCCTCCAGAATGGAGGTGTAAACTCAGAATTATCCCTCTAGAAGGGAGGTGAAAACTCAGAATTATCCCTCCAGAAGGAAGATGAAAACTCAGAATAATCCTCCCAGAATGGAGGTGTAAACTCAGAATTATGTCTCCAGAAGGGAGGTGAAAACTCAGAATTATCTCTCCAGAAGGGAGGTGAAAACTCAGAATAACCCTCCCAGAATGGAGGTGTAAACTCAGAATTATCCCTCCAGAAGGGAGGTGAAAACTCAGGATAATCTCTCCAGAATGGAGGTGAAAACTCAGAATAATTCTCCCAGAATGGAGGTGAAAACTCAGAATTATCCCTCCAGAAACTCTGTGCCCTCCCAGCTGGCCACAGCCCCCTCTGCCTTGGAGGTTGGCACCTTGGAGATGCTGAAGCATCCAGGGGAGCTTTGGGAAGGTGAAAATTCAGAATAATCCCTCCAGAATGGAGGTGTAAACTCACAATTATCCCTCCAGAAGGGCGGTGGAAACTCAGTATAATCTCTCCAGAATGGAGGTGAAAACTCGCTCAGAATTATCCCTCCAGAAGGAAGATGAAAACTCAGAATAATCCCTCCAGAATGGAGGTGAAAACTCAGAATTATCCCTCCAAAATGGAGGTGTAAACTCAGAATTATCTCTCCAGAAGGGAGGTGAAAACTCAGAATAATCCTCCCAGAATGGAGGTGTAAACTCAGAATTATCTCTCCAGAAGGGAGGTGAAAACTCAGAATTATCTCTCCAGAAGGGAGGTGAAAACTCAGAATTATCCTCCCAGAATGGAGGTGAAAACTCACAATTATCCCTCCAGAATGGAGGTGAAAATTCAGAATTATCCCTCCAGGAGCCTCTGGAGGGGCTGGAAGGGAGGGCTGTGCACCCAGCAGGCTGGGATGGTGTGTCCTGCACCTCCAGGAAGTTTGGAAAGGGAAGAAAAGGCTCCATTATTCTCCCATTAAAGCCTCCCCCCCTTCTCCCCTTCCCTCTGTCAGTCTCTCCTTCTCTCCCTGACTTCCCCCCAGCCTCTCCTAAGACAGATCGTTCCCTTAATCATTCTGGAAAAGAACCCCAAGCTGATATAATATTATAATTAATTAATTCACTAAAAAGGTATTAAATTTCTTTTCCCCCCTGTGGATATTATCTGAATTCATTGACCTTTAGAAAAATCACCCTCTAATTGTAACCAGGTTCAAGTGCATTTCCAGCCTGTCCCTTTTACATTAATAATATCTTCCAGGACTCCACTATGCTGCTTAAATATTGTATAAATTTCACTGCCCCCTCAAAAAAAAAAGAAAGAAAAAGGAGAGAGAGAAAGGCACGAAATGAAAACTGGGAGCTGATTAAAGCAGCTCCAGAGCGTTGGGGGGAAGAGGGGAAAGAACTCCAGGGTGGGGTGGGAGATGGACAAACAGAGCAGGGCCCTGGAGGGGCTGGGGTGGGAATTCCACATTCCAAATGGCAGGAAAATTCCAGGATGGGGATTCAGGCAGAGGGGGATGAGAGCCAGGATTTGGGGTGCAGTGGGATGAGAAATCCTACATTCCCAAATGGCAGGAAAATCCCAGGATGGGGATTCAGGCAGAGGGGGATGAGAGCCAGGATTTGGGGTGCAGTGGGATGAGAAATCCTACATTCCCAAATGGCAGGAAAATCCCAGGATGGGGATTCAGGCAGAGGAAGCTGATAGCCAGGATTTGGGGTGCAGCCTGAAGAGTTTAGGGTGAGAAATTCCACATTTCCAGGTGGGGAGAAAATCCTGGACCGGGATTCAGGGTGGCTCCAAGGCAGTGGGAGCAGATTGCCAGGATTTGGGGTGCAGTGGGATGAGGAATCCCACATTCCTAAATGGCAGGAAAATCCCAGGACTGGAATTCAGACAGAGGAAGCTGATAGCCAGGATTTGGGGTGCAGTGAGATGAGGAATTCCACATTTCCAGGTGGGAGGAATATCCCAGAACTGGAATTCAGGGTGGCTCCAAGGCAGTGGGGAGCAGATTGCCAGACTTTGGGATGCAGTGGGATGAGGAATTCCACATTCCCAAATGGCAGGAAAATCCCAGGATGGAGATTCAAACAGAGGGAGCTGACACCCAGGATTTGGGGTACAGCCTGAAGAGTTTAGGGTGAGAAATTCCACATTTCCAGATGGGAGGAATATCCCAGAACTGGAATTCAGGGTGGCTCCAAGGCAGTATGAGCAGATTGCCAGACTTTGGGGTGCAGTGAGATGAGGAATTCCACATTTCCAGGTGGGAGGAAAATCCCAGGATGGGGATTCAGGCAGAGGGAGCTCATAGCCAGGATTTGAGGTGCAGTGGGATGAGGAATTCCACATTCTCAGCTCTGACTGGAAATTGCAGCACCTGCTGCACCTCAATTACCTCTCCAGGGCCTTTTCCAGCACATCCTTCACCCCACAGTTCTTTCCACACAGCCACTTCCAAAAATCCTTAAACAAGGAGCGAGGGATCCAAAACCAATCCCAAGGGCTCCCCAGAAATCCCAAGGGCTCCCCAATCCCTCAAAAGCTGCTGCTGGAAAAGCAGCAGGGCCAAACAGACCCTCCCCAGCCTGACTCACCCACGGAGCCCCTTCTCTTTGGAATTTTCTGGACAGACATCAGAGGTTTG
Source organism: Geothlypis trichas (assembly GCA_009764595.1). Taxonomy (NCBI): domain Eukaryota; kingdom Metazoa; phylum Chordata; class Aves; order Passeriformes; family Parulidae; genus Geothlypis; species Geothlypis trichas. The sequence goes on along the minus strand of CM019925.1, from coordinate 4,462,803 downwards.
GCAGCCTCTCCCTCTTTATTGCAAAGATTTCCCTGCTCTGCTTTCTGGGAGCCAAGGCAGCTGTGGGGCTGCTCCCCACCTGAAAAATCCATCCCCTCTCTCGGGTTTGGTGTTGCTGAAATGGCTCCCGAGGTGTTAAAAAGTCTCTTCTTTTATTTTTTTTTCCAGCCCCACAGGAAAAATTCCCAGCAAATTCCAGCATCAGCAACCCAGGGAGAGCTGGGGTTTGCAGGGAGCACTTCCCACACAGAATCCTGAAAGGGTTTGGGTTGGAAGTGACCTTAAAACTCATCCAGGGCCACCTCTGGTGTCCCTGCATCCTTCTCACATACAGATGAGCCCCCCCAGGTGTCCCTGGAGCCTCCTCCTGTCCAGGTGAGCATCTCCAGGTGTCCCTGCATCCTTCTGCTGTCCAGGTGAACATCCCCAGGTGCCCCTGGAGCCTCCCCAGGTGCCCCTGGATCCTCCTCCCATCCAGGTGAGCATCCCCAGGTGTCCCTGGATCCTCCTCCCATCCAGGTGAGCATCCCCAGGTGTTCCTGGATTATTCTCCTGTCCAGGTGAGCATCCCCAGGTGTCCCTGGATCCTCCTCCCATCCAGGTGAGCATCCCCAGGTGTCCCTGGATCCTCCTCCTGTCCAGGTGAGCATCCCCAGGTGTCCCTGGATTATTCTCCCATCCAGGTGAGCATCCCCAGGTGTCCCCCCTGGCTCCAGAGGGGCTCCAGCCCTGCAGCATCCCCCGGTGCCTCCTCCAGGTGAGCTCCAGGTGCTGCTGCAGTGAGACCCCGGCCTGGGGCAGCTCTGCAGGTGCGGTCTCACCTGCGGACCGATGGATTTGGGGGCTGAGAGCCCAAATCTCCGTGTCCAGGTCCCGGGGATTCCCTTTCCCTTTCCCGCTCCCGAGCCCGGCCCCGGCTGCTCCGCAACCTTCGGGCTCTCTCTTGTGGCTGCTCGGCCCCGCTGCAGCCTCGCCGGGCATCCCGAGCCCCCCGGCCCCTGTGCCCCTCCCGGAGTCCCCCCAGCCCCTCCCGGGGTCCCCCCAGCCCCTCCCGGGGTCCCCCCAGCCCCTCCCGGGGTCCCCATCCTCCCTCGGACAGCCCCGAAATTGGGAAAAGCGCCAGGGGCAGGGTGGGAGCAGGACCCTGCCGGGCTGTGCCCATCCTGCGGCTCTGTCCGTCTGTCCCAGTCTGTCCCAGTCCATCCCAGTCCATCCCAGTCCATCCCAATCCCTCCCAGTCCATCTCAGTCTGTCCCAGTCCATCCCAGTCCATCCCAATCCCTCCCAGTCCATCCCAGTCTGTCCCAGTCCATCCCAGTCCATCCCAGTCCATCCCAATCCCTCCCAGTCCATCCCAGTCTGTCCCAGTCCATCCCAGTCCATCCCAATCCCTCCCAGTCCATCCCAGTCTGTCCCAGTCCATCCCAGTCCCTCCCAGTCCCTCCCAGTCCATCCCAATCAATCCCATTCCATCCAAATCCCTCCCACTCCATCCCAGTCCCCCTTTAACCAATCCCAGTTCACCCAGTCTATCCCAATCCCTCCCAGTCCATCCCAATCCATCCCAATCCCTCCCAGTCCATCCCAATCCATCCCGTTCCGTCCAAATCCCTCCCAGTCCATCCCACTCCCACCCAGTCCATCCCAGTCCCCCCCAATCCATCCCAGTCCCTCCCAGTTCCCTCCCAGTCCATCCCAGTCCCTCCCACTCCACGCCAACACACAGCTCCCAGCCCAGACTCATCCCTCAGCCCCTCCAGCTCTCCCTCTCTCCCTTTTCTCTGGATTTTTCTCTGGATTTTTCCTGATTTTTCCCCATTTTTCCATGGCTGCCTCACGGGCTGTAATTAAGAGCCTCCTCTGGTCCATGGAACCCAAGGAAAGCCCCTCTCATCCTCCCTCTCCCCTTTATAATTTTATTTTTGCAGCACATAAAAGGATGACAGTGCTCCGAGCTGGGCTCTTTTGCATTTCTGAGTTGGTTCTGTTAATTGGAAGGAGGGTTAAGAACCTGCAAGGTAGTTTCAATCTCTGGATTTTTCCAGATTTTTCCCCATTTTTCCATGGCTGTAATTAAGAGCCTCCCCTCCCATCTCCTCAGGACCGTGGAACCTGAGGAAAGCCCCTCTGGTCCTCTCTTTCCCCTTTATAATTTTATTTTTGCAGCACATAAAAGGATGACAGCGCTCCGAGCTGGGCTCTTTTGCATTTCTGAGTTGGTTCTGTTAATTGGAAGGAGGGTTAAGAACCTGCAAGGTCGTTTCAATCTCTGGATTTTTCTCTGGATTTTTCCAGATTTATCCCCCATTTTTCCATGACTGTAATCAAGAGCCTCCTCTGGTCCATGGAACCCAAGGAAACCCAAGGAAACCCAAGGAAATCCCCTCTGGTCCTCTCTTCCCCCTTTATAATTTTATTTTTGCAGCACATAAAAGGATGACAGCGCTCCGAGCTGGGCTCTTTTGCATTTCTGAGTTGGTTCTGTTAATTGGAAGGAGGGTTAAGAACCTGCAAGGTCATTTCAATCTCTGGATTTTTATCTGGATTTTCCCAGATTTTTCCTGATTTTTCCATGGCTGTAACTAAGAGCCTCCCCTCCCATCTTCTCTGGTCCATGGAACCTGAGGAAAGCCAAGGAAAGCCCCTCTGGTCCTCCCTCTCCCCTTTATAATTTTATTTTTGCAGCACATAAAAGGATGACAGCGCTCTGAGCTGGGCTCTTTTGCATTTCTGAGTTGGTTCTGTTAATTGGAAGGAGGGTTAAGAACCTGCAAGGTCGTTTCAATCTCCATCTGACCTTCAGAGTAATCCTCTATGCCAACACCAGAGCATGTCATTAAAATGAGGCCCCTCTTCCACATCCCGCCATCCCTTTATTCTCTCCTCGTGCACATTAATTGCTCATAAGTTGATTTGATCTCCCCATTCTGCAAGAAGTAAATTGCCCTCTTATTTCGCCATTTTCATCCTGTTTTCTTAATTAGGCCCTTAAAAATCTCGGAGGGCCTCAGCCGGGCCCGCAGGCCTCATCCTGGGAATAAATTTTGATCTGGGGCTGATAAAGAGTGAGCAGAGCCCGGGCTGGAACAATGTCATGGGCTGCCCTCCCTCCCCACACGCTATTCTCCTGACATGAAAAGGCTATCAGTTTTTTCTCTGTGTTAATATAGGAAATAATTCACACTTCAGGCGTTGTTCTCTATTTAGTGCTCGCACTCCCCTGATAAATCAAATCAGGGATTTTTCTTTTTTTTCTTTAATTTTTTTTTTCTCTCTGAAGTGTCTGGAGCCACTCACCTCCTTTCCCCCCTCACCACCTTCAGCCTCTTTTCATTCTTTTTTTCCCTCCTTCTCTTTTTAATAAAGTTTCCAAGGTAAACCCCTGTGATTTTCCAATTTAAGGTGATTTTCTTGCTTTTTTCCCCCTCCTCTGTTTGTATAACACCAGCACTGAGGGAAGTGGAACCTGGTATGTGGCTGAGGGGCTGCAGACGTGTCTTGGGATAAGTTTTACCAGGCACAAGCTTTTAAACTCTATTTTAAAATACAATTTTTCCCTTTGCACTGGGCAGGAGAGTCCCCAAAACCTGCCTGGCCCAGGGGTCCCAGCACCTTCAGCCTCTTCTCTCTCTTTTTCCCCTCTTTCTCCTTTAAACCCCTGTGATTTTCCAATTTAAGGTGATTTTCTTGCTTTTTTCCCCCTCTTGTGTGTGTTTAACACCAGCACTGAGGGGACTGGGAACCTGGCACGTGCCTTGGGATAAGTTTTACCTGGCACAAGCTTTTAAACTCTATTTTAAAATACAATTTTTCCCTTTGCACTGGGCAGGAGAGTCTCCAAAACCTGCCTGGCCCAGGGGTCCCAGCACCTTCAGCCTCTTCTCACTCTTTTTCCCCTCCTTCTCCTTTAAACCCCTGTGATTTTCCAATTTAAGGTGATTTTCTTGCTTTTTTCCCCCTCCTCTGTGTGTTTAACACCAGCACTGAGGGGACTGGGAACCTGGCACGTGCCTTGGGATAAGTTTTACCAGGCACAAGCTTTTAAATTCTATTTTAAAATATAATTTTTTTCCCTTTGCACTGGGCAGGAGAGTCCCCAAAACCTGCCTGGTCCCAGCACCCAGAGGGGTTCTGCAAAACCCTGAGAATAAAAAAGCTGCCACGCTCCAGGGATGTTGTAAATAAATATATTTTTAATGATTCTTCTTCCATTCCAGTTCATTCTTTTATACATTTATTTATAAAACAGTAGTAAATTTTTTAATCAGAGCACAGTGCATTAAAAAAAAAAAAAAGAAAAAACAAACAAAACTCCCAAAAATATTAAAAAAAATAGTAATTATAATCCACAACGGTTTACTCATAGCCAGGGGAGACATCTCGTGCTGAGCAGTGGCCAGGGCACCCTAAAGCCACAATAATCTGAATTTCCTGTGGGATTTCGTGCCCTGAGCACCCAGTCAGCCCCTCTGGAGGGCACAGACCCTCCCACAGCCAGGGGTGACCCTGGTGGGGACAATTCTCTTTGCAGGCACTGATGGCAGCACACAAAGGGTGCCAAGGCCTCCTGTGAACACCCCCAGAGCTCTGAGGTCTCCTGGATCCTCCTCTTCCTCACCTGCAGCCCCTCCCAGGCCACCCAGTGTCCCCTCAGCTCCCTGCCCTGCTCCAACTCCTCCTCACTCTGCACTTCCCCGCACCCTCACGAACCACAGAGCCCTCTGTGGGGCTGTTCCCCACCTCCACAACCCCAAATCCTGTCACCAGGACATCCCTGTGACCCCCAGGACATCCCTGTGACCCCCAGGACATCCCTGTGACCCCCCAGTTCCAGGATGGGGACACAGAGTGACCCCACAGCCCAGCACAGACCCCTCTGTGGGGCTGTTCCCCACCTCCAGCCCCAAATCCTGTCACCAGGACGTCCCTGTGACCCCCCAGGACATCCCTGTGTCCCCCCAGTTCCAGGATGGGGACACAGAGTGACCCCACAACCCAGCACAGGCCCTTCTGTGGGGCTGCTCCCTACCTCCAGCCCCAAATTCTGTCACCAGGGGCCACCTGGTGACATCCCTGTGTCCCCCCAGAACCCCCAGCCTCAGTATGAAGACACAGAATGACCCCACAACCCAACACAGACCCCTCTGTGGGGCTGTTTCCCACCTCCAGCCCCAAATTCTATCACCAGGGGCCACCTGTGTCCCCCCAGGACATCCCTGTGTCACCCCTGTGT
>CM019925.1:4402718-4457370 GCA_009764595.1 Geothlypis trichas | reverse complement strand
TGTGGTGAAAAACCACCCCAAAAACCTCGTTCCCAAAACCTTTGTTCCCAAAACCCTCATTCCCAGAACCCTCATTCCCAAAACTTCTGATCTGTGCTGGATTTTTGTTGTGTGGTGAAAACCACCCCAAACCAAACCCCTCATCCTCAAAACCTTTGTTCCCAAATCCCTCATTCCCAAATCCCACTGCTTCCCCCGAGGTGAGGAGCCCATCCCAGAGCTGAATTTGCTGGTTTTGAATTCCCCCAAACCCATCCAGGGAGAGAAAGGGTGAGGCCCAAACCCCAAACCCATCCCTTTGGGATTGTGGCGATCTGGAACTCGCTGCTCCCAAATCCCTTTGGATCCCGCAGCGGGGTGAAAAGTGGGGTGTCCCAAACCCCAAATGCCAAACCCCAGAAGCAGGGGGTGTCTCTGTGAACTAAAATGATGCCCAAAAAATGACAAAATAGTGACAGCAATGGCTGCCAGGCCCTCCTGCAGCTCCTGGTACACGTGAGGCCGCGGAAGCGCCGCCGCTGTCCACCGGATGCTCGGCGTCACCCAAGGTGGGGGATGAGCTCAGGAACCCAAACCCGCACCCCAAACCAGGCAAACAGCACCCAAACAGCCCTGGCTGGGTGAGGAAATGGGGCAGAAATTGTTCTGTTTAGGGGGTTTCATCCAACCCCATCCAGCCCTGATCCCTGTGAGCCCGGCGGGAATGGAGTCAGGGTTGAATTTGGGGAGGGGTTTGGGGCAGGGGGTGATTTGGGATAGATGATTTTGGGGCAGATGATTTTGGGGCAGGGGATGATTTTGGGGCAGATGATTTGGAGCAGGAGATGATTTTGGGGCAGGAGATGATTTTGGGGCAGATGATGATTTTGGAGAAGGGGATGATTTTGGGGCAGATTATTTGGAGCAGGAGATGATTTTGGGGCAGGAGATATGATTTGGGGACAGGAGATGATTTTGGGGCAGGGGATGACTTTGGGGCAGGAAATTATTTTGGGGTAGATGATTTGGGGGTCAGGAGATGATCTTGGGGCAGGAGATGATTTGGGGGCAGATGATTTGGAGCAGATGATTTTGGGCCAGATGATTTGGGGCAGGAGATGATTTTGGGGAATGGAGATGATTTTGGGGCAGGTGATTTGGGGTCAGATAATTTTGGGGGCAGGAGATGATTTTGGGGCAGGAAATTATTTTGGGGGCAGGAGATGATTTTGGGGCAGGAGATGATTTTGGGGCAGATGAGGAGCAACCAATGCCACCTTCTCCCTCAGAGTGAGGTCCATGAAGGCCCTGATGGCTCCTGGAGCATCTCCCAAATCACCATTAAAAAATCCCATTGCCGCAACATGAAGCAACCCCAACATCTTGAGCTCCCCGCGCCCCAAATTTGGGAAGTGTCTTCGTGTCCCTCCGTGTCCCTTTTGGGGACAATTTGGAGGTGAAGATGTGTTTGCTGCAGCTCAGGATGCCGAGCACAGGGACCCCAAAGGTTTCCGGGGCGCTGCCGGCTGCGGTTGCGGGGCGGAAACGCGGCCCCAAAAGATTTTGGGGTGCGATTTTGGGGGCTTGGGTGCTGCTGGTGACAGACCCCAGAGCTGGCTCTGAGCACCCTTGGGTGCTCCTGGGTGTGCCCAGGAATCCTGGGAAACCCAGGCGGGATTGGTGCCCATGTATGGGAAAATTTGGAAAAAGAATGGGTTGGTGGAAGGTGGAAAATGCCATAAAAGGTTGAGAGTGGGGAGTTGTGGATATGGGGTTTGACATGGGGTGGGCACCCCAAAAACCTGGAAAAATAAGGAATTATTGGAAGATTGAAATGTCATAAAAGCTCAAGGATGGGAGATTGTTGAAGGGGACAAACTCCCCAAAAACCTGGAAAGATATGGAATTATTGGAAAGCTTAAAATCCCATAAAAGCTCAGGAGTTGGGGGTTACTGATATGGATTTTGACATGGAACGGACAGCCCAAAAACCTGGAAAAACAAGGAATTATTAGAAGGTTTAAAATCCCACAAAAGCTCAAGGGACTGGGATGGACCCAGCACCGAGTTCTGCACATCCCAAACTCCACCCATGAGTTTCCCATGGAAAAAGGATTTGGGAAGAGCTTCCCTCCCACTGGGAGCTGCAGGGCAGGAGGGTGAACCCTGCTTTGGGATTTTTGTTTTCCCAATAGGGCCAGGAAAAGGATTGGAAATCTTGGTCCTCCCTCCCTCAGGCGATAGGAAAATCTGCTTTAAATTCTGCTTCAAATTTGGGTTTAAAATTCGCTTGAAAATCTGCTCTAAAGCCGGGTTTCAAGTCAAGTCTGGTTGAAACCCCTGATTAAAATCTTGTTTGTGCTCGGCGCCTCAGCCGAGCCCCCCACCCCCGGCCGTGCCTGGAAACGCTGAGTGACACAAGTGACACAAAAAGGCCACCGAGATCGGCCACCCCGATAAGCCCCGCTCTGGGGCCAGGGCAGGGCAAGGAGGGAGCCGAGCCAGGCTCACCGTGCCAGGTTTGCCGTGCCAGGCTCACCGTGCCAGATTTGCCGTGCCAGGCTCACCGTGCCAGATTTGCCGTGCCAGGCTCACCGTGCCAGCCTCTGGGTGAGTTATCCCCATCCTCATCCTGGGTTTTTCTTGATTTCTCTGGGTTTTGTCATTTTTTGAATTTAAATCCGTCATGGATCGTTCAACTGGGGAGCGAGGGGATGGTCTGGAGGTGATTTGGGAGCTGCTCCAGGGGTTTCTGCTGGATCCCAAAGATCTGGAGCTGCCCCCAGAACCCCTCTGTGGGTCATGGGGGTGATCCAGCCCTGCTGGGTTTGGGATAAAGGCTCAGCACCCTCAGTCCAGGGGGGTTTGGATCCAAAATGTCTTTTAAAGTTTATTTCTGATGCGGGAAAATAAAAGGGGAAAAAACGTAAATTCTCATTTTTCAGAGCGCCAGAATTTCTTCGATTTTGGATCAAAAATATCTTTTAAAGTTTATTTCTGATGCAGAAAAAAATGGAAAAAGGGTATATCCCCGTTTTTCAGAGCGCCAGGATTGCCTCTATTTTGGATCCACAATATCTCTTAAAGTTTATTTCTGATGCGGGAAAATAAAAGGGAAAAAAGGGTAAATCCATTTTTCAGAGCGCCAGGGTTGCCTCTATTAAAGAGGGAATATTTTGGGGTTTTTTAGGGTTTTAATGAGGGAGGTGGGAAAAGCAGAGGAAAAGGGGGACTAAATAAAAGGGTTTTGCTTTTTCCTAGAGGTTCAAACCTATTATTTCCTGCGAAGGAAACTTTGTGCTCTCAGACTTCTCCCTGCCCTTGATTTCCCTCTCCTGAGCATCCCCTTCCCCTAAAACCCCACAAAATTCCCTGGACATGCTGGAGGTGCTCCAAGGAGCCTTTTCCTTAGGGATTCATCTCCTGCAGTGGCAGAACCAACCCCAAAGATCCCAAACTCTGCTCTGGAGTCCAGGAAACGGGAATGACCAGCGCTGGTCCCGGGGCCATCACGTGGGACGGAATTTAGAGGGGTTGGAAATAATTCCAGCGGAGTTTCCTCCACTTCCCTGATGAGATCATTCCCGCCTCATAAATCCCACAACCAGGATGTTCCACCTGAGGTTCAGACTGGTTTTGTATTTTTTTTTTTCCTCCCCTCCTATTTCAAACCCTCCCAACAGCAAAAGGAAAAATGTGTTTGGGTCGTGGCTGTGAAAAGAGGTGGCCCCGAGCCAGGGAAGGATCCGGCTGCTTCCAGGGATTGGGATTTATTTGGGTAATTATGTTCCAGGGATTGGGTTTTATTTGGACAATTATGTTTCAGGGATTGGGTTTTGTTTGGGTAATTATGTTCCAGGGATGGGGTTTAATTTGGATAATTAGGGACCTCCTGGCTGGGTTCTGTCACACACGGGCTCGTGGGAGGCAGGATCCCTGGATTTGGGGTTGGGAAGGAAGGTCCCAGCTGGTTTTGGGATCCTAAAGGATAAATCCCATTGGAGCAGTGGGAAAGCAGGGGGAGAGGGAAATTCTCCATGCAAAGGGAAACTGGGATGGGCCCCAGAGGTTGGGATGGATCCAGGTGCCCACAGGGAACGTGTGGGGCACGGATCCAATGGATCCCAGTGATGTGTGGGGCATGGATCCAATGGATCCCAGTGATGTGTGGGGCACAGATCCTGATCCCAGTGATGTGTGGGGCACGGATCCAATGGATCCCAGTGATGTGTGGGGCATGGATCCAATGGATCCCAGTGATGTGTGGGGAATTGATCCCGATCCCAGTGATGTGTGGGGCACAGATCCAATGGATCCCAGTGATGTGTGGGGCACGGATCCTGATCCCAGTGATGTGTGGGGCACAGATCCCAAATCCCAGTGATGTGTGGGGCACGGATCCAATGGATCCCAGTGATGTGTGGGGTATGGATCCAATGGATCCCAGTGATGTGTGGGGCACAGATCCAATGGATCCCAGTGATGTGTGGGGTATGGATCCAATGGATCCCAGTGATGTGTGGGGCACAGATCCAATGGATCCCAGTGATGTGTGGGGCACGGATCCAATGGATCCCAGTGATGTGTGGGGTATGGATCCAATGGATCCCAGTGATGTGTGGGGCACAGAGCCAATGGATCCCAGTGATGTGTGGGGCATGGATCCAATGGATTCCTGTGGTGTGTGGGGCATGGATCCTGATCCCAGTGATGTGTGGGGCACAGATCCCAAATCCCAGTGATGTGTGGGGCACGGATCCAATGGATCCCAGTGATGTATGGGGCATGGATCCAATGGATTCCTGTGGTGTGTGGGGCATGGATCCTGATCCCAGTGATGTGTGGGGCACAGATCCCAAATCCCAGTGATGTGTGGGGCACGGATCCAATGGATCCCAGTGATGTATGGGGCATGGATCCAATGGATTCCTGTGGTGTGTGGGGCATGGATCCTGATCCCAGTGATGTGTGGGGCACTGATCCAATGGATCCCAGCGATGTGTGGGGCACAGATCCAATGGATCCCAGTGATGTGTGGGGCACAGATCCAATGGATCCCAGTGATGTGTGGGGAATTGATCCCGATCCCAGTGATGTGTGGGGCACGGATCCAATGGATCCCAGTGATGTGTGGGGTATGGATCCAATGGATCCCAGTGATGTGTTTAGCACAAATCCTGATCCCAGTGATGTGTGGGGTATGGATCCCGATCCCAGTGATGTGTGGGGCATGGATCCAATGGATCCCAGTGATGTGTTTGGCACAAATCCTGATCCCAGTGTCCACAGGAAATGTGTGGGGCACGGATCCTGATCCCAGCGATGTGTGGGGCACAGATCCTGATCCCAGTGCCCACAGGCTCACCCTTCCCAGGCTTTGTTGGGGGCTTTGTTTCCCCATTCCTGCCCCCCCAGATCCTGCAGGACACAGGGAGGACAAGCCCCAAGGGGATGGGTTGGATTGGGCCAAGAGGGACAATCCCATGGGAAAATCAGAGGCTGACCTGCAGTTTAGTCCTCATCCCATTCCCTGGCTCACCAGGATCTTGGGATTTATAGGGGATGGAAAACATCCTTGATGGAGAACATGGAGCATCCCATGGATCCTTCTCTTCCCCTTGGCCCAGCCTGAAAATTCCCCTTTTCCTCCCTGCCTTGTATTTGACAGAATTTAGTGATGAATCCCTGCTAAGTTCCCTCTTTCCTCAAATTTTAGAGAGTGGGATTGATTGGATTTGCCCCCAAAATTTTGCAGGAATTCATCAGGGCAACGTGCACCTCATTAATAACCCTGGAGGCTGTTGGAAGGGTCAGGTAGGGTTTTTTTGGGATAAAATTGGTTAAAATGGTTGTAATTTCTTTAGGATTCAACCTGCAGACCTGGATTGCTCCTTTCCATCTTAAAAAATGGAAAATTGATGCTCTCCCCTCCAAAAAACCCCCTGTGCTGAGAATTCCAGGGGTGAGGAGGGGACATCCCTCTGTGGGCACACCAGGATGGGGTCCCACAGTGCTGGAGGGGGGACCTGGTGGAATTGGGGTGGCACAAGCACAGGGGTGACCCCGACCCCTTCCTGTGCTGGGAGTTTCCGTGATGCCAGCACTGTCACCAGAGTGTCACCGCCATGCCCTGACCCCGTGGGGACATTTCCAGATGTTTCCAGAACCCGTTTGTCCTTCAGGGAAGGAGAAATCTCCTTCAAGGAGCTGAGGGTGGGTGGAAGATGGACAAACACCCGCCTGGTTTGGGTGGACAGCAGGAAATCCCAGCTCCTGCTCACCCCAAAGGATGGAAAGGGGCATTTGGGGTCTGGGGGTGTCTTTGGGATGGGGATTTTCCATGGGGAAAGGACAAACCAGGCAATTCCCATCCTGCTCCTGCTGCCCCTCGGAGCATCCCTGTCCCCAAATCCCCCGTGGCCACCAAAGATCTTCCATCTCAGGGCGGATTTTGCAGCTTTTCCGGTACCCTGAGCTCTCTTTGTGTTTTTCTGCTGCCGAGGCGTTGAGGACGCGGAGGTGGCCGAGGATGGGGCTGAGCCCAAATTTGGAGCGTTTCCACTGCTGCTTTGTGAGACAGTGGGGTGGGGACACAGCCCGGGCAGGGGACACGGGCTCTGAACAGTGACACATGGAGTGGTGGCTCTCACGTGCTGCTGGTGCCATTTCTGGGGCTGAAAACGCTCATCCTGTTGTCTTTTAGGGCTAAAAAAGATTTTTCAGAACCAGCAAACCCAGTGGTTCTTACGTGGTGGTGATGCCATTTCTGGGGCTGAAAACGCTCATCCTGTTGTCTTTTAGGGCTAAAAAAATGATTTTTCAGAATGAAAAACTTGTGGCTCTGACATGGTGGTGATGGCATTTCTGGGGCTCATCCCTTTTGGGGTTAAAAAATGATTTTTCAGAACCAGCACCTTGGGGACACAACCCTGGCAGGGGACACAGGCTCTGAGTAGTGACACATGGAGTGGTGGCTCTCACGTGTTGCTGGTGCCATTTCTGGGGCTGAAAACGCTCATCCTGTTGTCTTTTAGGGCTAAAAAAAAGATTTTTCAGAACCAAAAACCTGTGGCTCTGACATGGTGGTGATGGCATTTCTGGGGCTGAAAATGCTCATCCTGTTGCCTTTTGAGGCTAAAAAATGATTTTTCAGCACCAAAAACCTGTGGCTCTGACATGGTCGCGGTGGCATTTCTGGGGCTGAAAACGCTCATCCCTTTTGGGGTTAAAAAATGATTTTCCAGAACCAGCGCCTTAGGGACATAGCCCTGGCAGGGGACACGGGCTCTGAGCAGTGACACGAGGAGTGGTGGCTCTCACGTGCTGCTGGTGCCATTTCTGGGGCTGAAAATGTTCATCCTGTTGTCTTTTAGGGCTAAAAATGATTTTTCAGAACTAGCAAACCCAGTGGTTCTTACGTGATGGTGATGCCATTTCTGGGGCTGAAAACGCTCATCCTGTTGTCTTTTAGGGCTAAAAAAATGATTTTTCAGAATGAAAAACCTGTGACTCTGACATGGTGGTGATGGCATTTCTGGGGCTCATCCTTTTTGGGGTTAAAAAATGATTTTTCAGAACCAGCACCTTGGGGACACAGCCGTGGCAGGGGACACGGGCTCTGAGCAGTGACACATGGAGCTGTGGCTCTCATGTGGTGGTAGTGCCATTTCTGAGTCTAAAAACCCTCATGCAGTGGCATTTTGGGGTTAAAAACCAATTTTTCAGAACCAGCAAACCCTGTGGCTCTGACATAGTGGTGATGGCATTTTTAGGGCTGAAAATTCTCATCCAGTTGCCTTTTGGGGTTAAAAAAGGATTTTTCATGAGCTGAAAACCCTGTGCCTCTGCTGTGGTGGTGGTGCCATTTCTGGGGCTGAAAGCACTCATCCCATTGCCTTTTGGGGCTAAAAAATTATTTTTTCAGAACCAAAAAACCTTGTGGCTCTGACATGGTGGTGATGACATTTCTGGGGCTGAAAACGCTCATCCTGTTCCCTTTTGGGGTTACAAAGCAAATTTTCAGGACCAACAAAACCTGTGGCTCTGACGTGGAGCTGGTGGTGGCCATTTTGGGGCTAAAAATTCTCATCCCATTGCCTTTTGGGGTTTAAAAACCAAATTTTCCCAAACCATCCAACCCTGGGGTCTTGCATTTCCTCACCCACCATTCTCCCACCCCACGCACCGATGTCACATCCCACCTGCCATTCCCAGGGAACCACCCCAAATCCTGGGATGCTCTGGATCCCCAGGGAAGGACCAGCAGCCCCATGAACTTCCCCCAGCCAGGGCCACGGGCCACCCCTGGCCATCCCTGCCCGGGCACGGTGGAGCAAACATCCATTCTTTTCTCTTGGAAGACACCCGGGGCGGAAACGCTTGGAAGCGGCCCCGAAAGGACATTCCAAGTCTGGCAGGAAAGCGGCCCCGCTCGTCTGGCAGGAGATGGGCTATTGTCTGTCCCGGTGGCCGGCCGGGATTCCTCAGGTCCTGCCTGGAAGAGGAAAATCTCCGTGTGTGTCTTTATTTTTTCCTCTGCCCTCTCCCAGGGGTGTCGCGGCTGCTGCTCGTGCCGGCGTTGTTCCTCTGGTGTTTCCTCCTCGGGTTTTTCCCTGTTTTTCCTGGGTTCTGGTGGTGGGATGAGGGTGTTTTTGGGATGTCTGGGCATCATGTTGGGGTCCTGAAGGGAAGAGATGTGGATGGAGAGATTTGGGAGGGAGGAGAGCGAGAATTCCAGGAGCTGGGAGAACCTGATGGGCTGGAGAAGGGACTGATCCCGAAAATCTGGGCATGCAGCTCCTCCAGCCAACTCACCAAGGGTCTCCTTGCTGTCCCTGGGGTGGGATTGTCCCAAACTGAGGGGCAGGATGAGCCCTGAGGCAGCAGTGATGGGACATGGGGTGAGGGATCTTGGTGGCTCTTGGATCCCCAAGATCCTGCAGTGCCAGGATCTCGGCATCTCTTGGTCACCACATCTCTTAAATCCCCAAACTCCTGCAGTTCTGGAATCTCACTGCCCCTTGAATTCCCAAACTGCTGCAGTGCCAGGATCTCAACATCTGGATCCCAAACTCCTTCAGTGCCAGGGTCTTGGTGTCTCTTGGATCCCCAAATTCCATTTGTGCTGGAATCCCATTGCCTCTTGGATCGCCAAACTCCTGCAGTGCTGGGATCTCAACATCTGGATCCCAAATTCCTGCAGTGCTGGGATCTCAACATCTGGATCCCAAACTCCTTCAGTGCCAGGTTCTTGGTGTCTCTTGGATCCCAAATCCCTACTGTGCTGGGATCTCTTGGATCCCTAAATTCCATTTGTGCTGGGATCCCATTGCCTCTTAGATCTCCAAACTCCTGCAGTGCCAGGATCTCAACATCTGGATCCCAAATTACTGCAGTGCTGGGATCTCAACATCTGGATCCCAAATTACTGCAGTGCTGGGATCTCAACATCTGGATCCCAAATTACTGCAGTGCTGGGATCTCAACATCTGGATCCCAAATTACTGCAGTGCTGGGATCTCAACATCTGGATCCCAAGCTCCTGCAGTCCTGGGATTCTGGGATCTCCTGGATCCCAAACTCCTGTAGTGCCAGGATCTCAACATCTGGATCCCAAACTCCTGCAGTGCTGGGATCTCAGCATCTCCTCAATTCTCCTGGATCCCAGGCTGTGGGATTTGGGCATCTCCTGCATCCCAAACTCCTGCAGTGCCGGGATTTTGGCATCTCCTGCATCCCAAGCTCCTGCAGTGTTGGGATTTTGGCATCTCCTGGATCCCAAACTCCTACAGTGTTGGGATTTTGGCATCTCCTGCATCCCAAACTCCTGCAGTGCCAGGATTTTGGCATCTCCTGGATCCCAAACTCCTGCAGTGCCGGGATTTTGGCATCTCCTGCATCCCAGACTCCTGCAGTGCCGGGATTTTGGCATCTCCTGGATCCCAAACTCCTGCAGTGCCGGGATTTTGGCATCTCCTGCATCCCAAACTCCTGCAGCACTGCAATTTTGGCATCTCTCGGATCCCCAAACCGGTGCCGAGCAGGGTGGGGGTTTTCTGGCACCTCACCCCCTTTTCCCAGCCCCTGGAGCTGTTCTGCCGATAGGATCAGGCCTGGCTGGCGGGCAGGAAGGGTGGCACGGCCACCGGGAGAATTGCAGGACGTGCCGTTCGCGGCCACAAACCGGGAAACACAAACTGTCACCATCCCCAAAATCTTGGAGCTGCCAGGCTGGGATTGGGAGGAAAACTGAAATGTGGGAATTTCAGGGCTCGTGCCATGAGCCCCCAAAAAGCTGTGAGGGAAGGAAGCATCCCATGAGGATTTGGGATCTGTTTCCATCCTCCGGGCTGGCGCTTTCCATCCCAGCCCCACTCCCTCCCTTCCTCCCCACCCTGGATTTAATGGGGAACATTACAAACCGAGAAGATCCTTTCAGTGCCGTGCCAGGGCCGATTGTTCCGTGCCCATTGTGTGCCCCAGGCAGCCCCGGAGCCCACACCTGAGACCCGCCCGCAATGAGATAACCGCGCGTTTTCCCCTTTTCCCCTTTTTTTTTGTTTGCTCGGCGGGGTGGATAACAAACCCTCGGGGAGGCCTCTTTCAAACATGGCCCTATTAAAGCCTGGCCCCGTTTTAAGAGTGAACTTCCAGCGGCTGCACCGGGAGGTGAAGCACAATGGGAACGGGACCTGTGGGAGGGCTGGGATGGGATTTTGTGCCTGCCTCAAACCGAAGCCATCGTTCCTTGCCGTGGTGCTGCTCTTGCAGCATCCCAAACCTATAAAATTTGGATTTTTGCGTGGAAAAAAGCACCAAAAAAGCTGGAAAAAATGGAGTTTCACGCACACCTGAGATGCTGTGCATTCCTGCCTCAGTTTCCCCACTTAGAACATCCCCACAAGGCCAATCCTTGCTGGAGCGGGCACAGCTTCCCACCGGGGCCGGTCCTTCCCGGTGATGGATTTTGGGGGCCGGGTGGCCCCGGCCAAGGTGAGCCGGGGCAGGAAGGGGCGCCGCAGGATGCGGCAGCCCCCGGGCAATGCGGGGCCGGGAGGAAACCCGGCGGGTTTGTTCGGCGGAGGGCGAGGGAACCGAGATTAAAAAAAGGCCCGCTAAGATCAGAAAGGCTGGCGAGCACAGTGCCCTATTGTGGAGCTGTCACACTTCCCTTTACTTTATTGCTTTTGTCCAACACCCCATTGTTCCACTTCCTTTTGTCCCCTATTCACAGCCCTGGCTTTTCATTACCCAGCCGGCCTTGTTGTTTTCATTTCTTTTGTTTGAAGTTCCTGAGAGGAAGGTTTTATTTTCAGCCGTTTGATTAATTCGCAGCTTGAGCCGGGCTTTGTTTGTTATGTAATTGCTGCCCCCAAGCCGGGCGGCCCAGCTCAGCCCTCCCCACCCCGCTTTGCACCCCCAAACCGGTTTTGGGGGATCCTGAGGGGGGTCTGGGTGCTGGGTTTGGGGTGGCAGCCCCCAGGCAGGTGCTGTTCTTATCACAGAGCAGTCCCACAAGCCAGCTCCCGATTCTGGGATAAATCCCTTCCTTAGCTGCCTCCTTTTCCCATTATTCCAGCTGAAAGGAGAGGACAATGATTGTCCCCATTCTTGCTGTGTGGTGTGAGGCTTGGTGGCCACAGAAGCCAAGTCCACCACCGATCCTGGCACTCACTCCTGGCAGCCCTGGCTCACAGAGCGAGGAGTGGGACACGTTTTTTGGGGATAAACCCCATGGAATGCCAGTGCTTGGGGTCCTCTACAGCCCGTTCCCTATAAAACTCATCAGCCCGGCCGGCAGCACTGGGATGGGGATTGGCACCCAAAGGGGTTTGTGGGGTCAGGGAGAGCCATTCCTGGGGTCAGCCCCTTGTCCTGGCAGGGCCTTGGTGGTGCTGTGCCAGGGACTCCTGGAGGAGCTGTTCTGGTGGCCAGTCTCAGTCCCATCGCATTCCAGGGATTCCTGGAGGAACCATTCTGGTGGCTGGTCCTAGGTCCATCCCATGGGATCTCTGTGTTGCCTTTAGGAATTTATTCCTCCATCCCAAGGTGTGAGGGGTTGGTTTCCCCAAGGATTGAGCTCCAAAAACCTGGAAAAGAAGGAAAAAGACATCTCAGGGTGTAAAGGGCTGGTTTCCCCGAGGATTGAGCCCCAAAAACCTGGAGAACCAGGAACAAGAGGTCCCAGGGTATGAAGGGTTGGGTTCCTTTAGGATTGAGCCCCAAAAACCTGGAGAACTGGGTACAAGACCTCCCAGGGTGTGAAGGGTTGGTTTCTCTGAGGATTGAGCCCTGAAAACCTGGAAGAGCAGGAGCAAGAGCTCCCAGGGTGTGAAGGGTTGGGTTCCCTGAGGATTGAGCTCCAAATACCTGGAAAATCAGGAACAAGAGCTCTAAAGGTGTAAACGGTTGGTTTTTCTGAGAAAAACCTGGAGAACCAGGAACAAGATCTCCCAGGTTGTGAAGGGTTGATTTCCCTGATGATTGAGCCCCGAAAACCTGGAAAAGCAGGAACAAGAGATCTCAGGGTGTGAGGGGTTGGTTTTTCTGAGGTTTGAACCCCAAAAACCTGGAGAACCAGGAACAAGAGCTCCTAGAATGTGAGGGCTTGGTTTCTCTGAGGATTGAGCCCCCAAAACCCAGAGACCCAGGAACAAGAGCTCAGCTTTGCCCATGGCAAACCCCAGGGACGCTGTCCTTGCACCGTGGGGCACCCCAGTGTGGCACCAGGCTGGGAGAGGGTTACCCACACCCAGGGGTGGCCGTGGTGACATCCCTGCTGTCCCCAGGATGTCCATGAGGAGCCCCATCTCTCCACCGCCGGAGCTGGATGGAGCGGGCGCCATGGTGAACTGCGCCGTCAAGACCGAGGAGAAGAAGGAGGGCGGCCCCGAGACCCCCCCGGGGGCTGCCCCCAGTGCCGACCCCCGGCCCCACGACCCCCCAGGGCCACCTCCCAGGGATGGCACCGACCCCCAGGCCCTGCCACAGGTGGGTGTGACAAAGGTGGTGCTGCCCCCAGCCCTGCTCCAGACCCTCCATCCCATGGAGGAGGTGGTGGCTGCTTACCCCGGGTGGTTTTTCCTCATCCCGAGGAATTAACAGTGAAATTTGAGGCTTTCCTGAGGCGTTTTTGGCTGCTCTTTTGAGCCTAAAACCATGGAAAACTGGGAACAAGAGCTCCCAGGGTGTAGAGGGCTGGTTTCCCTGAGGATTGAGCCCCAAAAACCTGGAAAATCTGGAACAAGAGCTCCCAGGGTGTAAAGGCTTGATTTCCCTGAGGATTGAGCCCCAAAAACCTGGAAAACCAAGAACAAGAGATCCCAGGGTGTGGAGGGTTGGTTTCCCTGAGGATTGAGCCCCAAAAATCCGGAAAAGCAGGAACAAGAGATCCCAGGGTGTGGAGGGTTGGTTTCCCTGAGGATTGAGCCCCAAAAATCCGGAAAAGTGGGAACAAGAGTTCCCAAGGTGTGAAGGGTTGGTTCCCCTGAGGATTCAGCCCCAAAAACCTGGAAAAGCAGGAACAAGAGCTCAGCTTTGCCCATGGCAAACCCGGGGCTGCTCTGGGGTGATCCCTGGGCTTTGAGGGCTTCACCTTCAGTGTGGAACCCCCAACAACCCCCTCCAGGTGTTCCCCATCCCTCCAGCCTCCCTTTCCCATTGTCCTGGGCTTTTCCCTCTCCCTGCTCTGCCCTCAGAGGGGAGAGGAGCTCAGGGGAAAATTCCAGCATTTCCATGATGCTCTCTAGATGGGATTCAGGGAATGTGCCTGGCAGAGCGTGCTCCATCTCCCAGCATGCCACCAGGCGGGGATGTCCCCTGCTGGCGGTGTCCCTGGGGGTGGCAGTGACATTCTGTGTCCCTCAGGAATCCCATTCTCCCACCGGGGACGTCCCCGAGCCCCGGCGCTCCGCCTTCGAGCCGGCCGGGAGCGGCCAGGAGAAGCTGGACTTCAACAGGAACCTGAAGGAAGGTGGGAAACGCTCCCAAGGGACCTCTTGGGATCCCTTCCCTGCCCCTCGGGATTTCCCAGAGCTGTGGGATGGACCGAGCCGTGCTGCAGAACCTTGGGATGTGCTCATGTGGTTGTGCTCTCCTCCCTGTCCCTGTCCCTGTCCCTGTCCCTGTCCCTGTCCCCAGTGATGCCAACCATCGAGAAGCTGCTGGCCAGTGACTGGAAGGAGAGGCTGCTGGGCCGGAGCACGGCTGAATCCAAGGAAGTGAAAGGTGGGATCCATCTCCACCAAGCTCCCTCCTGCCTCCCAGCTGGGAGCACCGAAGCAGGAGGGGAAATGTCCACATTTCATTGGGATTTGTCCCTTTTTTAATTGGTTTTTTTTTTGGAGCATCTTTGCCGCCTCTGACTGCATGGTGGGTGGGGTTCAGCGTGTGGGGAATCTTTCCATTTCTCCCAAATCTGCATTCCCTGGTCAATGGTGGCTCTGCTCTGGTGGCTTCAGGACTCCTCTGCCTCGCATTTCCCACCCCAAAGTCCTCAATCTCCCCAGTGAACAGAAATGGGAATTACACTCCTTAACCAAAACCACCTCCATCCCACCTTGTGCTTGACCCTCTCCCCACCCCCTGACCCTCATCCAGTCGGGTTTTTTCCCCTCCAGGAACACAGGAGAGCCTGGCAGAGAAGGAGCTGCAGCTGCTGGTGATGATCAACCAGCTGTCCACGCTGCGGGACCAGCTGCTGACGGCGCACTCGGAGCAGAAGAACATGGCCACCATGCTCTTCGAGAAGCAGCAGCAGCAGATGGAGCTGGCACGGCAGCAGCAGGAGCAGGTGGGGACCGTCACCCCTCCAGGGTCCCTTTGGGGTCAGCGTGTGGGGATCTTTCTGTTCCTCCCCAATCTTGACATTCCCTGCTCACCCAGTGGTGGCTCTGGTGGCTTTAGGACTTTTCTGCCTCGCGTTTCACACCCCAAAGTCTTCAATCTCCCTGGTGAGAGGAATAGATCCCTTTGGGATCTATTTGGGGATCTATTATGGCTTTGGGGTCCTGTTTTGTGTTCCCATCCCAAAGCCCTCAGAGCTGGGAGGACCAAGGGTGGGTGGAGATGGAGGTTGAGCCCCCTAAGATGAACAAACCCCCCCAGGTGCCTCCTGCCTGTGCTCACCTGCTCCTTGAACACCAGGCTGTCCTCTCCCAAGGGCAGGGGTGACGCCGCTGTCACACCTGGGGTGTGACACACAGCCCTTGTGTCCCCCGAGGTGGCTCAGCCCCTCCTCCTGCCCTTCCCACAGCCCTGGGGACCCCCTGCCACCCTTTTTCTGTGGTGCTGGCCGGGTTCTGCCGGGTGCTGTCCTTGATGTCACCAATGCCACTGTCCCCTCCCCAGATCGCCAAGCAGCAGCAGCAGCTCATCCAGCAGCAGCACAAGATCAACCTCCTCCAGCAGCAGATCCAGTAAGGGCAGGGGACACCTGTGTCCCTGTGCCCAGCCGGGGGTGGCACTGCCCAGCAGCGCTGATCTGGTGTCCCTGTCCCCTCCAGCAGGTCAACATGCCCTACGTGATGATCCCTGCCTTCACCCCCGGCCACCAGCCCCTGCCAGTGACCCCCGAGTCCCAGCTGGCACTGCCCATCCAGCCCATCCCCTGCAAACCGGGTGAGTCGGGGCTGTCCCAGCCCGGCGGGGTGGCCTTGTCCCCCAGCCGTGTCCCTGCTGTCCCCAAGCGCTGTCCCTCTGCCCCCGCAGTGGATTACCCGGTGCAGCTCCTGCACAGCCCCCCTCCTGCCACGCTCAAGAGACCCGCGGGCCCGGGACACCTCCAGATGCAGGTATGGCCCCAAAAAACCCCAAAACCCTGGGACAGCCTCCCAAAAACCCCCAAAAAACAGGTACAGTTCCCAAAAAATCCTGGTACAGCCCCCAAAAACCGGGGTAGAGCTCCCAAAACCCAAAAAACCCTGGTGCAGCGCCAAAAGCCCCCTTCAAACCCTGGTACAGTCCCCAAAAACCCTGGTATAACCCAAAAAACCCTGGTACAGTCCTCAAAACCCCAAAAACCCTGGGACAGCCCTCCCAAAACCCTGGTACAGCTCCAAAACCCCAAAAACCCTGGGACAGCCTCCCGAAAACCCCCCCAAAAAACAGGTACAGTTCCCCAAAAATCCTGGTACAGCCCCCAAAAACCTGGGTAGAGCTCCCAAAACCCCAAAAACCCTGGTACAGCCCCAAAAAACCCCAAAACTCTGATATAGCTCCCAAAATCCTGGTACAGACCCCAAAACCCAAAAACTCTGATATAGCCCCCAAAACCCCTACTAGAGCCCCCCAAACCCTGGTACAGCTCCAAAAACCCCCAAAACCCTGTTACAGCCCCCAAAACCCTTTTACAGCCCCAAAACCCCCTCCAAACCCTGGTGCAACCCCAAAAATGCCCTTCAACTCCTGGTACAGCCCCAAAAACCCCCTCTAAACCCTGGTACAGCCCCAAAACTCTGATACATCCCCAAAAACGCCCTTCAACCCCTGGTACAGCCCTACAAACCCTGATACAGTCCCAGAAATGCCCTTCAACCCTGGTACAGCCCCAAAACCCCTGGTACAGTCACACAAACCCCTTTAAACCCTTGATACAGCCCCAAAACCCCCTTCAACCCCTGCTACAGCCCCAAAAATGTCCTTCAACCCCTGGTACAGCCCTACAAACCCTGATACAGTCCCAGAAATGCCCTTCAACCCCTGGTACAGCTCCCCGAACCCTGGTACAGCCCCAAAACCCCCTTTAACCCCTCATACAGCCCCTCAAACCTCTCCAAACCTTGGTATAGCCCCCAAACCCTAATACAGCCCCAAAACCTCTGTTACTGCCCCAAAAACTCTGGTAGAGCCCCAAAGACCCCCAAAACCCTGGTACACCTCCAAAAACCCCCCCAACCCTGGTACAGCCCCCAAACCTCCTCCAAAACCCAGTCTGGGGCTCTGGGGGCAGCTCCTCATCCCCCATCCCTCCCTCCTCCTCCTCCTCCTCCTCCTCCTCCTCCTCCTCCTCCTCCTCCTCCTCCTCCTCCTCCTCCTCCTCCTCTTCCTCTTCCTCCTCCTCCTCCTCAGGAGACCTCGCAGCCGCTGAACCTGACGGCCAAACCCAAAGGCTCGGAGCTGCCCAGTGCCTCCAGTTCTCCCAGTTTGAAGATGAGCGGCTGCCAGGCCCTGACGCCGAGCCACGGGGCCAGCAGGGAGCTGCAGAGCAGCCCCTCCAACCTCCCGCTGGGTGGGGACACCAGGGACAGCCCTGTCACCCTGCGCTGTGCCACCAACCGGGGCACGGCTGGCGTGGGCAGGGTGGGGTCAGTGGGGTGGGGTGACCAATGGCACTGATGGGTGCCCATGGGGTGGGTAGAGTGGTCAGTGGGGTGACCAATGGCACTGATGGGTGCCCATGGGGTGGATACAGTGAGGGGTCACTGGGGTGACCAGTGGCACTGACAGGAATCCATAAGGGTGGGTGCTGTGAGTGGTCAGTAGAGTGACCAATGACACTTATGGGTGCCCATGGGGGTGAGTTGAGTGGTCAGTGGCACTGATGGGTGCCCATAGGGGTGGGTAGAGTGGTCAGTGGAGTGATCACTGGCACTGACAGGTGCCCATGGGGTGGATACTTTGAGGGGTCAGTGGGGTGACCAATGGCACTGACAGGTGCCAGTAGGGGTGGGTGCTAGGAGTGGTCAGTGAAGTGACCACTGGCACTGATGGGTGCCCATAAGAGTAGGTGCTGTGAGTGGTCAGTGGAGTGACCAATGGCACTGATGGGTGCCCATGGGGGTGAGTTGAGTGGTCAGTCGCACTGATGGGTGGCCATAGGGGTGGGTAGAGTGGTCAGTGGAGTGATCACTGGCACTGACAGGTGCCCATGGGGTGGATACTTTGGGGGGTCACTGGGGTGACCACTGGCACTGATGGGTGCCCATGGGGTGGATACTGTGAGGGGTCAGTGGGGTCACCAATGGCACTGATGGGTGCCCATGGGGTGGGTAGAGTGGTCAGTGGGGTGACCACTGGCACTGACAGGTATCCATAAGGGTGGGTGCTGTGAGTGGTCAGTAGAGTGACCAATGACACTTATGGGTGCCCATGGGGGTGAGTTGAGTGGTCAGTGGAGTGACCAATGGCACTGATGGGTGCCCATGAGTGTGGGGGTTGTGAGTGGTCAGTTGGGTGACTGCTGGCACTGATGGATGCCCATGGGGGTGGGTACTCTAGGGGGTCAGCAGAGTGACCACTGGTACTAGCAGGTGCCCTTAGGGGTCAGTGCTGTGAGTGGTGAGTGGGGTGACCAATGGCACTGACGAGTGCCCATAGGGGTGGATTGAGAGGTCAGCAGAGTGACCATTGTCACTGATGGCTGCCCATGACGGTGGGTACTCTGGGGTGTCAGTGGGGTGACCACTGGCACTGACAGGTACCCACAGGGGTGGGTACTCTGGGGGGTCAGTGGGGTGACCACTGGCACTGACAGCTGCCCGTGTCCCGCCAGGTTTCCTGGGAGAGGGCGATGCCATCACCAAAGCCATCCACGACGCGCGGCAGCTGCTGCACGGCCACGGCGCCGCCATGGAGGGGTCACTGAGCAGCCCCTACCGCAAGGTGAGGGTCACTCCGTGTGTCACCGTCCCCTCTGCCACCCCAGTGTCACCAGGCACAGCTGTCCCTGGGCTGGGGCTGGCTCCTGACCTCGCTGTCCTGCAGGAGCCCGTCGGGATTGACTCCTCCCCGGTGAAGGAGAGGATGGAGGAGACCCCCGGCCACCGGCTGGACGAGGCTCTGCTGAGCTGCGAGATGGACGGTGAGGGTGGCCAGAGCACGGTGGTGACCCCAGGGTGGCTCTGCCCTCCGGGTCCTGCCCTCATCCCGCGTGTCCCCGCAGGCTCCCGGCACTTCCCGGAGTCCAGGAACAACAACCACATCAAGCGGCCCATGAACGCCTTCATGGTGTGGGCCAAGGACGAGCGCAGGAAGATCCTGCAGGCCTTCCCCGACATGCACAACTCCAGCATCAGCAAGATCCTGGGTGAGATCTCGGGGCAGGAGCCCCTCTGCAACATCTGGAGGGATGGGAATGAGATCTGGGATGGGGGATCCACTCTGCATCTCCATGGAGGGATGGGAATGAGATCCTGGGGCAGGGGATCTATTCTGCATCTCCATGGAGGGATGGGAATGAGATCCTGGGGCAGGGGATCTATTCTGCATCTCCATGGAGGGATGGGAATGAGATCTGGGATGGAGGATCCACTCTGCATCTCCATGGAGGGATGGGAATGAGATCTGGGATGGGGGATCCACTCTGCATCTCCATGGAGGGATGGGAATGAGATCTGGGGATGGGGGATCCACTCTGCATCTCCATGGAGGGATGGGAATGAGATCTGGGATGGGGGATCCACTCTGCATCTCCATGGAGGGATGGGAATGAGATCCTGGGGCAGGGCATTTTTCTGCATCTCCATGGAGGGATGGGAATGAGATCCCGGGGCAGGATCTCCTCTGCAGCCCCTGGAGGGATGGGAATGAGATCCTGGGGCAGGGGATCTATCCTGCATCTCCATGGAGGGATTGGAATGAGATCCAGGAACAGGGGATTCATTCTGCATCCCCTGGAGGGATGGGAACAAGGTCTGGGGATGGGGTATCCCCTCTGAATTGCCATGGAGGGACCTCCCTGACTTGGAGAAGGTCAGAGAATGAGGGGATGAATCCCTGGAGGTGCCTGGACATGGTCAGGGAATGAGGAGATGAATCCCAGGAGGGAAGGTCAGGGAATGAGGAGATGAATCCCAGGAGGGAAGGTCAGGGAATGAGGGGATGAATCCCTGGAGGTATCTGGGTAAGGTCAAGGGAATGAGGAGATGAATCCGTGGAAATGCCCAGGGAAATTCAGGGAAGCTGTTCCCGATATTCCAGCAGAACCAGCACCTCCCACCAGCACCGCTATAAATCCAGGCGCCACTCCCACAAGCAACGCCATTAATTAACATCATTAATTAACCAACCAACAGCACCAACCAACCTCGGGATGGGTTCCCCCCTGCTCTCCTTGCTCAGGCAGGCTGTGAGGACGCTCTGCTCCTTTCCCCGTGCAGGATCCCGCTGGAAATCCATGTCCAACCAGGAGAAGCAGCCCTACTACGAGGAGCAGGCGCGGCTGAGCCGGCAGCACCTGGAGAAGTACCCGGACTACAAATACAAACCGCGGCCCAAGCGCACCTGCATCGTGGAGGGCAAGCGGCTGCGCGTGGGCGAGTACAAGGCGCTGATGAGGAACCGGCGCCAGGACGCCAGGCAGGGCTACTTGATAGGGTAATTGATAAGGGGATTGATAAGGGGAGGTTGGTAACAGGGATTGGTAAAGGGAGATTTGTAACGGGGGATTGATAAAGGGGATTGGTAATGGGGGATTGATAAGGGGAGATTGGTAACAGGGGATTGGTTATGGGGGATTGATAAGGGGAGATTGGTGACAGGGGATTGGTAATGAGGATTGGTAATGGGAGATTGGTAAAAGGGTATTGAGAAAGGGGATTGGTAATGGATTGGTAATGGGGAATTGATAAGGGGAGATTGGTAACAGGGATTGGTAATGAGGATTGGTAAAGGGGATTGGTAAAAGGGGGTTGAGAAAGGGGATTGGTAATGGGGGATTGAGAAGGGGGATTGGCAAAGGAGATTGGTAAAGGGGGATTGAGAAGGGAGGATTGGTAAAGAAGGGTTGGTAAGGGGGGATTGGTAAGGAGGGATTGATGAGGAATGGGCGCCAGGATGCCAGGCAGGGCTACTTGATAGGGTAATTGATAAGGGGGACTGGAAAGGGGGATTGATAACATGGATTGGTAATGGGAATTAGTTAAGGGGGATTAATAAGGGGGATTGGTAAGGGGGGATTGAGAAGGGCAGATTGAGAATGGGGAATTGATAAGGAGGATTGGTAAGGGGGAATTGGTAAGAGGAGATTGAAAAGGGGGGATTGGTGAGGAACCAGTGTCAGGACACCAGGCAGGGCTACTTGATAGGGTAATTGATAAGGGGGATTAAAAACATGGATTGGTAATGGGAGATTGGTAAGGGGGAATTGGTAAAGGGGGGTTGATAAGGGAGGATTGGTAACGGAGGATTGATGAGGGGGAATTGATAAGGGACACCCTTTGTGCCCCGCCCCACGGGCTTGGAGGGTGGTGCTGGGGTGAGGCTCACCTGGTGACGTGGGTGTGTGCCCAGCTGGTGACATGGGTGGGTGCCCACCTCATTGCCATGGGGTTGTTGCCCACCTTGTGCCCATGGGGTTGGTGCTCACCTGATGTCTATGATGTGCCTGCCCACCTTGTGCCCATGGGGCTGGTGCCCACCTGCCCTGCACAAATTCCCCCCTCGGGGTGGCCAAGAGAGCCCTGTCTGCCCCTCTGAGCGCCCACCCCCGTGTCCCCCAGGCCGCAGGGCAGCCAGGTGGCCCCCAGCTCCTCGGACGTGCTGTACCCGCGGCCGGTGGGCGTGCAGCTGCCCCCGCCCCTCCTGGAGCATTACCTGCCCCGCGGCGTGGACCCCACCATGCCCGTCATCGTCAACACCCGCAGCCTCAAGGACGGCGACGCCGGGGACGACGGGCACTCGGTGCCCGAGGG
Source organism: Geothlypis trichas (assembly GCA_009764595.1). Lineage (NCBI taxonomy): Eukaryota > Metazoa > Chordata > Aves > Passeriformes > Parulidae > Geothlypis > Geothlypis trichas. Next base: position 4,435,762 of record CM019925.1, on the reverse strand, counting down.
GGACATGTACCGCTACAGCGAGGACGAGGACTCGGAGGGCGAGGACAAGAGTGACGGCGAGCTGGTGGTGCTGACGGACTGAGGGGACACAGGGGGACAGCGGAGGGGGTGGCAGGGCTGGCTGCCACCTCTGGGCATGTCCTGGTGCGACCACACGGAGTTGCCCACCTGTAAAAGGGTCCCACGAGGGTGGGCACCTGGGATTTTGGGTGGCAAGGACTGGCTTGGCCTTGCTTTGGTGGCACGTGGAGGTGAGGCCAGCGAGCCTGGAGATTTGGTGACGCTGTGGCTGCTGTGCTGTCACCCCTGAGGGGACCTGAGGTTCTCGGGCTGGAGGGAACCTCCAGAGCATCTCCAGCCCTGCAGCACCTGCAGAAGGTCCTGGAGAGCCTCACCTGCTGCACTGCTGGGCACGGGGTGGGGACACAGGATTGGGACGCAGAACAGGGACACGGGATGGGGACACAGGACAGGGAAACGGGATGGGGACACAGCACAGGGACACAGGACAGGGACACGGGATGGGGACACAGGACAGGGACACGGGATGGGGACACAGGACAGGGACACACTGCTCCCTCCTCTATCCTGGTGTGACCTCCCCTCCGTGCTTCCCGCTCGCTCTTTGGCTCCTGCCAGCGAATTCCCACCGAGCCAATTTTAGCTCCAGCCTGGCCCCGGCTCCAGCCAAGGGCTCCTCGGGGCCCTTTGTGCTGCCGGCAGCTCTGGCCCAGTTTGGGAATAAAGAGGGGGCTGTTCCTGCCCTGCCAGCCCCTCCTCGGGGGGATGTGCCCGCCTGTGCCCGGGCACCTGGCCCTGCAGCCTGGGCTGCACCTGAGCCCTGCGGGGTGAGAGGGAGGGAGAAGGAACGGCTGTGAGGGGAAGGAACGATGAGGAAAAATGAGCTCGGTGTGGGCAGAGCCTGCTCCAGGGGCTGGGGTGTGGTTGGGTATGGGGGTATCCAGGTGAGAGTTGGGACTGTCCAGGAGTGCGTGCCATGTCCAGGTGTGTGGCAGTGTCCGGGTGAGAGTTAGGGGTGTTCAGGTGAGTGGCAGTGCCCAGGTGTGTGTGTGTGCCATGTCCAGGTGTGTGGCAGTGCCCAGGTGTGTGTGTGCCATGTCCAGGTGAGTGCAGTGTCCCTCTGTGTGGCAGTGCCCAGGTGTGTGTGCCATGCCCAGGTGTGTGCCGTGTCCCTCTGTGTACCATGCCCAGGTGTGTGTGCCATGCCCAGGTGTGTGCCATGCCCAGGTGTGTGTGCCCAGGTGTGTGCCATGCCCAGGTGTGTGTGACATACCCAGGTGTGTGTGCCCAGGTGTGTGCCATGCCCAGGTGTGTGCCATGCCCAGGTGTGTGTGCCAGACCCAGGTGTGTGCCGTGTCCCTCTGTGTACCATGCCCAGGTGTGTGCCATGCCCAGGTGTGTATGCCCAGGTGTGTGTGCCCAGGTGTGTGTGCCATGCCCAGGTGTGTGTGCCATGCCCAGGTGTGTATGCCCAGGTGTGTGTGTGCCCAGGTGTGTGCCATGCCCAGGTGTGTATGCCCAGGTGTGTGTGCCCAGGTGTGTGTGCCCAGGTGTGTGTGCCCAGGTGTGTGTGCCCAGGTGTGTGTGACATGTCCAGGTGTGTGCCATGCCCAGGTGTGTGTGCCCAGGTGTGTGTGCCATGCCCAAGTGTGTGTGACATGTCCAGGTGTGTGCTGTGCCCAGGTGTGTGTGCCCAGGTATGTGTGCCATGCCCAGGTGTGTGTGCCCAGATGTGTGTGCCATGCCCAGGTGTGTGTGTGCCATGCCCAGGTGTGTGTGCCATGTCCAGGTGTGTGCCATGCCCAGGTGTGTGCCGTGTCCCTCTGTGTACCATGCCCAGGTGTGTGTGCCATGCCCAGGTGTGTGTGCCCAGATGTGTGTGCCATGCCCAGGTGTGTGTGCCATGCCCAGGTGTGTGTACCATGCCCAGGTGTGTGTGCCGTGTCCCCCTGTGCTCAGCCGCTCTCTCCCGGCCGTGTCCCCGCTGTCGCTCTGTGCGCGGGGCTCCGGCACCTCCGTGTGGCAGAGCCGGGAACAGCCCCGAGCCGGGGACAGCGACAGCGCTGGGGACACCGCGGGGACATCGCCGGGACTGTCACTGTGCTGGGGACACCGCGGGAACAGGGACACCGTGGGGACACTGCAGGGATTGTCACTGTGCTGGGGACAGCGACAGTGCTGGGGACACCGTAGTGACTGTCACCATGCTGGGGACACCACGGGGACTGTCACTGTGCTGGGGACACCGCAGGAACAGGGACACTGTGGGGACACCGCGGGGACAGTGACAGCGCTGGGGACACTGTAGTGACTGTCACCATGCTGGGGACACCACGGGGACTGTCACTGTGCTGGGGACACTGTGGGGACAGCGACAGCGCTGGGGACACCGTGGCCACCCGGGCTTGAGGCTGCACAAAGTGGGCACCAGCCTCTTTCCCCTTGTCCCTCTGTCCCCTTGTCCCCAAGCCGGGCTGGGGATCCGAATCTCAGCAGTACCATCACCCCAGTGTTGGGGACACTGCCATGGGGACACTGCCGTGGGGACACTGCCATGGGGACATCCCTTATCCCAGGGGACATCCCGCCAGCCCCTGCCCTGCCCAGCCAGCCCCTCCCTGCTCCTGTGCCCTTTGTCAGAGCTTTATTTATTCCCAACTCCCTGAGGTGGGACAGGGGTCCCTGAGGTGGGACAGGGGTCCTTGGGGATGGACAGGGGTCCCCGGGGATGGACAGGGGTCCTTGGGGATGGACGGGGTCCCCAGTGAGAGTCAGGGGTCCTTGGGGATGGACAGGGGTGCCTGGGGATGGACAGGGGTCCCTGGGGATGGACAGGGGTCCTTGGGGATGGACAGGGGTCCCTGAGGTGGGACAGGGGTCCCTGGGGATGGACAGGGGTCCCTGGGGAAGGACAGGGGTCCCTGGGGAAGGACAGGGGTCCCTGAGGTGAGACAGGGGTCTTTGGGGATGGACAAGGGTCCCTGGGGAAGGACAGGGGTCCCTGAGGTGGGACAGGGGTCCCTGGGGATGGACAGGGGTCCCTGAGGTGGGAACAGGGGTCCCTGAGGTGGGACAGGGGTCCCTGAGGTGGGACAGGGGTCCCTGGGGAGGGGTCCCAGCTCCAGGGCTGGGCCGGGCTGTGCTGCAGAGGGACTGGAAGCAGATGTGTCCCCTCCCCACGGCTGCAGCTCTTCCTGTGTCTCTCTCTTCCATTTCTTTTTCATTTTATTTTGTTGTTGTTTCGTTTTGGTTTTTTTTAAAGATTGTAAATATAGATAGAGCTTTATTTTGTTAATAAGACGACGAGTAACTTAACCTGTATATTTCACATCCCTGTTTACAATCGTTCCTCCCCCTGGCCCTTGGCACAATAAAAGTGACTTTTTGGAGCAGAGAGTGGGGCCTGGGTTGGATGGGGACATCTCGGGGTACAGACGGGACAGGAGCACCCCCAGACTCCAGGTGGGGGCTGCCCCTGCTCCAGCCCCAGATCCACCAGCCCCAAATTCCAGCTAGCAGCAGCTTTTATTTCCTATGGAAACAAACACGGATGTGCCAGCAGCCCTGGGGACACCTGGGGGAGGTCCCTGTGCCCAGAGAAGGGACAGTCACCTTTGTCCCCACAACCGAGGTGACACAGGGCTCTGGGGGACATCCCTGTGCCCAGAGAAGGGACTGTCACCTTGTCCCCAAAGCCAGGGAGGCACAGGATATCCCTGTTCCCAGAGAAGGGACAGTCACCATGTCCCCACAGCCAGGGGGCACAGGATGTCCCTGTTCCCAGAGAAGGGACTGTCACCTTGTCCCCACAGCCAGGGTGGCACAGGATGTCCCTGTGCCCAGAGAAGGGACTGTCACCTTTGTCCCCAAAGCCAGGGGGGCACAGGATGTCCCTGTGCCCAGAGAAGGGACAGTCACCTTGTCCCCACAGCCGAGGTGACACAGGGCTCTGAGGGACACCCCTGTGCTCAGAGAAGGGACTGTCACCTTGTCCCCACAGCCAGGGGTGGCACAGGATGTCCCTGTTCCCAGAGAAGGGACAGTCACCTTGTCCCCACAGCCAGGGGTGGGTCACAGGGCCCTGACTGCTGCCAGGAGCTGGATGGGTGGGGACAGGCAGGACAGACCCCCCTGGATGTCCCCTGACCCTGAGGGCAGAGCTGAGGGTGGAGGAGAAGCCACCAAGCCAAGGGGACAGTGGGGACAGCTGTGGGGACAGCCCCAGGCTGGGTACCCAGTGCCCACCAGCAGCACCCCAGTGGTGCCAGGGGCTCACAGCTGGCACTGCCCCTTTGCCCACAGCTGCCACCCCAAAGGGACAAAGTTCCTGTCCCTGGGGCCAGCAGGGAGCTGGCACAGCGCTGCTTTGGGGGTGGCACCCAGGGAACAGCCAAAGTGACAAAAGTGGGGCAGTTCTGGGGGCCCTGAGCGGCCGGGGTGACCCCGTGCCCCCCTCGGGGCCAGCGCAGGGCAAGGGGCAGTGCCAGGCAGCAGCAGCAGCAGTGCCAGCGGGGCACGGACCTGCCGGGCACCGGGGCCGAGCGGGGCTCGGCGTTAAGGCGGTGGTGAGGCGTCCTGGCATGGGCTGGGGCCTCGCCGGGGCCCTGGTCCTCTCCAGCATCTCGTGGTCCAGTCTTGGGGGTGGCCAGGCTCTCCTGGCAGTGGTGGTGGCCGGAGCAGGGCTCCTCTCGTCCCCATGGGCGAGGGGGGCGCGAGGGCACGGCCAGGACAGGAGAGCTCGGGGTGGCCCCTACTTGGGGAGCTGCAGGGCTGTGACCACCGGCTTCATCTTGAAGTACTGTTTAAACCTTAACTTTGCATATCTGTAAAGAGAGAGGGAGAGGAGGGGCGGCTCTGAGCTGCTCGTGTCCCCTGGGACGGCCAGGATCCTCCCCAGGGATTACAGGGATCTTCCTCTGGATCCTCCCCAGGGACAACTGGGGTCCTCCCTGGGATCCTCCCCAGGGACTACCGGGATCTTCCCCAGGATCTTCCCCAGGGATTACAGGGATCTTCCTCTGGATCCTCCCCAGGGACAACTGGGGTCCTCCCCGGGATCCTCCCAAGGAATCATCCCCAGGGACCACTGGGATCCTCCCCAGGGACTGCCAGGATCCTCCCCAGGATCCTCCCAGGGGATTACCAGGATCTTCCCTGGGATTCTCCCTGGGATCTTCCCCAGGAACCGCTGGAATTGTCCCAAGGATCCTCCCCAGAGACCATCGGGATCTTCCCCAGGATCCTCCCCAGGGATTATCAGGATCTTCCCTGGGATCTTCCCCAGGATCCTCCCCAGAGACCACTGGGATCCTCCCCAGGGACTGCCGGGATCCTCCCCAAGCTCCATTGGGATCTTCCCCAGGATCTTCCCTGGGACCCTTCCCAGGATCACCAGGATTCTCCCCAGGAATTGCCAAGATCCTCCCCAGGGACCACCGGGATCCTCCTCGGGATCTTCCTCAGGATCCTCCCCAGACACAACTGGGGTCCTCCCCGGGATCCTCCCCAGGATCCTCCCCAGGATCCTCCCCAGGGACCACTGGGATCCTCCCCAGGATCCTCCCCAAGGACCACTGGGATCTTCCCCAGGATCTTCCCTGGATTCTCCCTGGGATCTTCCCCAAGAACCACTGGAATTGTCTCAAGGATCCTCCCCAGAGACCATCGGGATCTTCCCCAGGATTCTCCCCAGGGTCAGCCAAGATCCTCCCCGGGAAAAGGCAGGATCCTCCCTGGGATCCTCCCCAGGGACTGCCAGGGTCTTCCCAGGGATCATCCCCGGGATCCTCCCCAAGGACCACCAGGATGCTCCCCAGGATCCTTGGAATCTTCCCCGGGATCCTCCCCAGGAATTACCAGGATCTTCCCTGGGATCTTCCCTGGGATCTTCCCTGGGATCTTCCCCAGGGATTGCCAGGATCCTCCCCAGGATCCTCCCCAGGGATTTCCAGGATTCTCCGCAGGAATTGCCAAGATCCTCCCTGGGACCCTCCCCATGACCCTCCCCGGGCTCCTCCCTTTCCTCCCATTTCCCCGGGAGCAGCCCGTGCTCACTCACCTTAAGAAATTAAAGTCTATGGTGGAATATTTATCCTGGATCAGGCCCCAGCAGGCCCAGAGGAAATGGGACGCCTGCAAGGGGCAGAATAAAGATCAGGGAACGGCCACGGGCACAGAAACCCCCGTGCCCCAATCCCCAGGGCTGTGACAAGGACAGGACATGGACCCATGTCCTGTCTTTGTCACAAGGACAAAAACCAGTGGGGTTTTTGTGCCCTCCAGAGGCTGCTCCCGGCAGCAGAGAGGGTGCTGAACACGGGGTGCCCCCCCTGTGCTGCCCTCCCGGCAGCTGCAGCCGAGAAAACAGAGAATATTTCACCCGAAATTTCCAGAAAATCGGCGGGGGCCGCCCCTGGCAGTCAGCAAAGAGGATTTCCTCACTCCAGCCGTGCCTGACCCCTCTGAAGGGCTGCCCAAGGCCACCCTGTCGGGCACAGCTGTCCCCATCACACCCCCGTGACCTTGCCCAGGGGCTCGGTGTCCCTGAGGCACTGCCAGGCCCCGTGGCACAGCCTGTCCCCGATGTCCCCAAGCCCCCAGGCTGGCACCAGCTGGAAGGCCAAGAGCAGAGGAGAAATCCTTCACTCCCAAATCCCCTGGGCTGTGTTTTCAGCCCTGGAGTGAGGTTTGCTCCTTCCTCCTCCTCCTCACTCACCAAGGAGAACTTGTTCACTTGCACGTAGAGGGTCTCCAGCTCCTCCTGGGACACCTGGCTGTCACCTGGGTGGCCCTGGGTGAGCTCCTTGTAGGCCTGCAGGTAGGAGTGCAGCCACTGCAGCTGCGTCTCCCTGCTGGGGTAGAGGCCATAATCCACCTCCTTCACACCTGGGGGGACAGGGGGACACTCAGGGGACACTCAGGGGACAAGGAGGGATTGGGTTCTCCATGGCAAAGTGAGGAGAGCACAAGCCCAGCCAGGCACAAACCCAGGATCAGCTGCTGGCCCTCGGGGTGAGGAGCCAGGATTGGCACCCCAGGGGCATCCAGGTGCCCAAGAGCAGCAGAGACCCCGCTGTGCCCATGGGCAGCCCCATTTCCTGCTGCAGGATTTGGGGTGCAAATCCTCAGGGATGGGGAGACCCCATTTCCCATCATGGGATTGAGGTGCAGCTCTCCCCTCCATCCTCAGGGATCAGGGGACCCATTTTCCACCCTAGGACTGGGAATGCAACTCCCCCCTCCATCCCAGGGATGGGGACACCTCATTTCCCAGTATGGGACTGGGAATAACTCCCTCCTCCATCCCAGGAATGAAGAGACCCCATTTCCCACCCCAAGACTGGGGATTCAACTCCCTCCTCCATCCCAGTAATGGGGACACCCCATTTCCCATATGGAACATGAAATTCCCATTAAATTGGGGTTCCCCATTTCCCAGTGTGAGACATGGAATTCCCAGTAACAGGGACACCCCATTTCCCAGTATGAGACTGGGGATAACTCCTTGACCATCCCAATAATGGGGACACCCCATTTGCCAGTATGGGACATGAAATTACCATTAAATAGGGATGCCCAATTTCCCAGTATGAGACATGAAATTCCCAGTAAATAGGGACACCCAATTTCCCAGTATGAGACATGGAATTCCCAGTAAATAGGGACACCCCATTTCCCAGTATGAGACATGGAATTCCCAGTAACAAGGACACCCCATTTCCCATATGGAACATGAAATTCCCATTAAATAGGGATTCCCCATTTCCCAGTAGGGGACATGGAATTCCCAGTAATACTAACACCCCATTTCCCAGTATGAGACTGGGGATAACTCCTAGTCCATCCCAGTAATAGGGACACCCAATTTCCCAGTATGAGACATGGAATTCCCAGTAAAAGGGACACCCCATTTCCCAGTATGAGACATGGAATTCCCAGTAACAAGGACACCCCATTTCCCATATGGAACATGACATTCCTATTAAATAGGGATGCCCCATTTCCCAGTATGAGACATGGAATTCCCAGTATTAGGGACACCCCATTTCCCAGTATGGGACTGGGGACAACTCCTTGTCCATCTCAATAATAGGGACACCCAATTTCCCAGTATGAGACATGGGATTCCCAGTAACAGGAACACCCCATTTCCCAGTATGGAACATGAAATTCCCATTAAATAGGGATTCCCCATTTCCCAGTGTGAGACATGGAATTCCCAGTATTAGGAACACCCCATTTCCCAGTATGGCACTGGGGACAACTCCTTGTCCATCTCAATAATAGAGACACCCAATTTCCCAGTATGAGACATGAAATTCCCACTAAATAGAGACACCCAATTTCCCACTATGGGACATGGGATTCCCAGTAACAGGAACACCCCATTTCCCAGTATGGAACATGAAATTCCCATTAAATAGGGATGCCCCATTTCCCAGTGTGAGACTGGGAATTCCCAGTAATAGGGACACTCAATTTCCCAGGATGAGACTGGGGATAACTCCTTGTCCATCCCAGTAACAGGAACACCCCGTTTCCCAGTGTGAGACATGAAATTCCCAGAAATAGGAACACCCCATTTCCCAGTATGGCACTGGGGACAGCTCCCTCCTCCATCCCAGTGATGGGGACACCCCGGGCCGGGGATGGGGGGATTTTGGGGGCCCCCAGGTGCTCCCCACCTGCGAACTCGTTGAAGTGGTTGCCGATGTCGAAGGCCTGGTAGTTGTAGCCCGTGTACTCGTAGTCGATGAAGCGCACGCGCTCTGCGGGGACAAAAGTGTCAGGTTGGGGACAGAGGCGGTGACAGCGCAGGGATGAAATGGTTCTGAAATCGTGGGATATTCAGGGGAGCTGGAAATAAAGGTTGGGCCTGGGAAAATGTTGGGTTTTACTGGATCATGTGAAACTGCACCTGTATAATAATTTAATAACTATGATAAATTAAATGATTATATGGTATGATAAATTATACATTATAAATATGATAATGTCTATACTATCATATTTACAAATATTATAATAGAAGTGTATATAATATTTCCATTATATTTAATTATATTATCATATTTATACATTTATTATATTTATATATACCATAATATTTATAAATATTATAATGAAAATATAATATAAATATATCTACATTTATTTAAATATTATGTTATGTAATATTTATAAATGTATTTAATTTGTGTTTATTATAATATTATGAATATGTTAATATTTATCATATTTACCATATAAATATGATACATTTATCATATAAACATTATAAATTATATTAATGCTATATATATAATATCTATTAAAATATAATATATATAATATATATACATATATATAATATATATTATATATATAATATATATTATATATATAATATATGTTATATATATAATATATAACAGTTATAAATATTATATATAATATCATATATTATATATATGATATATTTATCATATAAATATGATAAATTATATGATTGTTAAATTCAATGATTGGTAATTGGATATAATTATTATTAAATGCAATGATTGATTGGTAATTGCATATAATTATTGCTAAATGCAATGATTGATTGGTAATTAGATATAATTATTGTTTAATTGTAACAATAATTATGAGAAACGATGTTTGGGGGCTTTGATGGAAATTACAAGACTCCAGGCTTGGATGAGATCAATGTACACAATAGAACAATATAAATTTAATAATTAATATGCAGTTATAAAAGGATAAATTATAAAAATGTGTTCATCCCAAACCCGTGTCAGAGTCAGATTTGGATCTGTACCCCTGAGCTCTTCAATAAAAACACCTGGACAGAATCATTGTGTGACTGATGACAGTGACACTCCCGAGGGACACCCCGAGGGACACCCCCAGGGACACCCCGAGGGACACCCCCAGGGACACCCCGAGGGACACCCCCAGGGACACCCCCAGGGACACCCCCAGGGACACCCCCAGGGACACCCCCAGGGACACCCCCAGGGACACCCCCGAGGGACACCTCCAGTGACACCCCCGAGGGACACCCCGAGGGACACCCCGAGGGACACCCCGGACACCCCGAGGGACACCCCCGGGGACACCCCGAGGGACACCCTGAAGGACATCCCCAGGGACACCCCGAGGGACATCCCCGAGGGACACCCCGAGGGACACCCCGAGGGACATCCCCAGGGACACCTCGGACACCCCGAGGGACAACCTGAGGGACACCCCGAGGGACACCTCGAGGGACACCCTGAGGGACACCCTGAGGGACACCCCCGAGGGACACCCCGAGGGACACCCCCAGAGACACCCCCAGGGACACCCCGAGGGACACCCTGAGGCACACCCCGAGGGACACCCCCGAGGGACACCCCGAGGGACACCCCGAGGGACACCTCCGAGGGACATCCTGAGGGACACCCCCCAGGGACACCCCCAGGGACACCCCCAGGGACACCCCGAGGGACACCCCCAGGGACACCCCGAGGGACCACCCCCGAGGGACACACCGAGGGACACCCCGAGGGACACCCTGAGGGACACCCTGAGGGACACCCGGAGGGACACCCCGAGGGACACCCGGAGGGACACCCCCAGGGACACCCTCAGGGACACCCCGAGGGACACCCACCTCGTGTCCTGTCGTAGATGATGTTCTTGCACAGGAGGTCGTTGTGACACAGCACCACGGGGGACCCGAGCTGCGACAGCGTCTCCTCCATCCAGGCCAGCTCCTGCTCCAGCGCCTCGGGGCTGGGCACGTCCCGCGGGAGGCTGCCCGAGGGGACAAAAGGGACAGGGTGGCATGACTGATGCTCTCGGGGGGACAAAGGGGACAGGGTGGCATTGCTGCTGCCCGAGGGGACAAAGGGGACAGGGTGGCATCGCTGCTGCCCAAGGGGACAAAAGGGACTGGGTGGCATCGCTGCTGCTCTCGGGGATCCACCCTGGGGCTCGGGGGTGGCGTTTCCCCGGCTTCCAGAGCTTGTCTGGAGGGTCAGGGGCAGAATTTCCCCCTCTTCCAGAATTTCCCCATCTTCCAGCACTTCCCTGGGGTCACAGGAGCAGAATTTCCCCAATTTCCAGGGCTTCCCTTGGGGTCAGGGACAGAATTGCTCTTCCTTGACTTCCAAAGCTTTCCTTGGGGCTAAGGAGCAGAATTCCCCTGGATTTCACAGTTTCCCCGGCTTCCAAAGCTTCCTTGGGGCTCAGGAGCAGGATTTCCCCAAATTCCAGCACCTCCCTGGGTGTTAGGGGCAGAATTGCTTTTCCCTGATTTCCATTGCTTCTCTGGGATCTCAGGGGCAGAATTTCCCCCACTTCCAGAATTTCCCCAACTTCCAGCACTTTCCTGGGGTCACAGGAGCAGAATTTCCCCAGTTTCCAGCGCTTCCCTTGGGGCTCAGGGGCAGAATTTCCCCAATTTCCAGCACTTTCACTGGGGCTCAGGGGCAGAATTTCCCCAATTTCCAGCACTTCCACTGGGGCTCAGGGGCAGAATTGAGCTTCCCTGACTTCCAGCCCTTCCCCGGGGGCTCAGGGGCACAATTTCCCTCTCTTGCCTTACAAACGACCCCACTAATGACACAGAGCGGGGCTAACCAGGCTGTTTTTGGGGAGGGGACCAGGTTTGGTACCCAGACACCCACCCCACCTCATCCTCAGCACATCCCTTATCCCCAAAACCCCCACGCCCACCCCCCAAATCCACCCAGCGCTGGCTCCCCGAGGACTCGGGGATGTTTTGGACTCTGGTAACCTCAGGAGAGGTTCCAAGAAGAGAGAGCTCGTTAATGATTGCCTAATTGGCCTCGAGGAAGGCGCAGGGCGGGTAAAGTCTGCCCGTGGCCCGGCGGGTGCTGCGAAAAGGCCGGCTGGCTCCCGGTGCGGGTTAATGATTGCCCTGCCCGGGGTTCGTTCACCTCCTGCGCCTCTTGGGGCTGCCCCAGCCCTTCCCAGACACCCCAACTCCCGCCTGCCGGGCCGAACCAGCCGCCCCAAAAAGCGGGATGGGCTGGTTGGAAGTGGGAATTGAGTGGTTTAATTTCTAGAGTTAATTGCCAGCTCAGCAGGGCTTGAGATCGGGTTTATTCTTCAGGGAGGAGGAGGAGGAGGATTGTTCCAGCAGTGGGAGGCTGTGGCTCCAGCTGGATCCTGCACAGACACATCCCAGAGCTCCAAAAAAGCTGAAAACCCCCCCAAAAGGGACAGGGTGGCATTGCTGCTGCTCTTAAGGAGGGGACAAAGGGGACAGGGTGGCATTGCTGCTGCTCTCGAGGGGACAAAGGGGACAGGGTGGCATTGCTGCTGCTCTCGAGGGGACAAAGGGGACAGGGTGGCATCGCTGCTGCTCTCGAGGGGACAAAGGGGACAGGGTGGCATCGCTGCTGCTCTCGAGGGGACAAAGGGGACAGAGTGGAATTGCTGCTGCCTGAGAGGACAAAGGGAACAGGGTGGCATCGCTGCTGCTCTTAAGGAGGGGACAAAAGGCAGCAGGAAGGGGTTGGATCTGCTCCAGCTGCTCTGAGAGGGATCCAACCCCAAAATCCAGCCCTAAATCCCCGCAGAGGCTTTACCTGGGAACCTCGGCCCCAGAGGGTGGGCAGGGGGTGCCCGAGGCAGAGCCTGGCTCTGTGGGATCCCTCTGCCTTTACCTGGCGTTGGATACCTTTGGGCTGAGCTCTGTCTTCACCAGGCTGAGGTATTTGTGCAGCTTCTGCCACAGGATGGGCCTGGGGAGGCTCCCGTTGGCGTGGATGGCGTGGACTCGGGCCATCTCCCGGGCCACCAGCCTGGCATGGAGCACAGGAGAGGGGTGAGGGGGGATCACAAATCCTCAAAATCCCCCCTGTAAAATCGCCCAAAGAGCTTTGGGGGTGTGCTCAGGGGGATTCCCTGAAAATCCTGCTTAAAACTCAGGGTTAGCAGAGGTGAGCCCTCATTCCGTGCCAGGGATCGGCCTCTGAAGCATTTTGGAATTGTCATTTTCAGGGTAAATTCAGCCCTAAACTCTGCTTCCCGAGGAATTTCAGCTTCCCAGAGAACCTTAATTCCAGCTTCCCAGAAAACCTTAATTCCAACTTCCCAGTAGACCTTAATTCCAGCTTCCTAGGAAACCTTAATTCCAGCTTCCCAGGAAACTTTAATTCCAACTTTCCAGGAAACTTTAATTCCAGCTTCCTAGGAAACCTTAATTCCAGCTTCCCAGGAAACTTTAATTCCAACTTTCCAGGAAACTTTAATTCCAGCTTCCTAGGAAACTTTAATTCCAGCCCAGGAAGCTACAATTTCAGCTTCCCAGGAAACCTCAATTCCAACTTCCTAGAGAGCCTTAATTCCAGATTCCCAGAGAACTTTAATTCCAGCTTCCCAGGAAATCTTAATTCCAACTTCCAAGAGAACCTTAATTCCAGCTTCCCAGGAAACCTCAATTCCAACTTCCTAGAGAGCCTTAATTCCAGATTCCCAGGAAACCTTAATTCCAGCTTCCCAGTAAACCTTAATTCCAACTTTTCAGCAAACTTTAATTCCAACTTCCCAGAAAACCTTAATTCCAGCTTCCTGGGAAATTTTAATTCCAGCTTCCGAGGAAACCTTTATTCCAGCTTCCTGGGAAATTTTAATTCCAACTTCCCAGGAAACTTTATTTCCAGCTTCCCAGTAAACCTTAATTCCAACTTCTCAGTAAACTTTAATTCCAACTTCCCAGAGAACCTTAATTCCAGCTTCCCAGGAAAACATAATTCCATCTTCCCAGGAAACCTTAATTCCAACTTCCCAGGTAACCTCTCTTCACCAAAATCTGATAAAAATTGGAAATTTGATAATTTTGACAACTCTGGCTGCAGTCCCACCCATTTACCCACCAACCCTCATTTACCCCAGGACTGTTCAGTCCACCCATGAAAGAGCTGCAAACACAGAACAAACCCCAAAAAATTGAGGGAAAAACTGAGGAGGGATCCCCCCAGGATGTCCCACCCACCTGAAGATGTGGGGATCCCTCACGTGGTCGGGTCCCAGCGCGATTCCCGGCAGGAATTGGTAGCAGAGCCCGTTCTGGAAGGCGCAGTAGAGGTCGGGGGCGCAGCCGTGGGCTCGGAGCACCTGGAAATTCCTCAGCTCCGTCTCCCTGTCCACCAGCAGCTCGGTTTTCCTGCCGTACACCCGCACCAGCAGCGCGTCCCCCATGCCCTCGTCCGTGTAGCAGGCCACCAGCTTGTTGGTGATGCCATCAGTGAAGAGCTGCGTGGGGACAGACACACACCTGGGTAAGGCTGGGAATAAGGGGAACCCCCGTGTCTGCTTCCCAACCGGTGGGAAAACCTCGTGGAAATGGCAAAAAAATGAGGAAAAGGAGCGAGGCAGAACAGCCAGTGAAGCTCCTGGGGGAGTGAGATGAGTTTGGGAGGGCTGAGGTTCAGAGGTCTGCTGGTAGAGGGGGTGGTTTGGGTGAAAATCCTGTTATTTTTCACCTGGAGCAGCTCAGGAATAGCTGAGGAACACCTCTGCATGCAGAAGGGGTGGTTTGGGTGAAAATGCTGTTATTTTTCACCTGGAACAGCTCAGGGATATCTCAGGAGCAGCTCTGCATGCAGAAGGGGTGGTTTGGGTGAAAATCCTGTTATTTTTCACCTAGAACAGCTCAGGAACACCTCTGCAGGCAGAAGGGGTGGTTTGGGTGAAAATCCTGTTATTTTTCACCTAGAACAGCTCAGGAACACCTCTGCAGGCAGAAGGGGTGGTTTGGGTGAAAATCCTGTTATTTTTCACCTAGAACAGCTCAGGAACACCTCTGCAGGCAGAAGGGGTGGTTTGGGTGAAAATCCTGTTATTTTTCACCTAGAACAGCTCAGGAACAGCTCTGCATGCAGAAGTGATGGTTTGGGTGAAAATCCTCTTATTTTTCACTTGGAACAGCTCAAGAACACCTCTGCATGCAGAAGGGGTAGTTTGGGGGGAAATCCTGCTAATTTCACCTAGGACAGCTCAGGGATATCTCAGGAAGACCTCTGCATGCAGAAGGGGTAGTTTGGGTGAAAATCCTGTTCTTTTTCACCTGGAGCAACTCAGGAACACCTCTGCATGCAGAAGGGGTAGTTTGGGTGGAAATCTGGCTAATTTCACCTAGAACAGCTCAGGAACAGCCCAGGAACACCTCTGCATGCAGAAGGGTTGGTTTGGGTGGGAACCCTGTTATTTTTCACCAGGAGCAGCTCAGGGATATCTCAGGAACAGCTCTGCAGGCAGAGGTGGTGGTTTGAGTGAAAACCCTGTTATTTTTCACCAGGAGCAGCTCAGGCCAGATGTGCCACCAGCACGCTTGGCACAGGAGCAGTCCCGGGAACGTCTCCCCGCCGGGGGATGGAAATGAGCGTCAATTGGCACGAAATCCAAAAAATAAATAATAAATAAACCACCCAACGAGGCAGAAAACAAGGCCGGAGCAAACACCACCCCCCATGCCCTCCTCCGACCCTCCCCGCGGGCCGGGGCGCTGATAGGCGGGGACGTCGCTGCTGGGGACATCTCGTGTCACCGCTCTGATGGCTCCTCGCAGATGGAAAGGGAGTTTTGTTCTCCCCGAGCTCCGCCTTGGCCGCCTGCCCGCGCACATGCCGGGGCTGCTGCTGCCCCACGCCGGGCTCAGCGCCCCATCCCGCGGGGATTTGGGCACCTCCGGGGCAGCCGAGGGGGTTTGGGGATGTGTCACCCTACGGGAACCCCTGTCTCATTGTCCCCGTGCCAGTTTTGGGGTGCAGCGGCTTCCCCTGGGCAGAATTCCTTCGTCTCACCAGGATTTGGGCACCTCCCGGACACCCGAGGGGGTTTGGGGATGTGTCACCCTACGGGAAACCCCTGTCCCATTGTCCCCGTGCCAGTTTTGGGGTGCTGCGGCTTCCCCTGGGCAGGATTCCTTCATCTCACCGGGATTTGGGCACCTCCGGGGCAGCCAAGGGGGTTTGGGGATGTGTCACCCTACAGGAAACCCCTGTTTTATTGTCCTTGTGCCAGTTTTGGGGAGCTGCGGCTTCCCCTGGGCAGGATTCCTTCGTCTCACCGGGATTTGGGCACCTCCGGGGCACCCGAGGGGGTTTGGGGACGTGTCACCCTACAGAAAACCCCCTGTCTTATTGTCCTTGTGCAGTTTTGGGGTGCTGCGGCTCTGCCTGGTCAGGATTCCTTCATCCTGCCAAGATTTTGGGCACCTCTGGGGCACTGAGGGGATTTAGGGATGTGTCACCCCACAGGAAACCCCTGTTCCATTTTCTCCGTGGCAGTTTTGGGGTGCTGCAGCTCTGCCTGGGCAGGATTCCTTCATCCTACCAAGATTTTGGTCACCTCTGGGGCACTGAGGGGATTTAGGGACATGTCACTCCATGGGAAATTACCCCCTTTGTCCCCCGTGCCAGCTCCAAGCTGGGCACTCCGGGGTGCTGTAGGTCCCCCTGGGAATGATTCCCTCATCCTGCTGGGATTTTGGGCACTTCCAGGGCAGTGACGGGGTTTGGGGCTGTGT
Source organism: Geothlypis trichas (assembly GCA_009764595.1). Lineage (NCBI taxonomy): Eukaryota > Metazoa > Chordata > Aves > Passeriformes > Parulidae > Geothlypis > Geothlypis trichas. The sequence goes on along the minus strand of CM019925.1, from coordinate 4,419,216 downwards.
CACCCCACAGGAATTCCCTGTCCCATTGTCCCTGTGCCAGCTCCAGAGTGCTGCAGCTCCCCCTGGAAATGATTCCCTCATCCTGCTGGGCACTTCCAGGGCACTGAAGGCTTTAGAGTTCTGTCGCCCCACAGGAATTCCCTGCCTCATTGCCCCCTCACTGTGGGATGTTCAGCTCCAAGCTGAGCACTCCGTGCCTCCCCTGGAAATGATTCCCTCATCCCACCAGGATTTGGGGTCTTCCAGGGCGCTGAGGGGGTTTGGGGCTCTGTCACCCCACAGGAATTCCCTGCCCCACTGCCCACCACACTGTGGGATGTTCATCTCCAAGCTGGGCACTCCGAGGAAATGATTCCCTCATCCCACCAGGATTTCAGGCACTGAGGGGGTTTGGGGCTGTGTCACCCCACAAGAAACCCCTGTCCCACTGTCCCCCAGAGTGCCAGCTCCAAACTGGGCACTCTGGGGTGCTGTGGCTCCCCATGGGAACGATTCCCTCACCCCTGTGGGATGGAGGAGCTGGAGCAGGAGGGGGGAGAGGGTTCCTGCTCCGGCAGCCGTGCAGCTCAGGGATGGGACGGATAATTTTAGACATCCCACTCAGCAACCCACGCTCCCCTATAGGCTTCCTATATATAGGGCTCCCCGAGCAGCCTCCCAGGGGAGACTCCAGGCACTGGAATGAGACCCTCCAAGCCAGACAGGGCTGACTCCCCCATTCCACAGCTGGGATTTGGGGTGAGCAGGGTGAGGCTGCTGCCCCATCCTCAGGGGTGCTGCCCCTCAGCTGCAGCAGAGCCTTCTCAAGCTGCTTTTCCCCGAGCTGATAATCTGGGTTCACCCTGGGGCTCAGCTCTTTCTTCCTCTTGCCCTGCCAGGCCCCAGAGGTTGGAAATTCAGGCAGCAGAGGTGTCACATCCCATCCGTGCAGGTGTCACCGTGGGCCACATGTGGGTCAGCCACAGGTGAGCAGCTCCACATGGAGTGAAATCCTCGGTGCTGCTTTGTTTTGCTGCCCCACAGCCCGGGCAGCCCTTTCCAGCAGGTTTAATGGGATTATTGAGCCTTATCCCCCCCTGAATTCCAGGCCACCGACTCTGGAGACGCACACGTGGCTCCTGGGTGACCTGCAGGGACTCGCTGGGTTTGGGGGTGGCTCCCAAGGGTGGCAGTGGCTGCCTGGGGGATCCCGGTGCTGTTCCCTGTGGATCCAGGCTGCAGCCACCCCAAATCCTTCCCTCCTGCAGCCGGGTGGCAGCAGGGACAGAGGGGAGGAGTGACACTCTGTGAACTTTGCAGGGATTAAACGCAAAGCGAGTGCTGAGCCAAAGCGCTGGGGTGAGGCAGCAAAATCCAACTGCTGGTGCTTCACCTGCTGGGAGAGTCCCTCAGCATTCCCAAAACACCCCCGGGCTGCTGCCTCAGCTCCCCCAGCCTGGGCTGGCCACCAGCAGGGCAAATTGTGGCCAAATCTGGGCTAAAAAGGTCCAACCCTGCAGGGCAACCTCGCACGGCTTTGGCTCTGCGGCGCTGCCGCTGTTATCTCTGGTTGAGGGATGGGTGGAGGGAATCCATGGATGGAGGGATGATGGATGGATGGATGGATGGATGGATGGATGGATGGATGGATGGATGGATGGATGGATGGATGGAGGGATGGATGGATGGAGGGATGGATGGAGGGATGGAGGGAATCCATGGATGGAGGGATGATGGATGGATGGATGAGGGATGGATGAGGGATAGATGGATGGAATCCATGGATGGATGATGGATGATGGATGGATGGATGGATGGATGGATGGATGGATGGATGGAGGGGTGGATGAGGGATGGATGAGGGATGGAGGGATGGATGGATGGATGGATGGATGGATGGATGGATGGATGGATGGAGGGGTAGATAGAGGGAATCCATGGATGGAGGGATGGAATCCATGGATGGATGGATGATGGATAAATCAATGGATGGATGGATGGATGGATGGATGGATGGATGGATGGATGGATGGATGGATGGATGAGGGATGGATGGATGGATGGATGGATGGATGGATGGATGGATGGATGGATGGATGCACAGAGGAGTTTGTGCTTCCCTGGGAGTATGGGGGGCTGATCAGCTGCACACACATTCCTTGGGGATGAGGAGCAGGAGCTCTGGGAAGTGGACACAACCGGGAGCACACAGCAGGGCAGCCCGAGCTCCCAGATCCCTCTTGCCGCGTTCCTGAGCTCCGGGAGATTTTCCCGAGGCACCGGCACAGCCTGGTACAGCCCCCGCGAGGTGCTGGGAACGGGGCAGCGCTCCAGGGCACCGGGCAGGGAATGGGATCGCTAATGGGAACCAGCTGAGGCCCCTGGCCCGCTCCATCCCATCCCGAGCGGCTCCTGCGAGGGGAAACGCGGGAGGGGGGAAAGCAACGGAGGGAAACGCCACGGGAGGGTTTTCCCTCAACTCCTGAGTGTTTTTCTTTCTTTTTTTTTTTAATTAAAAACACACGCCCGCACACCCGAGCTGCTGCGGAACACTGACCCCTGCGGAGCCTGGATACCGCAGAGCCGGGGTCCCTCCACAACCACAGAGCTCTGCGAGCAGAGCGAGACATTTCCTGCCCCGGCAAACTCCAACTCCCAGCTTCCTGCCCGCTGCCATCTGCCCTTTCAGATGGCTTTTCCTGCAGCTTCTTGTATTTAATTACACTTGGCTATTAATAAATTTTTAATGACGGGAAGCGTGCGCCTTCGGAGGGGACACTCGCTCACGTGCAGACGTTTAAGGGCGCGCAGTCCCGGCCCCTCCACGCTCCGGTGCCCAGCGCCAGGGCACGGCCGAGGGCACCGGCGCCACCAGCCTGTGTCACCCCAGCCCTGGCCGGAGCGATTCCCACGCCAGCCCAGCTCTCCCAGCAAAGCCTTGCCAGCCCGGCACAGCCGAGCCCTGTCCCGTGCCAGGAGCCCGGGACTGGTGTCCAGCTCCCACCTGAACTGGGGCTCAGCCCACGCAGCTCGGGAAATGTGGGAGCCAATAAATATCCCAAACAAGAGCGGCTCCCGGGAGCGGCCGCTCCTGCGGGCAGCCAGCCTGGGGACACTTTTGTACCCACAGCCACCGCTCGGTGACCACCCCAGGGGTCCCTAAACCTCGTGCTATGGGGGTGTCACGCCTTTGCACAGGTGATGAACCCCCGGTCATGCTCTGGGTGCAGAGGGGAGACCCAGGGGTGGGGGTACGGGGTGTCACATCCTCTGGGGCAGGTCCTAGAGCCGCCCATGGTGAACCCCACAGCTCCTGCAGAGTGAACCCCACGGCGCCCCTTGGGTGAGCCCCGCATTCCCCGTCAAACAGATCCGGTAGCCCACCGGGTTAACCCCACAGCCCCCCTATAGCCCCCAGGCTGAGCCCCACAACCCCCCTAGGACAGACCCTATAGCCCCCAGGCTAAGACCCACAAACCCCCTAGGACAGACCCTATAGCCCCCAGGCTGACCCCCACAAATCCCCTAGGACAGGCCCTATAGCCCCCAGGCTGAGCCACACAAACCCCCTAGGACAGACCCCATAGCGCCCAGGCTGAGCCCCACAACCCCCCTAGGACAGACCCCATAGCCCCCAGGCTGAGCCCCACAACCCCTCTAGGACAGACCCCATAGCGCCCAGACTGAGCCCCACAACCCCCCTAGGACAGACCCCATAGCGCCCAGACTGAGCCCCACAACCCCACTAGGACAGACCCTATAGCGCCCAGGCTGAGCCCCACAACCCCTCTAGGACAGACCCCATAGCGCCCAGGCTGAGCCCCACAACCCCTCTAGGACAGATCCCATAGTGCCCAGGCTGAGCCCCTTTGAGCTGCCCCCACACCCCGCCGGGGTGAGCACCGCAGCCCGCTCAGACAGACCCTATAACCCCATAGCCGCCCCCCAGCCGGGCTCCGCAGCCCCAGCGGGCGATCCCCGGTGAGAGCGGCCGCCGGTTCGCGGGGTGCCGGCTCAGGATCCCCGCCGTACCTTGGTCTTCACCGTGGCCGGGTCCCAGGCGGGTCTGAGCCGCCGCACGATCCGCAGCGCTCCGGGCAGCACGTCCCCCTCGTCCACCGCAATGCCGAGGTGCGGCACGGCGGGGCTGCCGCCGCCGCCCCCCGGTTCCGGCCCCGGGCAGTCGGGGCAGCGGGCGGGCGGTGCGGCCATGGCCAGCTCCGCGCTGCCGGAGCCGCGGCCCATGTGCCGGGGGCTGCGCGGGGCCGGCGGCCGCGGGGAGGAGCCGCCGCCGTTGGGAAGCCATGAGTCACCGGCCCGCCTCCCGCCCGCCTCCCCGGCAGCGGCGGCAGCGCCCGCACCGGCAGCGGCACCGGGGGCAGGGACCCGCATCCTACCGGGACCAGCATCCCGGACAGGGGATCCGCATCCTACCGGGACCAGCATCCCGGACAAGGGATCCGCATCCTACCGGCACCGGCTCCGGGGGCAGGGACCCGCATCCTACCGGGACCGGGGTCAGGGACCCGCATCCTACTGGGACCGGCACTGCGGGCAGGGACCCGCATCCTGCCAGGACCAGCACTGCTGGTCCACATCCTACCGGCACCGGTACCGCGGGCAGGGACTCGCATCCTATCGGCACCGGGGGCGGGGATCCGCATCCTACCAGGACCGGGGACAGGGACCCGCATCCTACCGGCACCGGCACTGCTGGTCCACATCCTACCGGCACCGGTATCGCGGGCGGGGACTCGCATGCTATCAGCACCGGCATCCCGGACAGGGGATCCGCATCCTACCGGGACCCGCATCGCGGGTAGGGCGTGACCCGCACCCCCTGCACACCGAGACCCGGGCGCCGCACCCGATCCGCACCGGCATCAGCAGACCCGCACCGGGACCTGGGCAGCGGATCCGCGCCCCACCCTCACCGGTATCAGTGTACCGACATCCCACCGCACCGGGACCCCAGCGCCCGATCGGGACCGCATCCCGGGCAGGGGATCCGCGCCGGGATGGGGCATCCCATCCACGGCGTCCCTGGGAGCCCCGCCCGGCCGGTACCGGAACCGGGACCAGGACCCCGCTCTGCCGCACCTGCTGTCGGTGCCTCTCCCACCCATTCCCGGAGCCTCTCAGCCACCCCCGGCAGCCGCCCTGCACCGAGATCCCCCCTCCGCACCTGCTGCCGGTGCCTTCCCCATCCATTCCCGTAACCCCAAAACCGCCCCAGAGGATCCGCACCGGGACCACCCCCGCACCCCAATGCCCACCCATCCATCAGCTGAACCCCTCCGCCATCCCGGGGGGCTCCGCGCAGCCCCCACTCCCTCCTTTGGGGTTACAAAGGATGAGGAGCCACGCACGGGATGCGCTCCAGCCCCCAGGGCTCCGCTCGGGATAACCTCTCCCATTGCTCCCTCCGCTCGCTGACTTCCGTAGGGATTCACAGCTGGAATGGGAAGAGGTTTTGGGGGTGAACCCAGAGCGGGATTTTCCCGCTGGCAGAGCCCCCGCAGCTGCCGGACGCGGCTTCATTATCGGAGGAAATAACAGCGTCACATGAGCGGCACCGCGGAGGGCCCCCCTCCAAAGCCCCCAGCTGGCCGTGCCTGAAACCAGCCCAACTCACCCTGGAGACCTGGGGAAAAATCATTTAAAGAAAGGGAACTGGGGGACAAAAACCCCGCCGGGCAGTTTCCCGTGTTGTTATAAATAGCACCAGCCCTGTCAGTGTTAATGGGATGCGCATAATTGCTGCCGCGCTTTGCCGGGCTGAGCGCGGCCTAATTGCTCGGCCGGAACGATCTAATCCGGGCTAGCGGAGCCCCGCAGGCAGGGCCGCCGCATCCAGCGGGAAATTGCCCCCGGAGCAGCGATTAGAGGTGTTAATAACCCGGCTTAAGGGGCCCGGCAGCGGCTCGGGCGGATTTTAACTCTCGCTGCTCGAAACGAGTGCGCGGAGTTGGAACAGAACCGGCTCCGCCAAAACCATCCCGGTTTAGGCCGGGCTGGGCCTTTTCCAGCTGAGGGATGTGGCAGAAGCCGCGGTGGGGGCTGAAGGCACCTTTTGCAACCACTCGAGTCTTCTCCAGGCTGTGGAGAGCAGGGCAGAGGAGGTTGGGGTATTTCCAGGTGGGTTTTTTCAGGTTGGGATATTTCCAGGTGGGTTTTTACATGTTGGGATATTTCCAGGTGGGTTTTTTCAGGTTGGGGTATTTCCAGGTGGGATTTCCCTCCTGTAGGAAGGGGAGACTCTCGCCAAGCATCTCAGCACATCCAGAAGGTTGTGAGTGGCCTGACCTCAGCAGATTCCCTCTTTTCTGATGGTTCCATCCCTCCCTGCCGCTGCTTCCCGGCTCCTGGGCGGCTCAGGAAACGCTGGATGAGAGCAGAAATTCGTCCCTTCCCTCCACCCCCTGGCCCCAAAGAGCCGCTGCCACCACCCCGGCGTTGGAGGTGACAGAAAAAATCCCACATCCCACCCACAGGAGCCGGAATTTTCCCATACCCGGAGCCCCGGAGCTGGAATTTCCCCATCCCCGGAGCCCCGGAGCGGGAATTTTCCCATCCCCGAAGCCCCGGGTTGTGCATCCCAGCACGGAGAGGCTGCAGAGAAGCTCCCAGGAGGGACAAACATCCGCCCCAGGCACATCCTCTCCGCCTGGGGCTGCCTTGGGGCAGGGCAGGGATGAGGATCGGGGCTGGGAGGGGTGGATAAAGGGCTGGGAGTTTCGGGGGAGATGCTGGAAGGGTCACACAGCAGCCACTGGCTCCCCTTCCCAAATATCCCTGCAGCTGAGAGGGAATTCGGCAGCGCTGGAATTGTCAGCTCTGGGATTCCTTAGCACTGAAATTGTCAGCTCTGGGGTTCCTCAGGGCTGGGAATTGTCAGCTCTGGGGTTCATAAATGCTGGGAATTGTCAGCTCTGGTGTTCCTCAGCACTGAAATTGTCAGCTCTGGGAATTTATCGGTGCTGGAATTGGTCACCTCTGGGGTTCCTGAGTGCTGGAATTGTCACCTCTGGGGTTCCTGAGCCCTGGGAATTCCTCAGCTCCGCAGTTCTGAGGGTGAGGAGCTCCTGCCACCTCCATGGTGAGATCCTGATTCGCTCCAGGCCCTGCTCCAGGAGCAGCTTTCCCCCTCCCAGCCACCCGAACTGGTCAAACTGGAGGCCAGCCCATGTTCCCCTGGCATGGGGATCCATGGCTGGAACTGGGAATGTCCCCCCAGCTGGGAGAGGGCCCTGTCCCTCCTTCTAGGCCAGCTGGCACCTCCAGGGGCATCTCCACACCCAGGGTAGAGAAAAACCTCTGTTTTTCCGAAAAACAGAAGCCACCGTGCTGTGTGACACAGACCAGCAGGAGCCGTCCCCTCTCTGAAATGCCACGGCAGAGCTGTGGCACTGCCCCGTCCCTGTCCCCAAGGGGACACCAGGGGCTCCTGGCACCATCCCAGCTGCAGGAGGAGCTTTGCAGAGCCCTTGGTTTGCCCGCAGGAGCTGGGGAGGGCGTTGGACCCGTGTGGGGTGGGAGGGGCACAAATGAAGAGGTGGCACAGGGACATTTGTGGCCCAGCTCCCTAAATAAAAATATCTGATCCCCCCCTTCTGCAGGACCAGGCCTCCTCTCATCCTCCTGGTGCTTTAAATTGTTTAATATAAAACTCACGAAGAGAGACAGGGCTGACACCGGCTAAAGCCATCCTTAAACACCGATTATTGCCCCAATTTAGGAACAACACCAACAGTCCCAGAGGTCCCTCAGCCGCACCAGCAGCAAGTCCCCGTGCTGTGCGCTGCTCCTGCCATCGCACATCGCCCTAAAAGCGCCCGGAGGGGCCGCTCCGGCCGCAGGATCCCGCTGGGATTCGCAGCCCCGCTCCAGGCTCGGCTCCCGGGAATAGCGCGGGGGTTTGGGAGCGGGAGCAGCGAGATTTGGAGAGGAGGCGGCAGAGCTGCCGGGGAGCTGCTGTTCCCTCGCTGCTTCCCGCATCCTCCGGGCTGGTTCCGCACACCCAGCCCGGCCCCCGCGGCCCCCCGGCCCTCAGCGGGCGGTGGCGAAGCCGATGCGGTTGTGGCGCCGGTCGAATTTGGTGTAGTAGTGACCGATGAAGGTGGCGCCCAGGATCCAGAGGGGACCGGCCGGAGGAGGGATGTCCAGCCCGGAGAAAGCCACCACGCACACATCCTCACCGTACTGGGATTGCTGCGAGGAGGAGACCCGCGGGGTGATGGAGGGGACAGCGGGAGGGTCCCGGTGTCACCCCTGTCACGGTGCTCCTTCCTCGGGGATCACGGAATTTTCTGAACGAGGATCATCGGGACCGTTCTCCCAAGAACGCAGGGACAGCTCACCCTGGCTCAGGTGGGCACCTCCACCCACCAGGAGGGTTTAGGAGCATCATTTTGGGGCTGATCGTGGCAGATTTTGGACACTCACCCGCAGCACGTAGGCCGGGCCGCTGAGGCCGTAGACCTTCCCTCCCAGGTGGAAGGAGATGTTGGGCAGCTGAGGCACCTGCTCGCAGTCCACCACGTACTGCAGGGGAGGGGACAGCGCTGGGACAGGGCCAGGCAGCCAGGGGGACACGGACAGGGGCTGGCTGTCACTCACCTCTCCTTCGGCCACCTCGGTGGCCCCGATGGCTTTCATGAGCACGGACACGGGGCCAGCAGGGCCGGTGATGTAGGAGGCCCCGGTGTCCACGGCCACCGAGCAGCCTTCCCTGCAGAACAGGATCTCAGCCCCTACAGACACCCTGGAGAGGGAGAGGTGGCCTTGAGTGGCCCCTGGTGACACCCAGAGTGCTCCTAGGAATGTCACATCCTTCCCAAAAATCCCCAGGGTGCTCCCAGGAGTGACATGTCCATCCTGAGTGTTCCCTGGTGACACCAGGAGTGTCACATCCATCCCAAATCTCCTGTGGTGACCTCAAGGATGTTCCTGGAAGTGTCACTTCCATCCCAAATGTCCCCTGGTGACACCAGGGGTGCTCCCAGGAGTGTCACATCCCACCCAAATGTCCCCTGATGACACCAAGGCTGCTCCTGGGAGTGTCACTTCCATCCCAAATCTCCTGTGGTGACACCAAGGATGTTCCTGGAAGTGTCACTTCCATTCCAAATGTCCCCTGATGACACCAGGGGTGCTCCCAGGAGTGACATGTCCATCCTGAGTGTTCCCTGGTGACACCAGGAGTGTCACATCCATCCCAAATCTCCTCTGGTGACACCCTGGGAGTGACAGATCCAACCCAAACATCCCTGGTGACACCCTTGGTGCTCCTAGGAATGACATATCCCACCTAAATATCCCCTGGTGACACCAAGGCTACTCCTGGGAATGTCACTTCCATCCCAAATCTCCTGTGGTGACCCCAAGGATGTTCCTGGAAGCGTCACTTCCATCCCAAATGTTCCCTGGTGACACCAAGGGTGCTCCCAGGAGTGTCACATCCATCCCAAATCTCCCGTGGTGACATCCTGGGAGTGACACATCCAACCCAAACACCCCTGGTGACACCCTTGGTGCTCCTGGGAGAGTCACACTCATCCTGAGCGTTCCCTGGTGCCACCAATATTGTCACACCCATCCCCAGAGTCCCCTGGTGACACCAGGAATGTCACATCCCACCCCGGCCAGGCACGTGCTGCTCCCAGCTTTCCCAACGTGGGATCTGAGCTCCATCATTTGCAGGGCTGATTTTCTGGGGGATTTTGGGGTTTTTTTTTTGGTTGAACAAAGCGGGATTGTTGTTCCAGCTCCTCCTGCAGGGCTGACGGGGGTTCAACTCTTCCAACTGCAGCTCCCGGGTGGGATCTCAGCCCACGGTGCCACCCCCTCTGCATTCCCAGCTGCTCCCGGCTCCTTGCTGAGCCTGGAGGAGCTGGAGGAGCCCACCCCGCTCCTCTCCAGATGGGGAAAAACGCTGAGTGAAAACATCCCTGAAATCCCCAAAATCCACCCTCACCGAGCAGCCCTAGACCTGCCAGTGCTGGGCTAATATCGGATTCGATGGTCCCAAAGGCCTTTCCCACCTCAAATCCCGGGATTTGGGATTCCCGGGCCGCGCAGGGCTGTGCCCGCCCTCACCCCTTCATGCGGATCTGCCAGAAGCCGCTCCTGCTCACGTTCAGGTAGTGGAAGTCGCCGGTGTAATAGGCTGGGTCGCTGCCGCCCAGGATGATTTCCCCGCCGGGCTTCAGGGGAGCATTCCTGTGCCAAACACAGCGGGAGGGATTCCCGTTTTCGCCAAAAATCCCAGCCTGGACAGAGCAATTCCCCTTTTGCCAAAAATCCCAGCCTGGACAGAGCAATTCCCCTTTCCCCAAAAATCCCAGCCTGGAGAGAGCAATTCCCCTTTCCCCAAAAATCCCAGTTTTGGCAAGGAGTGATTCCCCTTTCGCCAAAAATCCCAGCCTGGACAGAGCAATTCCCCTTTCGCTAAAAATCCCAGCCTGGACAGAGCAATTCCCCTTTCCCCAAAAATCTCATCCCAGCAGGGATCGATTCCCCTTTCCCCACAAATCTCATCCCAGCTCTGAGGGAGCGATTCCCCTTTTCCCAAAAATCCCAGTTTTGGCAAGGACTGATTCCCCTTTTCCCAAAAATCTCAGCTCTGCGGGAGCGATTCCCCTTTCCCCAAAAATCCCACCTAGGCAGGGATCGATTCTCCTTTCCCCAGAAATCTCATCCCAGCAGGGATTGATTCCCCTTTCCCCAAAAATCCCAGCTCTGTCATAGAGCAATTCTGCAATCCCCAAAAATCCCAGCCCAGAGGGATTGATTCCCCAATTCCCAAAAACCCCATCCCAGCAGGAGCAATTCCCCTTTCCCCAAAAATCTCATCCCAGAAAGAGCAATTCCCCTTTCCCTAACAATCCCAGTTCTGAGGGAGCAATTCCCCTTTTCCCAAAAATCCCACCCAGGCAGGGATCGATTCCCCTTTTCCCAAAAACCCCACAGCCACGAGGCTCTGCTGGCCCTGCCAGCAGCAGGGACAGTGAGGTGACACAGGCTCCAGGTGGGTGTGGTGGCCTCTGAGGAGGGGCAGAACCCGGGCAGGACATCCTGGGGCTGGCAGAGGGACCAGGGGACACTGGGGGACACCGGGGGACACAGGGGCTGGCAGTGGGTGGCCTCGAGGGCGCTCATGCTTTGGGTCTTCTTACCTGGAAGCGCTGCAAAGAGAGGGATGCTCCATGAGGCACCAGGGCCAGGAGTGTCCCCAGGGAGCCCAGGTGACACAGGTGACACACAGAGACCCGAGGGATCTTCCATTCCATCCCTCCCCATCTCCTCCAAGATCCTCCATTCCATCCCTCCCCATCTCCTTCAGTATCCTCCATTCCTTCCCATCCCAGTTTGTCAAGGATCCTCCATCTCCTTCCCACCCTCCCAGTCCATCTCCTCCAGGATCTCCACCTCCCTCCATTCCCCATTTCTTCCAGGATCCTCCATTCCTTCCCTCCCATCTCCTCCAGGATCCTCCATCTCCTTCCCACCTTCCCAGTCCATCTCCTCCAGGATCTCCATCTCCCTCCATCCCCATTTCTTCCAGGATCCTCCATTCCTTCCCTCCTGTCTCCTCCAGGATCCTCCATCTCCTTCTCACCCTCCCAGTCCAGCTTGTCCAGGATCGTCCATTCCATCCCTCCCATCTCCTCCAGGATCCTCCATTCCATCCCTCTCCATCTCCTCCAGGATCCTACATCTGCCTTCCATCCCATCTCCTCCAGGATCCTCCATTCCTTCCCTCCCATCTCCTCCAGGATCCTCCATTCCATCCCTCTCCATCTCCTCCAGGATCTTCCATCTCCCTTCCATCCCATCTCCTCCAGGATCCTCCATTCCATCCCTCTCCATCTCCTCCAGGATCCTCCATTCCATCCCTCCCATCTCCTCCAGGATCCTCCATCTCCTTCTCACCCTCCCAGTCCAGCTTCTCCAGGATCCTCCATTCCACCCCTTCCCATCTCCTCCAGCATCCCCCATCTCCCTCCATCCCCATTTCTTCCAGGATCCTCCATCTCCTTCTCACCTTCCCAGTCCAGCTTGTCCAGGATCCTTCACTCCATCCCTCCCATCATCACCAGGATCCTCCACCCCTTCCCTTCCTTCCAAACCATCCCCATCCCCATCCCCATCCCCTCCCATCCCACCCCACCCCATCTCCATCCCCATCCCATCCCCATCCCATCCCATCCCCATCTCTCCAACCCCACAAACCCCATCCCCACCACACCCATGACCCCCAACCCCAACCCCGTTTTGGGGGTGTCCCGGTGCCCCACCGGCTGTAGTAGACGGAGAACACGTCCTCCTGGAGGATCTGCTGTGCCAGGATGCGGTCGAAGACGGGCGTGATGCCATCGATGGCCTGGCTGGGGTAGCCCATGCCCAGCACGCCGTCGAACCTGGCGAAGATGAAGGGGAAGGCGGGCAGAGCCGTGGCCTCGGCGAACACCTGGATGATCGGGATGTCCGACACCTGCGGGAGGGCACGGGGGGATTTGTGGGGTGCTGGGAGGGCTGGAACCCTAAAAAAAACCCTACATGTGTCCTGGGTGAGCCAGCGGCTCTGGGTGTGCGGGTTTTGGGGGGTTCTGTGGGTTCCAGGTGTGTGGAATTGGGGAATTCTGTGGCTTTCAGGTGTGTGGATTTTGTGGATCTCAGGTGTGTGGATTTATGGGGATTTTGTGGGTTCCAGGTGTGTGGATTTTGGGCATTTTAGGTGTGTGGATTTTGGGCATTTTGTGGATCCCAGGTGTGTGGATTTGGGGGTTCTGTGTGTTCCAGTGTGTGGATTTTGGGGATTCTGTGGGTTTTAGGGATTCTGTGGGTTCCAGGTGTGTGAAATTTGGGGATTCTGTGGATCCCAGGTGTGTGGATTTTGGGGATTCTGTGGATCCCAGGTGTGCGGAATTCAGGGGTTCTGTGGGTTTTGGGGACTCTATGGATTTTAGGTGTATGGAATTTGGGGATTTTGTGGTTTCCAAGTGTGTGGATTTGGGGGATTCTCTGGGTTCCAGGTGTGTGAAATTTGGGGATTCTGTGGATCCCAGGTGTGTGAATTTTGGAGGTTCTGTGGATCCCAGGTGTGTGGATTTGGGGGCTCTGTGGATCCCAGGTGTGCGGATTTGGGGGGCTCTGTGGATCCCAGATATGCGGATTTGGGGGGCTCTGTGTGTTCCAGGTGTGTGGATTTGGGGGCTCTGTGGGTTCCAGGTGTGTGGAATTTGGGGGTTCTGTGGATCCCAGGTGTGTGGATTTTGGGATTCTGTGGGTTTGGGATTCCATGGGTTCCAGGGTGTGTGGATTTTGGGGGTTCTGTGGATTTGGGGGCTCTGTGGATCCCAGATGTGCAGATTTGGGGGCTCTGTGGATTTGGGGGCTCTGTGGTTCCCAGATGTGCGGATTTTGGGGGTTCTGTGGATTTGGGGGCTCTGTGGGTTCCAGATGTGTGGATTTGGGGGCTCTGTGGATCCCAGATGTGCGGATTTGGGGGCTCGGTGTGTTCCGTGGCTCACCATGACGATGTCCTGGCTGAGGACGCCTTTGACGCTGCCGGTGCCGTAGCGGATGGCGAAGCCGGTGCCGTTGGCGATGTAGGTGCGCGACTTGGAGGAGTCGTAGCGGCTGTGGGACACTGGGGACAGGGAGAAGGGACATCCCAGAGGGGCACAGAGCACCTCTGTCCCCCCAAAATCCCCTGGAGGGGGTGGAAATGGACCCATCCCACCTCAATGCTGGGACACCAACAGAGACCCCTCCCATGTTAAAATCCACCAGAAACGAGACCCCCCAACCCCGTCTGAGCAGCTCTGGGGGTCGCTGAGGTTTTGGGGGGTCACTGAAGTTTTTGGGGGGTCACTCCCAGCCCCAGCCATGCCCCCCCTACTCACCACAGGCGCTGTAGAGTGGGGAGCACTTGTAGGATGGCACCCACAGGTTGGCCGAGCCCGTGTCAAAGACCACCTTGAAGGTCTGCGCGGGGGTCCCGATGCTGATCTCGCCGAAATATTGGGTCTGGGGGAGACAGGGAGCACCCCTGAGCTCACACCGAGCCCAGCTGGGGCTGCCGGGCGGGGGGGACACCGCGGTGACATCGCGCAGGGCCGCACTCACATCCAGGTAGTTGGTGAGCAGGGTGGGAGCTGTCCCGTTGCGGGGACCGTCCCCTCCTCCGCGCGTGGCCCGGCGCAGCTCCGGGAACACCTCCCGCACCTTCACCCCCATCTCCTGCAGCGTCTGGCGGATGGAGGGCATCCTCCGCAGGGCGATCCTGGGGGCAGCACAGGGCTGGGGGGCACCGGGGGATCCCCCCCAGTCCCTCCCGGCAGCTTCTAGTGGGATTCCCAGCCTCGGGAACTCCAGCCCAGTGGCTCTAGATGGCAGCAGCTCCCCGGTGCTCTCCCGATGGGTCCCGCTCCCATCGCAGGGAGGGGACCCCCAGGTGGGTTGGGGACCCCCAGGTGGGTTTGGGACACCCCCAGACCCCAAGACTGGCCCCAAACTCCCTTATTTGGGATTCAGAGTGCTCCTAAATTAAGTTAGGAAAGACCCCCGCGCTCATGGAGTCCCACCGGTGCTCGAGGAAGAGGAGTGAGGAAGAGGAGGGAGGGGATGAAGCAGCAAAGCCCCTCACCCTCCTCAGCAGACCCCGGGAATAAAAAGCGGGGGCAACCCCATGAGGGTCACACGAGTTTCGGGTACCTCTGCAAAGCCTGGGCTGGCGAGGGGACAAAAGTGGCGCCCCAGGTGACGGCCAGGAGCAGCAGGCAGCGCCGCAGCCTCCTGCTGGGTGCCACCGCCATCGTGTCCCCCGCTGTCCCCTCCCTGCCGCCGGCTCCGTCCCGTCCCTTCCCCGCAGGGGAGGAAACTTTTATAGCCCGGGATCCTCCATCCCTGCGGGATCCTCCTCCCCTGGCAGGGGCAGGGCTGGGAATGGCGTGGAGGGCACCGGGGATGGCATGGATTGAACTGGGCAGACTGGGAATGGCATGGATGGCACTGGGCAGGGTGGGAATGGCATGGATCAAACTGGGCAAACTGGAAATGGCATGGAGGGCACCGGGAATGACATGGATGGAACTGGGCAGACCGGGAATGGCATGGATGGAACTGGGCAGGCTGGGAATGGCATGGAGGGCACCGTGAATGGCATGGATTGAACTGGGCAGACTGGGAATGGCATGGAGGGCACTGGGAATGACATGGATTGAACTGGGCAGACTGGGAATGGCATGGATGGCACTGGGCAGGCTGGGAATGGCATGGAGGGTACTGGGAATGGCATGGATTGAACTGGGCAAACTGGGAATGGCATGGAGGGCACTGGGAATGACATGGATTGAACTGGGCAGACTGGGAATGGCATGGATGGCACTGGGCAGGCTGGGAATGGCATGGAGGGCACCGTGAATGGCATGGATTGAACTGGGCAAACTGGGAATGGCATGGATTGAACTGGGCAGACTGGGAATGGCATGGATGGCACTGGGCAGGCTGGGAATGGCATGGAGGGCACCGTGAATGGCATGGATTGAACTGGGCAAACTGGGAATGGCATGGATTGAACTGGGCAGACTGGGAATGGCATGGATTGAACTGGGCAGGCTGGGAATGGCATGGATTGAACTGGGCAAGCTGGGAATGGCATGGATGGCACTGGGCAGGGCTGGGAATGGCATGGAGAGCACCGGGAATGGCATGGATCAAACTGGGCAAACTGGGAATGGCATGGATGGCACTGGGCAGGGCTGGGAATGGCATGGAGAGCACCGGGAATGGCGTGGATCAAACTGGGCAAACTGGGAATGGCATGGAGGGCACCGTGAATGGCATGGATTGAACTGGGCAAACTGGGAATGCCATGGATGGCACTGTACAGGTTGGGAATGGCATGGATGGCACTGGGCAGGGTAGGAATATCATGGGTCAAACTGGGCAGACTGGGAATGCCATGGATGACACTGGGAAGACTGGGAATGCCATGGATACTGCCCAGCAGGGTGGGAATGACATGGACAGAACTGGGCAAACTGGGAATGTCATGGATGGCACCGGGCAGGATGGGAATGACATGGAGAGCACTGGGCAGGGTGGGAATGCCACAGATAATGCCCATCAGACTGGGAATGGCCTGGATAATGCCCATCAGGCTGGGAATGCCATGGGCAGCACTGAGCAGGGTGGGAATGCCATGGAGAACACCGGGCAGGTGGCAGGGACAGTGCCCATGGAGGGTGGCAGGGCCGGGTTGCCCCCTGTGCCCGGTAGGGATGTGCCAAGGGGAGCTGTGGATATTTGGGAGGTGGATCCCACATCCCATGGGGTTAATTGCTCCTGAATTGTTCCACTCTCCAGCACAGCACAAATCCCTGCCAGTGCCACCTGGGAGAGCTGATGGGGGTGCTGGGTGGTGGCACAGGTCTGGGTGACATCCTGGCCAAGGAGGTGTCCCCAAACTCTGGCTGCAGATGGGATTTTCCCCAAGGGAATGGGAATGGCA
>CM019925.1:4188318-4402518 GCA_009764595.1 Geothlypis trichas | reverse complement strand
GGCACCCATGGATGTTGGGAATGGGAAAAGTGAGGGGTTAATGGATGGGTGCCCATGGATGTTGGGAATGGGGAAAGTTGTGGGGTTAATGCTGGGAATGCTTCCCTTCCAGGAAAGGATTTATTCCCAACATCCCATCCAAACCAGCACAGGGAATCCTGGAATGGTTTGGGTTGCAATTCCCAGGGAATCTGTGGCTGCCCCTGGATCCAGGAGAGCCCCCAAGGCTGGATGGGGTTTGGAGCACCCTGGGACCATGGGAATTGGCAGGAGTGGGACTGGGATCATCCTTAGGATTTTCCAACCCAAACCATTCCAGAATTCCATAAAAAATCCCAATTTCAGGACTCCAGACTCATTCCCAGCCTGCAAATTCCCAGGGAATCTGTGGCTGCCCCATCCCTGGGAGTGTCCAAGGCCGGCTTGGAGCACCCTGGGATGATGGATGGAATATCCCAAGGTCCTTTCCCACCCTCTGGAATCTCTGGGATAAGGAAGGCAGGGCTGGCTCAGCCCTTCCTGTGTGCCTGGAAAAAGGGAAACGAGCTGGGGCCCAGCAGGGCCAGGGGGTAAAAATAAAATAAAAATAAAAATTTGGCTGCAGCTGCTGCTGCTTCCACTTCCCCAGGAGCCCACGGACACCAGGCAAAGGGAGGGATTGAGCTGGAATCCCAAATTTTTTCCCCCAAAGGACAAAACCAGCCCCAGATTTGGGGAGGGCCCACCAGGTTGTCCCAGCACCGTGATTTTATAAAAATCTCAATGATTTGAGGAAAAAAAGAAAATCAGCCCCTGGTAGCAAATCCAGGGATTTTTAAGGCAGAATGGGAAAGGAGAGATGAGGGACCTCCAGTTTTTGGGATTTTGGATGGGTTTGGCTCATGGGATCTCCAGGTTTTGGGGTTTTGGATGGGTTTGGCTCATGGGACTTCCCATTTTTGGGGTTTTGGATGGATTTTGTCATGGGACTTCCAGTTTTTGGGGTTTTGGACAGGTTTGGCTCAGGAGACTTCCTATTTTTTGGGGTTTTGGATGGATTTGGTCATGGAACCTCCAGTTTTTGGGCTTTTGGACAAGTTTGGCTTATAGGACCTTCTGGTTTTGGGGTTTTGGATGGGTTTGGCTCATGGGCCCTCCAGTTTTTAGGGTTTTGGATGGATTTGGTCATGGAACCTCCAGTTTTTGGGGTTTTGGACAGGTTTGGCTCAAGGGACCTCCAGGTTTTGGGGTTCTGGGCAGGTTTGGCTCATGGGACCTCCAGTTTTTAGGGTTTTGGATGGGTTTGGCTTATAGGACCTTCTGGTTTTGGGGTTTTGGATGGGTTTGGCCCATGGAACCTCCAGTTTTTGGGGTTTTGGACATGTTTGGCTCATGGAACCTCCAGTTTTTGGGGTTTTGGACATGTTTGGCTCCAGTACCCCCCTCAGGCTGTCCTTTACCCCACACAGGGCTCTGCTGATGCCCCAATTTCGGTTCAAAAGGGGTCACTCCCCCTTCCCAATAACAACAAATATTTTACTGGCACCCCTGGCCATCACCATGTCCACTTTGTGGAAAGCAGGAAAATCCTAAATCCCAAATCACAAAATCCAGGAGATGCCTGGAACCTCCCCCAGCCCCACCAGTGCCCCCCACACCCCACCCCAGTGACCAGAGGCCACCTCCCTCCAGCCCAGGGTGTCCCCAGGCCTCTCCTGAGGGGTTTTTGTCCTCCTGACCCCGAGCTCTGCAGGACCAGATGGTTCCTAATGATTCCCACAGGATTTGGGAATTGGGTTTTTCCAGCCTGCCCAGCACCAGCTCATCCAGGGATTTTGGTGCTTTCCAGCTGGAAAAGAGATGTTGGGAGTGTTCTATCCCCTGGCATTTCAGGGCCCTGCTGGCAGCTGCGGCTTTTTCCTGGAAAAGCAGAAATCCCAAAAGCTGGAAGGCGAACTGAGGGAAAATCTGCTTTTAACCCAAAAGCAACAAAGTCCCGGCGGGATTTTGCGGCTGACCGAGCCACAGCTCCGCGCTGCTCTCCAAGACAAACATCTGCATCCCCTGCAGCTGTGTGGGGCTGGGATGGCCACGGGAATGGGGCGGGAATGGGGGAAGGAATGGGTGGGAATGGGGCGGGAATGGGGCGGGAATGGGGCGGGAATGGGGCGGGAATGGGGTGGGAATGGGGCAGGAATGGGGGAAGGAATGGGGTGGAAATGGGGCAGGAATGGGGCGGGAATGGGGCAGGAATGGGGTGGGAATGGGGCAGGAATGGGGCGGGAATGGGGTGGAAATGGGGCAGGAATGGGGCAGGAATGGGGCAGGAATGGGGCGGGAATGGGGTGGGAATGGGGCGGGAATGGGGCGGGAATGGGGCGGGAATGGGGCGGGAATGGGGTGGAAATGGGGCGGGAATGGGGCGGGAATGGGGTGGAAATGGGGCGGGAATGGGGCGGGAATGGGGTGGGAATGGGGTGGGAATGGGGTGGGAATGGGGCGGGAATGGGGCGGGAATGGGGCAGGAATGGGGCAGGAATGGGGTGGGAATGGGGTGGGAATGGGGTGGGAATGGGGTTTGACCCCACAGAGCTGAGGAAAGGTCTTGCTGCCACCAGGGGATGTCACTTGTGTTGGGGACACCATGTACAGGTGGCTCTTCCCAGAAGGAGCAAAAAAATCCCATGGAAAAGCCCCAAAATCACCCTCAAAGTGCTGGTCCAGGAGCAGGAAGTGATGCTGGGTCAGAGCCTCATGATACTGGGATTTAATGGGAATTATTGGGAATTTATTGGGAATTTTAGTGGGAATTTTATTGGGAATTTACTGGGAATTTTAATGGGGATTTAATAGAGATTTTAGTGGGAATTTTAACCAATCACTTGGGTTGGGGACACTGAGCAGGTGGTTCAGCCCCTTTTCTTCCAAAAAGGAGCAAAAAAATCCCATGGAAAAGCCCCAAAATCACCCTCAAAGTGCTGGTCCAGGAGCAGGAAGTGATGCTGGGTCAGAGCATCTTCATAATTAATAATTAATTAATTAATTAATGGGATTTAATGGGAATTTAATAGGAATTTATTGGGAATTTATTGGGAATTTATTGGGAATTTTATTGGGAATTTTATTGGGGATTTTAGCGGGAATTTTGACCAACCACTTGGGTTGGGGACACTGAGCAGGTGGCTCAGCCCCTTCTCTTCCCAAAAGAAGCAAAAAAATCTCATGGAAAAGCCCCAAAATTGCCCTCAAAGTGCTGGTCCAGGAGCAGGAAGTGATGCTGGGTCAGAGCCTCGTGATGCTGGGATTTAATGGGAATTTAATGGGAATTTATTGGGAATTTTATTGGGAATTTATTGGGAATTTTATTGGGAATTTTACTGGGGATTTTAGTGAGAATTTTAACCAATCACTTGGGTTGGGAACACTGTGGGACAGGGGGTGACAGACCCCTCTTCCCTTTTAAAGAGACCCCAACTCCTGGCCCCACGGTGTCCCAAATGTCCCCAAGGTGTCCCCAAGCAGCTCCAGACCGCACCTGGAGCCACCTCCTGTCGCTGTCCCCGTGTCACACCCACGCCTGGACTTTCACAATCTCCCACCCCCAGCCCGGGGCCGGGGTTTTGGGGGGCAGGGCCACCCCTGGGGGATGCTGGAGGTGGCATCACGCTGTCCCCGATGCCACCACCCGTGTCCTATGCAAATCTCGGCTTCCTCCTGCCACCCACCCGGGGACAGGAGGGGCAGCGGGGACTGGAGGGGCTGCAGCCCTAAAAACACTCCAAAAACACCACAGAAACACCCCCAAAACACCCCAAAAACATCACATAAACACCCCAAAAACACCCCCAAAACACCCCAAACCCACCACAGAAACACCCCAAAGACATCACAGAAACACCCCAAAAACACTTTGGGAGCCACAAATGGATCCATGGATCCCAAATCCAGCAAATCCAACAGTCTGGAAGGAAAAAGGGATGCAGGGAGGACTGGGATCATCCCAGGGTGCATCCCAGTACATCCCAGTCCATCCCAGTCAATCCCAGTGAACCCCAGTCAATCCCAGTGAGTCCTGGTGAACCCCAGTGAACCCCAGTAAATCCCAGTACATCCTATTCCATCCCAGTGAATCCTGGTGCATCCCAGTCAATCCCAGTCTATCCTGATGCATCCCAGTGAATCCCAGTGCATCCCAGTGAACCCCAGTGAATTCCAGTCAATCCCAGTGCATCTCAGTCCATCCCAGTCTATCCTAGTGCATCCCAGTCAAACCCAGTACATTGTAGTACATCCCAGTGCATCCCAGTCAATCCCAGTGCACCCCAGTCAATCCCAGTGCATCCCAGTGAACCCCAGTGCATCCCAGTCCATCCCAGTGCATCCCAGTCCATCCCAGTGCACCCCAGTGCACCCCAGTCCATCCCAGTCAATCCCAGTGCATCCCAGTCAATCCCAGTCCATCCCAGTGCACTCCAGCCCCGCTCCCACACGGAGGGAGCACCTGCTCCCACTGCAGCAGGCTGGGAATTCCCGGCTGCAGGATGGGAAGGGCCGATCCTCCAGATCCTCTGGATCCTCCGGATCCTCTCCCCGGCCTCCCTCTGGAATTCAGGGCTGTGCTCCGAGGTGGGGCAGGTGCCTGGCCAGGGCGGTTATCCCGGGAAATCCGGGATAGGCGGGTTCCTCACCCCAGAGCTCCCTGCTATCCCATCCCTCCTGCTCTGAGAGGGGAAGGATCGGTTTTCCTGGGAATACCAGGCTCCAGGCAGGTTCCCTTACCCCACAGCTCCCTGTTATCCCATCCCTGATGCTCTGGGAAGGAAGGATGGATTTTCCTGGGAGATCCAGGCTCCAGGCAGGTTTCCCCATCCCACAGCTCCCTGTTATCCCGTCCCACCTGCTCTGGGAAGGAAGCACAGGTTTTCCTAGGAATACCAGGCTCCAGGAACATTCCCTGACCCCCAGCTCCCTGTTAACCCATCCCTGATGCTCTGGGAAGGAAGGATGGATTTTCCTGGGAGATCCAGGCTCCAGGCAGGTTTCCCCATCCCACAGCTCCCTGTTATCCCATCCCTCCTGCTCTGGGAAGGAAGGACTGGTTTTCCTGGGAATCCCAAGCTCCAGGAATATTCCCTCACCCCCAGCTCCCTGTTAACCCATCCCTGATGCTCTGGGAAGGAAGGACTGGTTTTCCTGGGAAATCCGGGCTCTGGAAAGGTTCCCCTACCCCAGAGCTCCCTGTTATCCCATCCCTGCCTCTCTGGGAAGGAAGGATGGATTTTCCTGGGAATATCAGGCTCCAGGCAGGTTTCCCCATCCCACAGCTCCCTGTTATCCCATTCCTCCCATTTTGCAAGGGAAAGGATCGATTTTCCTGTAAAATCTGGGCTCCAGGATGTTCCCTCATCCCCCAGCTCCCTGCTATCCCATGCCACCTGCTCTAGGAAGGAAGCACGGATTTTCCTGGGAATACCAAGCTCCAGGAACATTCCCTGACCCCCAGCTCCCTGTTATCCCATCCCTGATGCTCTGGAAGGAAGGAAGGATGGATTTTCCTGGGAATATCAGGCTCCAGGCAGGTTTCCCCATCCCAGAGCTCCCTGTTATCCCATCCCTGCAGCTCTGGGAAGGAAGGATGGATTTTCCTGGGAATACTATGCTCCAGGAACATTCCCTCACCCCCAGCTCCCCATTATCCCATCCCTGCAGCTCTAGGAAGGTAGGATGGATTTTCCTGGGAATCCCAAGCTCCAGGAATATTCCCTCACCCCCAGCTCCCTGTTAACCCATCCTTGATGCTCTGGGAAGCAAGGACTGATTTTTCTGGGAGATCCAGGTTCCAGGCAGGTTTCCCCATCCCACAGCTCCCTGTCACCCCATTCCTCTCACTTTGCAAGGGAAAAGATCGATTTTCCTGGGAATATCAGGCTCCAGGCAGGTTTGTCCATCCCACAGCTCCCTGTTATCCCATCCCACCTGCTCTAGGAAGGAAGGACTGGTTTTCCTGGGAAATCCGGGCTCCAGGCAGGTTTCCCCATCCCACAGCTCCCTGTCACCCCATTCCTCTCACTTTGCAAGGGAAAGGATCGATTTTTCCGGGAATATCGAGCTCCAGGCAGGTTTCTCCATCCCACAGCTCCCTGTTATCCCATCCCACCTGCTCTGGGAAGGAAGGATTGGTTTTCCTGGGAAATCCGGGCTCTGGAAATGTTCCCTTACCCCAGAGCTCCCTGTTATCCCATCCCTGCAGCTCTGGGAAGGAAGGACTGGTTTTCCTGGGAAATCCGGGCTCCAGGCAGGTTTCCCCATCCCACAGCTCCCTGTTATCCCATCCCTGCCTCTCTGGGAAGGAAGGATGGATTTTCCTGGGAGATCCAGGCTCCAGGCAGGCTCCCTCACCCCCAGCTCCCATTCCTGCCTCTCTGGGAAGGAAAGATTGATTTTCCCGGTCACGCTGGTGCTCATGGAGCCGGGCCCAGACGCCGGGAACAATCCCAGCCGTGCTCGGCCTCGCACACACGAGCAGGGAGCCCCCGGAGCTCCCTCGCCCAGCGGGAGCAGCTCCCGAACCTCGGGAATTCTGATCCACGAGATTCCCGCAGGGTTGGGATCCGCAGGAGAGCAGGGATCCGGGATCCCAGCAGCATCCTCAGCGGAGCCTCCTGCCCCTAAATCCATGGGGTTTTAGGGCTGGGATTGAGCCGACCCTGCTCGGCCACACACCACGGCTGGCCTGTCCCTGTCCCTGTCCCTGTCCCTGTCCCTGTCCCTGTCCCTGTCCTTGTCCCCAGCCACTCATCCAAAGGGTGGCACCCCTGCCCAGAGCAGGGGGGTGGGGACCAGAGGATCCAAAACCAAAAACCAAGACCAAAAGCACTCCAGGATTCCGCGATCCCCGTCCCCATCCCTTCCCTGTTTCTGTCCCCACCCCTGTCCCCATCGCTGTCCCTGCGGGGAGGGGACAGGACCCCAATGCCCCCCGTCCCCATCGCCCAACTTGGCCGCTCCTCGGGCACCATCTCATTGTTCCAAACCCCCCAAATTCCCGAGGGGAGACCCCCGACCCCTCCTGGGAAGGGGCAGCCCCGCATTCCCCCCGCGCTCCCTTTTGGGGTTCCCAGGATGAGCCGCAGCTC
Source organism: Geothlypis trichas (assembly GCA_009764595.1). NCBI lineage: Eukaryota > Metazoa > Chordata > Aves > Passeriformes > Parulidae > Geothlypis > Geothlypis trichas. The sequence goes on along the minus strand of CM019925.1, from coordinate 4,395,403 downwards.
TTGGGAAGCTCCGGGAAGGCGAGCGGCGCCCGCATCTCCCCCGGGAGGTGAAAATTACGGATGCACAAACCTCCGTTTAAATAGAAAATATCATTTTTTAGCGGGGAAACCCCGGGACGAGCCCCCCGCTCCCTCCGCGGCCCTACCTGCTCCGAGCGGCTGCGGCGGCGGCGGCGGGGCCGGGGATGCGGGAGGAGCCGGGGGGATGCGGGAGGAGCCGGGAGGATGCGGGAGGAGCCGGAGGGATGCGGGAGGAGCCGGGAGGATGCGGGAGGAGCCGGAGGGAGGCGGGAGCTCCGCGGCGGAGGCGGCGGACAATGGCGGGCACAGCGCGGCGCGGTGCGGGGCCATCTCCCGGCCGCGCTCCGCATTGCACAGAGCCCCGGCTGGTGTCCCCCGGTGTCCCCCTGAATGTCCCCGAGATGTTCAGAGCCCCGGCTGGTGTCCCCCTGAATGTTCCCGGGGTGTTCCTCATTGCACAGAGCCCTCCCCGGCTGGTGTCCCCTGGTGGCCCCCCGAATGTTCTCGGAGTGTTCCCGCTGTCCCTCCACATTGCACAGAGCCCGGGTGGGTCCCCCGCGATGTCCCCCAGTGTCCCCACCACGGCACCCCCGGGATGCTGCCGTCAGTTGGGGGGTGCAGGAGGGAAGGTGCAGGCAGTGGGGTGAGACAGTGGGGTGTGGATCGGGGTGCAGGCAGTGGGGTGCAGGCAGAAGGGGTCAGTTAGAGGGTGCAGATAGTGGGGTGCTGATAGGGGTGCAGATAGTGGGGTGCAGAGAGAAACACAACTCCTGGCAACAGCGCAGTTCCTCTGCACGGACATATTTTACAACCGTCACGCAGTTCCACAGAGCCCGGATAGCTCAGTCGGTAGAGCATCAGACTTTTAATCTGAGGGTCCAGGGTTCAAGTCCCTGTTCGGGCGGACGTACTTTTTTTCCTTATTTCTTCACCACCTCATAATTTTTTCCCCAATAAACCCTTTTTTTACACCCGCGACACTACCAGAGCTGCCTGCCGGAGGGTCCCAGCTGCGTCTGCGGGGAATCGTGGCAGGAAACAAAAAAAAAAAAGACGTAATATACAGAAAAAATGGAACCGCCCGAACAGGGACTTGAACCCTGGACCCTCAGATTAAAAGTCTGATGCTCTACCGACTGAGCTATCCGGGCTCTGGGTTCCCTGCTCGCTCAATGCTTTTATCACCGCACAGCGTGGCAGCTTCTCCTGGTTTTTCCAGGAATTGGGATCTGCTCCCGGCATGCGGCTCCCTCCCCGGCCCAAACACATCATTAGACAAAATATTCTAATATTTTCTCAAAATATTTTAATTATTTTTCAAAATATTCTGACTATTTCTCAAAATATTCTAATTATTTCTGTCCGAGAGGCGCAGGCGGCCACAAGCCCAGCCCATCGCTGTTGGCACCTGCCCCTGTGCTGGGATTAATTCGGAATTTTCCAAACACGTGGAAAATATTCCCAGCTTGGAAAGGAGTTCTGGAAATAATTCAGTCCACGCCTGCGACAAAGCAGGGTGACCTGGAGCAGGTGACACAGGAAAGTGTGGGGTTTTTAATGGGTTTAGCTTGATATTCTAATATCCAGAATATTCTAATATCCAGGTGGATATTCTGAAATCAAAATATTCTAATATCCTGATGGATATTCTGATATCCAGGTGGATATTCTGATATCCAGGTGGACATTCTGATACCCAGGTGAATATTCTGATATCCAGGTGGATATTTTGATACCCAGGTGAATATTCTGATATCCAAGTGAATATTCTGATATAGAGGTGAATATTCTGATATCCAGCTGGATATTCCAGTGGTTGTTATAATGTCCAGGGGAATACCCCAATGTCCAGGTGGGTATTAAAATGAAGATAATTCAGCTCTAGGACACAGAGACCTTGAATATTTCGCCAGGTCAGCGATGTCTGCATAGACCCACATTGACATTTTGATTTATTCCATCCTTAAGGCTCGACAATTCCAGGGTGTCCTTGAGCCAGGGATGTTCCTGCTCCACTGAGCTCTCCTTTCTTGCTGATTACACCTGAAAATATACAAAGATCTTGCATCAAGAAATAATGAGATTATGACTGAGATAATGTTTTCTTTTTTCCAGGCATTTCTTATTAATTTCATTAATATTTACCACTAATTATTATTGATTTTTATTTATTAGATTTTGTTATATTGCATAAGATATTATATAATACAGAACATTTATTGTGTATTTATAATTTAGCATTGTGTGCATTTATTATTATTATTTTTGAAGCATTTAAAAAGTTTTATTTAACTTTAACTTTTAATTTTAATTTTTCGTTTTAAATTTTTTACATTTTAATCTTTTATCCAATTTATTGATTTAACTGTATACATTTTTATTTAAGTTTATAAAGAAATAAAATACATAAGTTTAGATAAACGTCACGTTTATACATTTATATTTATATTTATATTTTAAAATTATATATTCATTTTTTTTGTAATTTATATTGTGTGTGCGTTTATATTTATATTTATATTCATGTTCATATTCATGTTAATGTTCGTATTTATATTCATATTCATATTCATATTCATATTCATATTCATATTCATATTCATATTCATGTTCACGTTCGTATTCATGTTCATATTCATATCCATATTCATATGCATATTTAATATATTTTGTTTATTCTAACTTTTATTTTTATTTATTTATTTTTATTCCTGTTTTCCATGAGGGCTGAGGGGACGCAGCGCTGAGTCCTCCACCCCGCTAGGGGGCGCCACGCACCCTCGCCATCCCCACGTCCCGTCCAGCCGCTTATATTATATTTTAAAATTATATGTTCATTTTATTGTAATTTATATTATGCGTACATTTATATTATGCTTATATTCATGTTCATATTCGTATTCATATGCATATGCATATTTAATCTATTTTGTTTATTTTAACTTTTATTTTTATTTATTTATTTTTATTTCTGGTTTCCATGAGGGCCGAGGGGACGCAGCGCTGAGTCCTCCATGCCGCTAGGGGGCGCCACCACCCTCGCCATCCCCACGTCCCGTCCAGCCGCACATCCCCTTCCTCTCTATGACCCCGCCGCCATGTTGGCCGTGCGGGGAAGCGGAGGCCCGGACCCCGCTAAAATGGAGGCGCGGAGCCTTCAGGGGGTGTAGGGGCTCCTTCCCCTCCCCAACCCCCTGCCCGGAGCCCATGGAGCGGCTGTAGGGTGAGCAGGGCGCTGAGGGGAACGCGGGGGGTCCCCGGGGGCTGAGGGAGGGCAGGAGGCGGTGCCGGCGGGAGGGGCCTGGGGCGGCGGAACGTCCGTGAATTTTTATCTCTTCCCGCGAAATTCCGAGATAATTCCGATTGTCCCGCCTGGAGAAGGGAAACTTTGGGGTGATTTAATTATGAGCCGATCGAGAAAGATGGATGGGGAAAGATCCCAAAGGCCTGGAGTGATGGGAGAACGGGGAATGGCTGCAGGCTCACACCGGGATTTTGGGAATAAATCGGGATTTTGGGAATAAATCCTTCTTTGGGATGGAATTCCCAGAGATTCCGTGGCTGCACCATCCCTGGAAGCAGGTTGGAAAAACCTGGGATTGTGGGTTCTCACTGCCCATGGAATGAGATAAATTTTTAGGTTTTTTTCCATCCCAAACCCCTCTGGAATTCCATTTTTTCCAGGATTTCACCCCATAAACGCGAGCTGTGGGATTGATCCCACAATATTTTTGTTTTATTGGGTAAAGCTGCCTCAACTATTATGGAAAAACCCCAAGAAAAGCCAATTTTTTCCTTTTAAAATAAAAATAGCAACAAATCAGGAGCATTCAAGGTGGTGGAAGTGTTTCCTTATGCCAAATTCCTGCGGGGATTTAGGGAGATTTGCAGGGAAATTCGCTTTTTTTGTCATTTTAATTGATCACTTTTGGTTTTCCTCTCGGCTTTCGCAACATTTCACAACCCAAGGAGCAGTTGCACAACGTTTTTTTCGATTTATCTTTTATTTACCCAAGGTTTTGGTGGCATTTTTTGGGTAAAAATCTAAAAATTTGCCCAAAATTCCGAATGCATCGTGCCAGCCACAAAACTGAGGTACAAGTCAGAATTTTTAAAGTATATTTTAAATTAAAAGGGCGAAATTTAAGGTGTGAAACCCCTGAGGGACTGATGAGGACAAACTTAATTAATTTATCAGTGACTTCATGATTGCATCATTGCCTGTTTCAATCCTCCCCTTCAGGGCTGTTTTACCTAAAATTCCCTAAAATCCCAACTTTATTTTCAATATTTTACTTTATTTAAGAACTGGAAAAATCGCTATTACCTGAACCCAACACCTACCGTGTTTCTACTTTAAATAGAATTAAAAACTAATTTTTTCATTCAATTTAGACTTCAATAAAATCATCAAAGCTTGAATAAATTTTATTTTGACTTTTCAGCCACTTGAGATTTTTAGTTTTTAAAAAAGCTGCAGTTCCTTGGGGGTTTTTGGTGACTCAAAAAAAGGAATTTTTAGTCATAAAAAAGGCATATTTTTTTTAGTCATGAAAGAGACAAATGAATCCTTCCTCTGTCTGGGGTGAAATTTTGGAGTGGAAAATTTGCTCAGCCCATGACTCGGGGGTGATTCACGATTTCCTCTCGAGATTTTCAGCACCTAAAAATCCCCGGAAATCCCTTTTTGGATGGGGGTTGAGAGGTGAAATTATCCCAAAATTTTGGGATTGAAATTATCCCAAATTTGGGATTGGAATTATCCCAAATTTCTGAGCAGGCCGACCACAAAATTCGATTTTTTTTTTAGTAATTTCCACCACGTGGGAGCTTTTCCATGGGGCTAAACCCCTCAATTTTATTCTATTTTCTCCTGGAAATATTTTAAAAACTCGTGAACAAACCTTACTTAACGCCAAAATTAATTTCTGATTAAATACGAATATAAATGAGAAGCAAACTACCTAAAAAAAAAGTAATTTCTGTGCAAAACCCGGAGGTTTTGAGTGATAAAATCGGCGCTGAAAAGGTTAAAATTCACCGCCCTCAGCCCTGAGTTTCTTTCCAGGAAAAGGGGAGGGAGATAAAATCCGAATTTTTTCCCTTTTTTTCGAGCTGATTTTCAGCCCGGCCCAGCCGTTATCGGTCCCTCCCTCGGGCGAGGTTTGAAAAAAGCGAATTTTGTAAAACTCGGGAATTATCCCGCAGGGAAATAATCCCAGGATATTCCTGCCAGCCACAAAAAGTCAAGGTCGGTAAGTCCCGCTCATTTTAAAGGGGTTTGTGGGCAATATTTTCATTTTTTCCCCTCAGAAATCGGTTAAAATTTAGGGAAATATTAACTGGGTGAGGGAGTGAAGCTGTTATAATTTGAATTATTCCAGTTCACTGTCGATGCTCCTCACAAATTTGAATATTTACCAAGTTTGTGTCTACTATTTCCATTTTAAAAGGAAATATTTTCATTTTTTCCCCTCAGAAATCGGTTAAAATTTAGGGAAATATGAACCGGGAAAGGGAGTGAAGCTGTTATAATTTGAATTATTCCAGTCACTGTCGATGCTCCTCACAAATTTAAATATTTGATAAGTTTGAATCAACCCTGTCCAGCTCATTTTAAAGTTGTTTGTGGGCAATATTTTCATTTTTTCCCCTCAGAAATTGCTTAAAAATTAGGGAAATATGAACTGAGTAAGGGAGTGAAGCTGTTATAATTTGAATTATTCCAGTCGCTGTCGATGCTCCTCACAAATTTAAATATTTGATAAGTTTGAATCAACCCCGTCCAGCTCATTTTAAAGGGGTTTGTGGGCAATATTTTCATTTTTTCCCCTCAGAAATCGGTTAAAAATTAGGGAAATATGAACCGGGAAAGGGATTAAAGCTGTTATAATTTGAATTAGTCCAGTTCACTGTCGATGCTCCTCACAAAATTGAATATTTGATAAGTTTGAGTCTACCCTGTCCAGCTCACTTTAAAAGGAAATATTTTCATTTTTTCCCCTCAGAAATCGGTTAAAATTTAGGGAAATATGAACTGGGTGAGGGAGTGAAGCTGTTATAATTTGAATTATTCCAGTTCACTGTCGATGCTCCTCACAAATTTAAATATTTGATAAGCTTGAATCAACCCTGTCCAGCTCATTTTAAAAGGGTTTGTGGGCAATATTTTCATTTTTTCCCCTCAGAAATTGGTTAAAATTTAGGGAAATAGGTTAAAAATTAGGAACTGGGTGAGGGAGTGAAGCTGTTATAATTTGAATTATTCCAGTTCACTGTCGATGCTCCTCACAAATTTAAATATTTGATAAGTTTGAATCAACCCTGTTCAGCTCATTTTAAAAGGGCTTGTGTTCAATATTTTCATTTTTTCCCTCAGAAATCGGTTAAAAATTAGGGAACTATGAACTGAGTAAGGGAGTGAAGCTGTTATAATTTGAATTATTCCAGTTCACTGTCGATGCTCCTCACAAATTTGAATATTTGATAAGTTTGAGTCTACCCTGTCCAGCTCATTTTAAAAGGAAATATTTTCATTTTTTCCCCTCAGAAATCGGTTAAAAATTAGGGAAATATGAACTGGGGAAGGGAGTGAAGCTGTTATAATCTGAATTATTCCAGTCGCTGTCGATGCTCCTCACAAATTTTAAATATTTATTAAGTTGGTATGAACCCTCTCCAGCTGATTTTAAAGGGGTTTGTGGTCAATATTTTGTTTTTTTCCCTCAGAAATCAATTAAAATTTAGGGAAATATGAACTGGGAAGGGATTAAAGCTGCTATAATCTGAATTATTCCAGGTCACTGTCAATGCTCTAAATAAACTTAATAAATATTTAAGTTTGACTCAACCCTGTCCAGCTCATTTTAAAGTTGTTTGTGGTCAATATTTTGGGTTTTCCCCTCAGAAATCGGTTAAAATTTAGAGAAATATTGACTGGGGAAGGGATTGAAGCTGTTATAATTTGAATTATAATTTAGAAATTTGAATATTTTATGTGCTTGAACCAACCCTTCCCAAATATTTATTCCTTTCTTTTTATTTTTCCTTTTTTTTTTTTTTCCACCTTCCCCCAGAGCAGCACGAAGTGGGAGAGACCCAGACCAGGATTAAAAATAAAATTTTTTTTAATAAAAAATTTTAAAAATAAAATCCATTTGCAGGTCGGTGCTTGAACAGCTCCTCACTGCCAGGATGAGCTTCCCAAATTCCACCCAACCTCCAGGAGCTGGGAATTCCTGCAGGATCACCCTGGGCCAAGCCAATCGGGTAATTAGCAATTAATTATCAGCTAATATTTACCATTTAGTATTGGTAAATAGTGGGGAAATATTTATCATTTATATATATTCATATATATTTCTATATTTTGTCTATATTTATCTATTCTATATTTGTCAAATATTTACCATTTAGTATTGGTAAAATAGTGGGGAAATATTGATAAATAGTGGAGAAATATTGATAAATAGTGGGAAAATGTTGATAAATAGAGGGGAACATTTATATATATATATATTTATTTATATATATAAATATATATAATATATAAATATAGTATATATTTCTGTATTTATCAAATATTTACCTTTTAGTATTGGTAAATAATGGGTAAATATTGGTAAATAATGGGGAAATACTGGTAAATAACGGGGAAATATTGATAAATATTGGTGAAATATTGATAAATAATGGGGAAATATTGATAAATAGTGGGAAAATATTTATCATTTATATATATTTCTATATTTATCTAATATTTACCATTTAGTATTGGAAAATAGTGGGGAAATATTGGTAAATAGTGGGGAAATATTGGTAAATAATGGGGGAATATTGATAAATAGTGGAAATATTGATAAATAGTGGGAAAATGTTGATAAATAGAGGGGAACATTTATATATATATATATATTTATTTATTTATATATATATATAAGTATATATAAATATATATAATATATATTTCTGTATTTATCAAATATTTACCATTTAGTATTGGTAAATAATGAGGAAATATTGATAAATAGTGGGGAAATATTGGTAAATAATGGGGAAATATTGGTAAATAATGGGGAAATATTGATAAATAATGGGGAAATATTGATAAATAATTTGGGAATATTGGTAAATAATGGGGAAATATTGATAAATAATGGGGAAATATTGATAAATAATGGAGAAATATTGATAAATAATGGTGAAATGCTGATAAATAATGAGGAAATATTGATAACTAGTAGGATTATTTTTGTTTTGCTGTGTGTATTTTTGCTGTGGGGTTTTTGGGGTGTTTCCCTGTTTGATCCCAGAACTGCAGGCGTTCCCTGCTGTGTTCCCAGGTGGTTCCCAGGCTGCCCCTGCTGAGGATCCTGCGGGCCGCGGGCGCCCAGGGCGACTCCTTCACGCTCAAAGAGGTGGGGACACCTCACCAGCCTGGGGTTTGGGCTGGGGTTCACTGCTGCAGGCCTGGGAAATTGTCCTGTTCACCCGTGGGGACACTTTGGGGACACTTTGGGGTCACTTTGGGGTCAGATTTTAGGGCCACTTCAGGGTCACTTTGGAGCACTTCAAGGTCACTTTTTGGGGGCACTTTGGAGTCACTTTTAGGAGCACTTTGGAGTCACTTTTATGGACACTTTGGCGTCACTTTTTGGGGACACTTCAAGGCCACTTTGGGGTCAGTTTTAGGGGCACTTTGGAGTCACTTTTTGGGGGCACTTCAAGGTCACTTTGAAGACACTTTGGGGTCACTTTTTGGGGCACTTCAGGATCATTTTGAGGGTACGTTAGGGTCACTTTTGGGGCACTTCAAGGTCACTTTGAGGACACTTTGGGGTCAGTTTTAGGGCCACTTCAGCGTCACTTTTGGAGCACTTCAAGGTCACTTTGAGGACACTTTGGGGTCACTTTTTGGGGCACTTTGGGGTCACTTTTTGGGGCACTTCAAGGTCACTTTTTGGGGCACTTCAGGGTCATTTTGAGGGTCACTTATGGCCACTTTGGAGTCACTTTTTGGGGTCACTTCAGGATCACTTTGAGGGCATTTTTGGAGGCACTTCAAGGTCACTTTGAGGACACTTTGGGGTCACTTTTTGGGGCACTTTGGAGTCACTTTTTGGGGTCACTTCAAGGTCACGTTGAGGACACTTTGGGGTCACTTTTGGGGCACTTTGGGGTCAGATTTTAGGGCCTCTTCAGGGTCACTTCTGGAGCACTTCAAGGTCACTTTTTGGAGGCACTTCAAGGTCACTTTGAGTACACTTTGGGGTCACTTTTTGGGGCACTTCAGGGTCATTTTGAGGGTCACTTTTGGGGCACTTCAAGGTCACTTCTGGGAGTCACCTCAGGGTCACTTTGAGGGCATTCTTTGTGGGCACCTAAGGGTCACTTTGAGGACACTTTGGGGTCACTTTTTGGGGCATTTCAGGGTCATTTTGAGGGTACTTTAGGGTCACTTTTGGGGCACTTTAAGGTCACTGTTGGGGGGCACTTAAGGATCACTTTGAGGACACTTTGGGGTCACTTTTTGAGGCACTTCAGGGTCATTTTGAGGGTCACTTATGGGCACTTTGGAGTCATTTTTGGGGTCACTTCAGGATCACTTTGAGGGCATCTTTTGGTGGCACTTTGGGGTCATTTTGGGGTCACTTTGGAGTCACTTTTTAGGACACTTCAGGGTCATTTTGAGGGTCACTTTTTGGGGGCACTTCAAGGTCACTTTGAGGACACTTTGGGGTCACTTTGAGGACACTTTGGGGTCAGTTTTAGGGGCACTTTGGAGTCACTTTTTGGGGTCACTTCAGGATCACTTTGAGGGCATTTTTTGGGGGCACTTTGGGGTCGTTTTGGGGTCACTTTGGAGTCACTTTTTGAGGCACTTCAGGGTCATTTTGAGGGTACTTTAGGGGCACTCTTGGGGCTCTTCAAGGTCACTTTTTGGGGGCACTTCAAGGACACTTTAAAGACACTTTGGGGTCAGTTTTAGGGGCACTTTGGAGTCACTTTTTGGGGTCACTTCAAGGTCACTTTGAGGACACTTTGGGGTCACTTTTTGGGGCACTTCAGGGTCATTTTGAGGGTTCACTTTTTGGGTTCACTTGGGGGTCACTTTGAGGACACTTCAGGGTCAGTTTTTGGGAACACTTCGAGGTCATTGTGGGGACACTTGGTCACTTTTTGGGGACACTTCAGAGTCACTTGGAGAAACTTGGGGGTCACTGGGAATAACCCTGTTTGAACTGAGTATAATAACCCCATTTTGAACTGGGATAACCCCATTTTCCACTGGGATAACCCCATTCTGAACTGGGAATAACCCCATTCTGAACTGGGAATAATCCCATTTGAACTGGGAATAACTCCATTCTGAACTGGGATAATGCAGTTTGAACTGGGATAACCCCATTTGAACTGGAAATAACCCCATTTTCCACTGGGATAACCCCATTTGAACTGGGAATAATAACACCATTTTGAACTGGGATAACTCCATTTTCAACTGAGTATAATCCTGTTTGAACTTGGAATAATAACTCCATTTTGAACTGGGAATAATAACCCCATTCTGAACTGGGATAATGCAGTTTGAACCGGGATAACTCCATTTGAACTGGGATAACTCCGTTCTGAACTGGGATAACTCCGTTCTGAACTGGGAATAACTCCATTTGAACTGGGAATAATGCCATTTTTAACTGAGTATAATCCTGTTTGAACTTTGAATAATAACCCCGTTTTGAACTGGGAATAACTCCATTCTGAACTGGGAATAACTCCATTCTGAACTGGGAATAACTCCATTCTGAACTGGGATAACTCCATTCTGAACTGGGATAACTCCATTCTGAACTGGGATAACTCCATTCTGAACTGGGAATAACTCCATTTGAACTGGGAATAACTCCATTTGAACTGGGAATAATAACTCCATTCTAAACTGGGAATAACTCCATTCTAAACTGGGAATAACTCCATTCTGAACTGGGAATAACTCCATTTGAACTGGGAATAAACCCATTTTCCACTGGGATAACCCCATTTGAACTGGGAATAACCCCATTTTCCACTGGGAATAATAACCCCAGTCTGATCTGGGAATAACTCCGTTCTGAACTGGGATTAATGCAGTTTGAACTGGGATAACCCCATTTGAACTGGGAATAACTCCATTTTCAACTGAAATAACTCCAGTTTGAACTGGGATAATGCAGTTTGAACTGGGATAATGCAGTTTGAACTGGGATAACTCCATTTGAACTGGGAATAATAACCCCATTTTGAACTGGGATAACTCCATATTAACTGGGAATAATGCAGTTTGAACTGGGATAACCCCATTCTGAACTGGGAATAACTCCATTTGAACTGGGAATAATAACCCCAGTCTGAACTGGGAATAACCCCGTTTTGAACTGGGATAATGCAGTTTGAACTGAGATAACCCCATTTGAACTGGGAATAACTCCATTCTGAACTGGGATAACTCCATTCTGAACTGGGATAATGCAGTTTGAACTGGAATAACTCCATTTGAACTGGGATAACCCCATTTTCCACTGGGAATAACCCTATTTTGAACTGGGATAATGCAGTTTGAACTGGGATAACTCCATTTGAACTGGGATAATGCAGTTTGAACCAAGATAACCCCATTTGATCCGAGATAACCCCATTTGAACTGGGATAACCCCATTTGAGCCACACCATTCCCACCCCTCACCAACCCCAAACTTTGACTCCACCCCAACTCCCCCCACATCCACCACCCCAAAATCCCCTCAAATCCCCTCCCAGCACCCCAAACCCCCAGGAATGAATCCCCAGCCTGCCCTGTCCCCAGGTGATGCATTTCCTGGGCCAGTACATCATGGCCCGGCAGCTCTACGACAAGAGGCAGCAGCACCTGGTGCACTGCGGGGAGGATCAGCTGGGACAGCTGCTGGGACTGCAGAGCTTCTCTGTCAAGGACCCCAGGTAGGGGGGAAACAAAACATTGTTATCCATAAAAAATAAAAAATTTTATTTTTAGTTGAAAGCACTGAAAAATTTGCGTTATTAGGTGGGAAAGTGGAAAAAAAATTCACATTTTTAGGTGGGAAATATGAAAAATATTCACATTTTTAGGTGGAAAATATGAAAAAAAATCACATTTTTAGCTGAAAAAAAATCACGTTTTTAGCTGAAAAAAATTCACATTTTTAGCTGAAAAAAATTCACATTTTTAGCTGGAAAGTGGAAAAAAAATCACATTTTTAGCTGAAAAAAATCACATTTTTAGCTGGGAAAGTGGAAAAATATATTCACATTTTTAGCTGAAAAATATGAAAAAAATTCACATTTTTAGCCGGGAAAGCGAAAAAGAAATCACGTTTTTAGCCAGGAAAGTGGAAAAAAATTCACATTTTTAGCTGGGAATGTGGAAAAAAATTCACATTTGTAGCTGGGAAATATGAAAAATATTCACATTTTTAGCTAAAAAAAATCACATTTTCAGCTGGGAAAGCTGAAAAAAATTCACATTTTTATCTGGGAAAGTGGAAAAAAATCACATTTTTAGCTGAAAAAAATTCACATTTTTAGCTGGAAAATATGAAAAAAAATCACGTTTTTAGGTGGGAAAGTGAAAAAAAAAAATCAGTTTTAGCTGAAAAAAAAATCACATTTTTAGCTGGAAAAGCTGAAAAAATTCACATTTTCAGATGGAAAATATGAAAAAAATTCGCATTTTTAGCTGAAAAAAATTCACATTATTAGCTGGGAAAGGTGGAAAAAAACATCACATTTTTAGCTGGAAAATATGAAAAAAAATCACATTTTTAGCTGGGAAAGTGAAAAAAAAAATCACATTTTTAGCTGGAAAAGCTGAAAAAATTCACATTTTCAGATGGAAAATATGAAAAAAATTCACATTTTTAGCTGAAAAAAAATCACATTTGTAGCTGGGAAAGCTGAAAAAAATTCATATTTTCAGATGGAAAATGGAAAAAAATTCACATTTTTAGGTGGGAAAGTGAAAAAAAAATTCACGTTTTTAGCTGAAAAAAATTCACATTTTTAGCTGAAAAAAGTCACATTTTTAGCTGGAAAAGCTGAAAAAATTCACAATTTCAGATGGAAAATATGGAAAAAATTCGCATTTTTAGGTGGGAAATATGAAAAAAATTCATATTTTTAGCTGAAAAAAAATCACATTTTTAGCTGGGAAATATGAAAAATATTCACATTTTTAGCTGGAAAAGCTGAAAAAATTTCACATTTTTAGCTGGAAAAGATGAAAAAATGTCACAGTTTTAGCTGGAAAAGGTGAAAAAAAAATCACATTTTTAGCTGGAAAATATGAAAAAAATTCGCATTTTTAGCTGAAAAAAAATCACATTTTTAGGTGGGAAAGTGAAAAAAAAATCACATTTTTAGATGGAAAAAATGAAAAAAAATCACATTTTTAGCTGGAACATATGAAAAAAATTCACATTTTTAGGTGGGAAAGTGAAAAAAAAATTCACATTTTTAGCTGAAAAACACATTTTTAGCTGGGAAAGTGAAAAAAATTCACATTTTTAGGTGGGAAATATGAAAAAAAAATCACATTCTTAGCTGGAAAATATAAAAAAAATTCACATTTTTAGCTGGGAAAGCGAAAAAAAAAATCACGTTTTTAGCTGGGAAAGTGAAAAAGAAATCACATTTTTAGCTGGGAAATATGAAAAAAATTCACATTTTTACCTGAAAAAAAATCACATTTTTAGCTGAAAAAAAATCATATTTTTAGCTGGGAATTATGAAAAAAATTCACATTTTTAGCTGTAAAAAAATAACATTTTTAGCTGGGAAAGTGAAGAAAATTTCACATTTTTAGCTGGAAAAGTGAAAAAAAATCACATTTTTAGCTGGGAAATATGAAAAAAATTCACATTTTTAGCTGAAAAAAAATCACATTTTTAGCTGAAAAAAAATCATATTTTTAGCTGGGAAAGTGGAAAAAAATTCACATTTTTACCTGAAAAAAAATCACATTTTTAGCTGGAAAATATGAAAAAAAATTTGCATTTTTAGGTGGGAAAGTGAAAAAAAAATCACATTTTTAGCTGGAAAATATGGAGAATATTCACATTTTTAGGTGGGAATTATGAAAAAAATTCACATTTTTAGCTGGAAAAAAAGTCACATTTTTAGCTGGGAAAGTGAAAAAAAAATCACATTTTTAGCTGGAAAATGGAAATAAATTCACATTTTTAGCTGAAAAAAATCTCCTTTTTAGCTGAAAAAAAATCACATTTTTAGCTGGGAAATATGAAAAAAATTCACATTTTTAGCTGGAACATATGAAAAAAATTCACATTTTTAGGTGGGAAAGTGAAAAAAAATTCACATTTTTAGCTGAAAAACACATTTTTAGCTGGGAAAGTAAAAAAAATTCACATTTTTAGCTGGAAAAAATGAAAAAAATTCACATTTTTAGCTGAAAAAAATTCACATTTTTAGCTGAGAAAGTGAAAAAAATTCACATTCTTAGCTGGAAAATATGAATAAAATTCACATTTTTAGCTGGGAAAGCGAAAAAAAAAATCTTTTTTTAAGAAGTAAAATCTCCCTGAATTTTGGGATTTATAGGAAACCCAACACCCTATGAATTTTAATAATTAAATCCATAAAATCCAAATGGTTTTGGGGTTTTTGGGCTCTCTTGGCCCCACTAAATTTGGATTTTTGCCCTCCCCAGCCCCGTGTACGAGATGCTGAAGAGGAACCTGAGCCCTGCTGCCCTCCCAGGTAGGTTGGTCCTGTTCCATAAATTTTATTCTGACCTGGTAAGTACCAAAAAACCAAATAAATCAAATAAAAATCCAGGAAAAACCAACTCAAAATCCAGGAAAAACCAACTCAAAATCCAGGGAAAACCAACTCAAAATCCAGGAAAATCCCAAATCCTGGGGCTGCAGGAGGAATAAACTTCTCTGAACATCTTTGCCAAGAGAATCTCTCAGTTTGTGTCTTCTCTGTGTGCCAGGAGTTGTTTGAGTGGTGCCAAAAATCCCAAATTTCAATGCTGAAATCCCCATCCTTGACTGGAATTGATATTTGGATTATTTTTCTTTTTTTTTTGTGCTTTCACCTCATTTTTTTAGATTTTGATCATCTCCAAGAGTGCTGAAAATTGTGCAAGGGTTGAACCTTGAACCTTGCGGCTCGTGAGAGGAAATCAATTAAATTCCATCAAAATGAGAATTTATTTTCAAATTAATCTGAGCTGAGGTCACTTCCTTAAAACCAGTTCTTGGTGTAAGATTGGGAAAAATAATCAACTTCATTGGCTGTGGAATTTTGTGCCACAAATTCAATTTTTTAAACAGGTAAAATTGATTTAATCCACAGCTGTGGAATTTTGTGCCACATTTCCCATTTTTTAAACAATAAAATGGATTTAATCCACAGCTCTGGAATTTTGTCCCATATTTCCCATTTTTTAAACAATAAAATGGATTTAATCCACAGCTGTGGAATTTTTTGCCATATTTCCCATTTTTTAAACAATAAAATGGATTTAATCCACAGATGTGGAATTTTTTGCCCCATTTCCTATTTTTTTAAGCTGAAAATTCTGCAAGGCTTTAACCTTGAACCTTGCAGCTCGTGAGAGGAATTCAATTAAACTCCATCAAAATGGGAATTTATTTTCAAATTAATTTGAGCTGGGATCAACCAGTTCTTGGTGTGGGACTGGGAAGAAAATCATTGGCAGAGCTGTGAAATTTTGTGCCACAAATTCAATTTTTTAAAACAGATAAAATGGATTTAAACCACAGATGTGGAATTTTGTGCCACATTTCCTATTTTTTTAAACAGATAAAATGGATTTAATCCACAGGTGTGGAGTTTTGTGCCATATCTTCAATTTTTTAAACAGATAAAATGGATTTAATCCACAGCTGTGGAACTTTGTGCCACATTTCCCATTTTTTAAACAATAAAATGGATTTAATCCATTGTGGAATTTTGTGCCACAAATTCAATTTTTTAAAACAGATAAAAAGGATTTAATCTACAGCTGTAGAATTTTTTGCCACATTTCCCATTTTTTAAACAATAAAATGGATTTACACCACAGCTGTGGAATTTTGTGCCACAAATTAAATTTTCAAAACAGATAAAATGGATTTAATCCACAGCTATGGAATTCTGTGCCACATTTCCCATTTTTTTAAACAGGATTAAAACCTTTAGGAGGGCTCAGGCACATGAGGAAAAATTCAAAATTAAATTAAATTAAATTTTAAAACGTGGCCGTTTCTACCTTGATTTTTTTACAGAAAATTCCTTTTTTTTTTTTTAAATTTGAATTTATTTTCTAGAAGATTCTTTTGATCTCCCTTTGGATGTTGAGCAGTAGGGAGGTGGTGTGAGTTGAGCTGTGTGTGTGCAGAGCTGGGTTTGGTGCCTTTGCCTGCCCTTTAAGCCTGGCTTTAAGCCTGGCTCAGCAAAGCTGTTCCTGGGGCTCAGTTAGGCCTGGCTGTGTGTGTGCAGAGCTGGGTTTGTGCCTTTGCCAGCCCTTTAAGCCTGGCTCAGCAAAGCTGTTCCTGGGGCTCAGTTAGGCCTGGCTGTGTGTGTGCAGAGCTGGGTTTGGTGCCTTTGCCAGCCCTTTAAGCCTGGCTTTAAGCCTGGCTCAGCAAAGCTGTTCCCGGGGCTCAGTTAGGCCTGGCTGAGTGTGAGTGGGACCCAAACCAGCCACGCCTGGCCTGGAGTGCACAGGGGGGAGCCTGGGGCTCTTTTCTTTCATTTTCCACCCCATTTTCCTTCATTTCCCACCTCTTTTCTTTCATTTCCCACTCATTTTCCTTAATTCTCCACCCAATTTTCCTTAATTTCCCACTCATTTTCCTTCTTTTCCCACCTCTTTTCCTTAATTTTCCACCCAATTTTCCTTCCTTTCCCTCTTCTTTTCCTTCATTTCCCACCCATTTTCCTTGATTTTCCACCCAATTTTCCTTCATTTCCCAACTCTTTTTCTTAACGTTCCACCCAATTTTCCTTTATTTCCCCTCATTTTCCTTAATTTTCCACCCAATTTTCCTTCCTTTCCGTCCTCTTTTCCTTCATTTTCCACACAATTTTCCTTCATTTCCCACCTCTTTTCCTTCATTTTCTCCCCATTTTCTTTCCCACCTCTTTTCCTTCATTTCCCACTTCTTTTCCTTGATTTCATTCCCATTTTCCTTCTTTTCCCACCTCTTTTCCTTCCTTTCCTTCCCATTTTCCTTCATTTCCCACTCATTTTCCCTAATTTTCCACCCAATTTTCCTTCCTTTCCTGCCCATTTTCCTTCATTTCCCACTCATTTTCCTTAATTTTCTTTTCTGACTTTCCCCCCTTTCTTTTTGGAATTTCCCCCTTTTATTTTCTAAATTTTTTCCCCTTGTCTAATTTCCCCTTTTCTAATTCTTTTCCTCTTTTTCTTTTCTAATCCCCCCCTTATTTTCTAATTCTTTTCCCCCATTATTTTCTAATTCTTTTCCCCCTTTATTTTCTAATTTTTTTTCCTTTTATTTTCTAATTCTTCTCCCCCTTTATTTTCTAATTCTTTTCCCCTTTTATTTTCTAATTCTTTTCCCCTTTTCTAATTCTTTTCTGCTTTTTCTTTTCTAATTCCCCCCTTTATTTTCTAATTCTTTTCCCCCTTTATTTTCTAATTATTTTTTCCCTCTATTTTCTAATTATTTTCCCTTTTTCTTTTCTGATTTCCCCTTTTATTTTCCAGTTATTTTCCCCTTTTATTTTCCAATTCTTTTCCCCTTTTCCTTTTCTAATTCTTTTCCTCTTTTCTAATTCTTTCCCCCTTTTCTAATTCTTTTCCCTTTTTTCTTTCCTAATTCCCCCTTTTATTTTCTATTCCCCTTTCCCTGCCCACTTTCCCCAGTCTGACTCCCCCAGGCTGCATTTAGGATTCCTCACTTTAGGCTGATTTTTCTGGAATTTTCCAGCCCCTGGAGTATTTCCACTCCCTGAAAATCAGATTTTGGAAGGATTTCTCCTTGTTCCCATCTCCCTGCAGAGCCCAGGCTCCTTTTTCCATCAGCAATTAAACCCCAGCAGCTGGAAAAAATCAGGAATTCCTGAATTTTGCTCCATTTCAAGGCCATTTTTAGGTAGAATTTTCTGCCATTTTCAGATTTTCCCTATCCAGGTGTGATTCCTGGTGGGATTCAGCCTCATCCAAAGGGAATTTTCCTGTCCATGGAGCCAGCCTGGCATCTTTTGTTCTCTCTGCTCAAAGCCAGGCTCGGGAACATCCCTTTAATTAATTGGATTTTTGTTAATTTAGCTCAGCCTTTAATTAACCCCTGGGAGCAGCTGGATCCAGCTGTGTCCATCCAGCCCTGTGCATGGAAATTTGCTCTTTATCCTCATGTCCAAACCTTTCCAAAAGAAAATCAAGAAATCCTCAGAAATCTCTCTGCTCAAAGCCAGGCTCAGAACATCCCTTTAATTAATTGGATTTTTGTTAATTTAGCTCAACCTTTTAATTAACCCCTGGGAGCAGCTGGATCCAGCTGTGTCCAGCCCTGTGCATGGAAATTTCCCTTTTTTGCTCTTTATCCTCATGTCCAAACCTTTCCAAAAGAAAATCAAGAAATCCTCAGAAATCTCTCTGCTCAAAGCCAGGATCAGGAACATCCCTTTAATTAATTGGATTCCTGTTAATTTAGCTCAACCTTTTAATTAACTCCTGGATCCAGCTGTGTCCATCCAGCCCTGTGCATGGAAATTTGCTCTTCATCCTCATGTCCAAACCTTTCCAAAAGAAAATCAAGAAATCCTCAGAAATCTCTCTGCTCAAAGCCAGGCTCAGGAACATCCCTTTAATTAATTGGATTCCTGTTAATTTAGCTCAACCTTTAATTAACTCCTGGGAGCAGCTGGATCCTTCCTTGCCCAGGTGTGCCAGGCCTGGCTGGTTGGTTCCTTCCCCAGGTGTGCCCAGCCTGGTTGGTTCCTTGCCAGCTGTGCCAGGCCTGGCTGGTTGCTGCTGTCCCAGGTGTGCCAGGCCTGGCTGGTTCCTTGCCCAGGTGTGCCAGGCCTGGCTGGTTGTTTCCTTCCCCAGGTGTGCCAGCCTGGCTGGTTCCTTCCTTCCCCAGGTGTGCCAGGCCTGGCTGATTGGTTCCTTCCCCAGGTGTGCCAGGCCTGGTTGTTTCCTTCCCCAGGTGTGCCAGGCCTGGCTGGTTCCTTCCTTCCCCAGGTGTGCCAGGCCTGGCTGATTGGTTCCTTCCCCAGGTGTGCCAGGCCTGGTTGTTTCCTTGCCCAGGTGTGCCAGGCCTGGCTGGTTGTTTCCTTGCCCAGGTGTGCCCAGCCTGGTTGGTTCTTTCCCAGGTGTGCCAGGCCTGGCTGGTTGATTCCTTGCCCAGGTGTGCCCAGCCTGGCTGGTTGGTTCCTTCCCCAGGTGTGCCAGCCTGGCTGGTTCATTCCTTTCCCAGCTGTGCCAGGCCTGGCTGGTTGTTTCCTTCCCCAGCTGTGCCAGGCCTGGCTGGTTGGTTCCTTGCCAGGTGTGCCAGCCTGGCTGGTTGATTCCTTGCCCAGGTTTGTTCCTTGCCCAGGTGTGCCAGGCCTGGCTGGTTTGTTGCTGTCCCAGGTGTGCCCAGCCTGGTTGTTTCCTGTCCCAGGTGTGCCAGCCTGGCTGGTTGGTTCCTTGCCCAGGTTGTTTCCTTCCCCAGGTGTGCCAGGCCTGGCTGGTTGATTCCTTGCCCAGGTTGGTTCCTTGCCCAGGTGTGCCAGGCCTGGCTGGTTGTTTCCTTGCCCAGGTGTGCCAGGCCTGGCTGGTTGGTTCCTTCCCAGCTGTGCCAGGCCTGGCTGGTTTGTTGCTGTCCCAGCTGTGCCAGGCCTGACTGGTTCCTGTCCCAGCTGTGCCAGGCCTGGCTGGTTGTTTCCTTGCCCAGGTTGTTTCCTTGCCCAGGTTGTTTCCTTCCCCAGGTGTGCCAGCCTGGCTGCTTGGTCCTTGCCCAGGTGTGTGTGTGTGTGTGTGTGTGAGTGGGGATTTCCAGGGAAGGCTTTTCCTTGTGTTTTGCCTGCCATCTGCAGATGCTGCACAGACTCTCCCAAAGGAGCAGAGCGTCGCTAAGCCCAGCCCAGACCAGCTGCAGGTAACCCCCACTGCCCAGTGGGTTCTTTATTTGTACAGAGCCGCCCCTTCTCTGTACCTCTGCATGGTGGACTGCCAGAACTTTTTGATTTTTTATTCTTTATTTTATTATGCTGCTCCTCATCTTTTTTCCTGAGTTAAAAAAATCATCCCCAAAATGTAAAAAAAGTTCTGGAATCCACAGAGCAGGGACAGAGCCACCCTTCTCTGTTCTCCTCCTCGTGCCAGAGTGCCAGTCTCTGAGTGTGTTCTTCTGGGGTGCAGCACTTCCAGCCCTCAGCTTCTCCAGCTCTGTTTTCCTGCTTTTTCCCCCCCTCTTTTATCCCACTAGGAATTGCCAAAGAAATAATTCACTGTGCCTAGTTAGGGTTTGTTTCCAGCAGCTTTTCAGGCAGAGGTGAAAACTCAGGAAAAATCTTGGCTTCTCCAAAGTTTTTTCCAGGTGTGGTTTGGGGTGTGAAGGCTGGGAGGTGTCACAGAGTCACAAAATCAACTTTTACTGCACGAAAAACACCAACTTCAGGATTTTTGCTGAAGATTTTTCCTTGGTTGTTCCTACTGATTCCAGAGAAATAGTTTGTAGTTTTTATTCTGAATTATTTCCTTTTCCTACCTGCTTGCTCTCATCCTGCAGCTGGTGCCTGGGGATGGAAGTGCTGCATCCCCTTGTCCCTGCAAGCTCTGCTGGGCTCATTCCTGCATTTTCCTTCCTGCAGCTCAGCCAGGAGGATGGATCTGACTCTGGCATCCTGGAGGGTGACAGCAAAACCTCAGCTCCTGCTACCTCAGAGTCCAAATGTGACACTTGTGAAGGTGAGGGACAAATTTCTGCATTTTCACAGCACTAAAAACCAGCTGTGTGGGACACAGAGCAGCAAAATGCTGGAGGAGAGACTCAAAAACCCCCTGGTTTGGAATACAATAATTAAAAATCTTGGTGCTAAAGGTTGGGACTCTGGGATGGTGGAGAGTGACAGCAAAACCTCAGCTCTTGCTGCCTCAGAGCCCAAATGTGACACTTGTGAAGGTGAGGGACAAATTTCTGCATTTTCACAATGTTTGCAAACACGTGTGGCACACACAGAAGCAAAATGCTGGAGGAGAGACTCAAAAACCCCCCTGGTTTGGAATATAATAATTAAAAATCTTGGTGCTAAAGATTGAGACTCTGGGATGGTGGAGAGTGGCAGGAAAACCTCAGCGCCCAAATGTGACACTTGTGAAGGTGAGGGACAAATTTCTGCATTATCACAGCACTTAAAACCAGCTGTGTGGGACACAGAGCAGCAAAATGCTGGAGGAGAGACTCAAAAACCCCCCTGGTTTGGAATACAATAATTAAAAATCTTGGTGCTAAAGATTGGGACTCTGGGATGGTGGAGAGTGACAGGAAAACCTCAGCTCCTGCTACCTCAGAGCCCAAATGTGACACTTGTGAAGGTGAGGGACAAATTTCTGCATTTTCACAATGTTTGCAAACACGTGTGGCACACACAGCAGCAAAATGCTGGAGGAGGGAGTTGGGAGACTCAAAAAAACCCCTGGTTTGGAATACAATAATTAAAAATCTTGGTGCTAAAGATTGAGACTCTGGGATGGTGGAGAGTGACAGGAGAACCTCAGCTCCTGCTACCTCAGAGCCCAAATGTGACACTTGTGAAGGTGAGGGACACGTTTCTGCATTATCACAGCACTTATCACCTGTGTGGGACACAGAGCAGCAAAATGCTGGAGGAGAGACTCAAAAAACCCCCTGGTTTGGAACAGAATAATGAAAAATCTTTGTGTTAAAGACTGAGAAGTTACAAAGTTCACCACAGGTATTTTCTTAATTTCTGGTCATAAATAAATTCTCTGAATGCTGTGGCAGGTTAAGCCCCAAAATCCCATCTCTCACTGAGTAATGCCATGAGAAAAAACCTTCCAGACCTGGCTGGGGGATGTTTAAAATGCTGGAATTATCTTTGGATCCATCCCCCTTCCCAAGGGAGGCTCCTGAGCTCACAGAACCCAGCCTGGGCTGCAAACCAAGCAGGGAATTGAACAAAAATAGGAATTTTTGGGTGGATCTGTCGTATTTTGACATTTCCCCCAAGGGATTTTTTTGCTGGGTCACTCATGGAGATTTCACAAGTTTTGGGAGCAATTTTCCTGATTTTCCACTTTTAATTTTCTCTTATTAATGAACCTCATTTGGAAAAGCAGCTCCTTGTTTCCAACTCAAGTGAGAGAGCTGGAAATTCCCTGAATTTACAAACCAGCCTTGGAAACCTTTAGAAAATTCCCTGAATTAACAAACCAGCCTTGGAAACCTTTAGAAAATTCCCTGAATTAACAAACCAGCCTTGGAAACCTTTAGAAAATTCCCTGAATTTAGAAACCAGCCTTGGAAACCCTTGGAAAATTCCCTGAATTTAGAAACCAGCCTTGGAAACCCTTAGAAAATTCCCTGAATTTACAAACTAGCCTTGGAAACCCTTGGAAAATTCCCTGAATTTAGAAACCAGCCTTGGAAACCCTTAGAAAATTCCCTGAATTAACAAACCAACCTTGGAAACCCTTGGAAAATTCCCTGAATTTACAAACCGGCCTTGGAAACCCTTGGAAAATTCCCTGAATTTACAAACCAGCCTTGGAAACCCTTAGAAAATTCCCTGAATTTACAAACCAGCCTTGGAAACATTTAGAAAATTCCCTGAATTTACAAACCAGCCTTAGAAATCCTTGGAAAATTCCCTGAATTTACAAACCAGCCTTAGAAAACCTGGAAAATTCCTTTAATTTACAAACCATGGCTTGAAAGCTCCAGGTACTGGAGGGAGGGAGATCCAAGGTGATCCTGGAATGCTCAGTTTGGGATCCCAGGCTGGAGCATGGGGAGGATGGATCCCACTTTTTGGGAATTCAGAAATTCAAACAGAATTCCAACCAGTCCTTTCTGCATTTTAAATCACTCCAGAAATCCCCTCAGGGCTGGCTGGGGAAATGTTTGTGTGTCTGTGGTGAAATTTTAAATTAAACTCAGCCTGTCCCAGCACAAGGGAAAAAAAAAACCCCTTTTACAGGGTTTTTTACCAGATGGGAGATCCAAACCCCAGAGCTCTCCTCATGCAAGAAGTAAAAAATTCAGATTTCAGCCCATTATTTTTCTGTGCTGGTGTCTCTTACCCAATGACTTGGACTGTGCTTGGCTCTTGCAGACAGTGATTTGCTAGAAAACCTCTCCAAAAACAAAAAGCCCAAGCTGGACCTGGTTTTTGAGGAATGGGACGTGGCTGGGCTGCCGTGGTGGTTTTTAGGGAATCTCAGAAGCAATTACAAATCCAGGAGTAACGGATCCACGGATATCCAGACTAACCAGGTGTGTAAAAGGGACCTTGTGTCCATTTCATCTCCTCTTTTGGCTTCCAAGGAAATCAAATATTCTGGTTTTTCTCCCTTTTCCCTTCCCACTCCAGGATTTCCAGCCTTTTTCCCACTCTGGGCCTTTCCTATTGGGTGGTTGGTGAATTTTAGGGTTTTTAAATTGATCAAACTCTATTTTCAAAGCCCTCAGAGGTGCCTGGATTTTAGGAGTTGCCCCTTTTTTTAATTGGGGTGAACATTGGAGGGTGGTGGCCGAGCTGGAAAAGGTGGAAGTTGGAAAAAGGGAAAATGGTGAGGTGGAAATTGGGAAAAGGTTGGGAAAAGGGGAACTTGTGAGGTGGAAATTGGGAAAAGGCAATCTGTGAGGTGAAAATTTTAAAAATGAAGGCTTGTGAAGTGGAAATTGGGAAAAGATTGGGAAAAGGGGAACTTGTGAGGTGGAAATTGGAAAAGGGGGGAACTTGAGAGGTGGAAATTGGAAAAAGAGGAGCCTGTGAGGTGAAAATTGGAAAAAAGGGAATCTGTGAGGTGAAAATTTTAAAAATGAAGGCTTGTGAAGTGGAAATTGGGAAAACAGGGGCCTGTGGGGTGGAAATTGGGAAAAGATTGGGAAAAGGGGAACTTGAGAGGTGGAAATTGGAAAAAGATGAGCCTGTGAGGTGAAAATTGGAAAAAAAATGGAATCTGTGAGGTGAAAATTTTAAAAATGGAAGCCTGTGATGTGTGAATTGGGAAAAGGAGGGCCTGTGAGGTGGAAATTGAGAAAAGAGAATCTGTGAGGTGAAAATTTTAAAAATGAAGGCTTGCGAAGTGGAAATTGGGAAAACAGGGGCCTGTGGGGTGGAAATTGGGAAAAGATTGGGAAAAGGGGAACTTGTGAGGTGGAAATTGGAAAAGGGGAGAACTTGAGAGGTGGAAATTGGAAAAAGAGGAGCCTGTGAAGTGGAAATTGGAAAAAAGGGGAATCTGTGAGGTGAAAATTTTAAAAATGGAAGCCTGTGATGTGTGAATTGGGAAAAGGAGGGCTTGTGAGGTGGAAATTGAGAAAAGAGAATCTGTGAGGTGAAAATTTTAAAAATGAAGGCTTGCGAAGTGGAAATTGGGAAAACAGGGGCCTGTGGGTGGAAATTGGGAAAAGATTGGGAAAATGGGAACTTGAGAGGTGGAAATTGAAAAAATATGAGCCTGTGAAGTGGAAATTGGAAAAAGGGGGAATCTGTGAGGGGAAAATTTTAAAAATGGGAGCTTTTAAGATGTGAATTGGGAAAAGGAAGGCCTGGGAGGTGGAAATTGGAAAAAAGATGGAATCTGTGAGGTGAAAATTTTAAAAATGGAAGCCTCTGAGGGGGAAATTGGGAAATCCTGGGTTGGTGAGGGGGAAATTGGGAAAAGAGGGAACTTACGAGGTGGAAATTGGGGAAAGGTTGCAAAAGAAGAGCCTGTTAGGTGGGAATAGGAAAAAAGGGAATCTGTGAGGTGAAGAATTTAAAAAATGGACAGCTGTGAAGTGGGAATTGGGAAAGTAATTGGAAAGAGAGAAGCCTTTGAGGTGGAAATTGGAGAAAGGGGAACTTGTGAGATGGAAATTGAGAAAACCTGAGTTGGTGAGGGGGAAAGAGGGAACTTCTGAGGTAGAAATTGGAGAAAAGGGAATCTGTGAGGGGAAAATTTTAAAAATGAAAGCTTGTGAGGTGGAAATTGGGAAAATGGCAGCCTATGAGGTGGAAATTGGGAAAAAAATGAGTTGGTGAGGGGGAAGGAGGGAACTTGTGAGGTGGAAATTGGGGGAAAATTGGGAAAAGGGGAGCCTGTGAGGTGGGAATTGGAAAAAAGGGAATCTGTGAGGGGAAAATTTTAAGAATGGAGACCTGTGAGGTGGAAATTGGGGAAAAGTTGGGAAAAGGAGAGCCTGTGAGGGGGAAATTGGGAAAAGATGAACCTTTGAGGGGGGAATTGGAAAAAACAGGGAATCTGTGAGGGGAAAATTTTAAAAATGGAAACCTGTGAGGTGGAAATTGAGGAAGAGCCTGTGAGGTGGGAATTGGGGACAGAGTGAGCCTGTGAGGTGGGAATTGGAAAAAGGGGGAATCTGTGAGGGGAAAATTTTAAAAATGGAGGCCTGTGAGGTGGAAATTGGGAAAAGTTGGGAAAAGGGGAGCCTGTGAGGGGGAAATTGGGAAAAGATGAACCTTTGAGGGGGGAATTGGAAAAAAGGGAATCTGTGAGGGGAAAATTTTAAGAATTGAAACCTGTGAGGTGGAAATTGGGGAAAAGTTGGGAAAAGGGGAGCTTGTGAGATGGGAATTGGAAAAAAGGGAATCTGTGAGGGGAAAATTTTAAGAATGGAGGCCTGTGAGGTGGAAATTGGGGAAAAGTTGGGAAAAGGGGAGCCTGTGAAGTGGGAATTGGAAAAAAGGGGAATCTGTGAGGGGAAAATTTTAAAAGTGGAGGCCTGTGAGGTGGAAATTGGGAAAAGTGGGGCCTGTGAGACAGAAATTTCCAGAAGGGGTGAGGTCTGAGGGCAGGGATGTGCCCGGGGCTTTGGAGGTTGTTGGAGAGGAAAATTGAACAGTGCTGGATGTGGAGCTGCTCCTAAATGACTTTTTCTGTTTTTTCCCCTCAGGACATTGACACTGCCATAGTTTCAGACACCACTGATGACCTGTGGTTCCTCAACGAGTGTCCCCTGGACCAGGGCACTGCTGGGCTCAAGGTGGAAGTGCTGGACTGTGAGGAGGTCACAGAAGGTGACACCAAGGTACCTCAGGCACAGTTTTCTCTGTTTTAATTCATCCCATGCTGCCCTTGGAAAGGCTGGATCTGTTCCCATCCAGAGGCTAAATCCTGTTTAGAAAAGGCTGTCACCATTCCTCATGTGTTTGATGGTTTTCCTGCTTGGGTTTTGGTTTAAATTCAATATTTCAAGGCATAAAATCAATTGGAAATGAATTAAACTTCGCACAGCGACTTAAGTGGGTTTCTAAGCAATATCTGCAAGAGTTATAAATCAAAAATTATGGGATTAAGTTTAGAAAAGGGTTTTAAAAATTGAGTCCTGCTAAAGACTCAAAGAGGAGAATCTGATCATGGTAAACCAGCAGAAGTTACCAACATTCTGCAAAAGAAAAGCAGTAAAAACAGGTTTTAATTCACTTTTAGAAGTGATTTAATGAGCAGGGTGATGCTGTAATCCTTTAATTGGGGGTGTACAACACCAGGCAAAGGATAAACAGGGAATATTCCAACATTCCCACCCTCTGACAATGCTTTCCTGGAATTCCAGGTGCCTGAGGATGTGTGCTTGGATGAGCTGGAGGATTCCCAGTGCCTGAGTGATGACACAGACACAGAGGCTGCTTCTGAGGTGGGAATTCCTTGGGATCACCTGGGGCTGGAAGGGCTCATCCCACATCTGCTGCTGGTTTTGGGGTGGGAAAAGCTGAATTTTGTGTGGGTTTCCAAAAAGAAAAAGTGGCTGAGTGAAGTTATGTTGATACCCAAGGATGGTTTAATAAGATTTTAATTCCATGTTGTCCTCTGGATGGAAATCTGGAGGATTGTCATTGGAAGGCACTTAGAAATCTCAGGTAGCACTTTATAATCATTTAAAAACTCAGAATTTTAGTGATTTTGAGCAGAATTTTAATAGTTTGTAGCAGAATTTTAATGGCTTTTAGCAGAATTTTCCAGCCTGGAATAAATGGGGATGTCCCTGACTTTGGACAGCTGAGTCCTGGCTCTGCACTTGTGCATCTCCTGCCCTTTTCTGTGAGGTAATTAATTAATTAATCCATTAATTGTGCAGATTCAAAGCTGGTAAGTGATGGGAGAGCCTAGAAAACAAATTCCTGCCAAATTCCAGGAGCTCTCCCCTTGAATTTTGAGCAAAATATTGAAAATTCTTTTGATATTAAATAAAAATAAGCTGCCCCAACTTGGATTCTTCCAGAGGGCTGGGAGAGAGGAAGGAGAGGAATTCATGAGGGACAGATCCGGGATGAATCAATCCCAAGCCACAAAATGTTGATTTTCCAACTTATAAATCACTCATAAATAAAATTTTTTTAACAAAGCTTCCTTGCTGCTTTTCCCACACAACTAAAACGAGGAATACCCAAAAACAAATTGATTTTTTCGCTGGAATTTTTGCCTTAAATCCCTCAGGATTGCTGGCAATGCTCCAAGTGCAGGAAATTCAACTCTCCAGGAAAAAGGTACTGCTTCCGCTGCTGGGCCCTGCGCAAGGACTGGTACAGAGACTGCCCCAAACTGCCCCATTCCCTGTCCCTCTCCAACATCAATTCCATGGAAAACCAGGAGCAGGATGAAGGGATGGACGTCCCAGACTGCAGGAGGACAATCTCAGCCCCGGCTGGCCAAGCCAAACACGTTTTCCTGGGAGAAAACAAACCCCACGTGGATCCAGGCGGCTCCATCGAGTCCTTGGATTTGGCACAGCAGGGGAAAAACGGGGATTTTGCCAAGCTGAAGAAAGAGGAGGAGATGGAGTCTTTGGAGAGCATCAAAACCCTGCTGAATCCCTGCTTCCTGTGCCAGCACAGGCCTCGGGATGGGAATATTGTCCACGGGAGGACTGCTCACCTGGTGGCCTGCTTCAGGTGTGCCAGGATGCTGAAGAAGAAGAGATCGCCGTGTCCCGTGTGCAGGAAGGAGATCAAGATGGTCATCAGGATCTTCATGGGGTAGGGAGGATTTCTGCCCCTAAAGTAACCCCAAAATCTGAATTTTTGCACTCAAACCTCCATTACAGTGTGTGCAGAAAGGAGATCATGATGGTCATCAGGATCTTCATAAAATAACCCCAAAATCTGGAATTTTTGCACTCAGACCTCCATTACAGTATGTGCAGGAAGGAGATCATGATGGTCATCAGGATCTTCATAAAATAACCCCAAAATCTGGATTTTTGCACTTGAATCCCAATTTCAGTGTGTGCAGAAAGGAGATCATGATGGTCATCAGGATCTTCGTAAAATAACCCCAAAATCTGGAATTTTTGCACTCAAACCTCTATTAGAGCATGTGCAGGAAGGAAATCATGATGGTCATCAGGATCTTCATAAAATAACCCCAAAAGAGGATTTCTGTGCTCAAATCCTAATTTCAGTGTGTGCAGAAAGGAGATCACGATGGTCATCAGGATCTTTGTAAAATAACCCCAAAATCTGGAATTTTTGCACTCAAACCTCCATTACAGCATGTGCAGGAAGGAGATTGTGATGGTCATCAGGATCTTCATAAAATAACCCCAAAATCTGGAATTTTTGCACTCAAATCCCAATTTCAGTGTGTGCAGAAAGGAGATCATGATGGTCATCAGGATCTTCGTAAAATAACCCCAAAATCTGGAATTTTTGCACTCAAACCTCTATTAGAGCATGTGCAGGAAGGAAATCATGATGGTCATCAGGATCTTCATAAAATAACCCCAAAAGAGGATTTCTGTGCTCAAATCCTAATTTCAGTTGTGCAGAAAGGAGATCATGATGGTCATCAGGATCTTCATAAAATAACCCCAAAATCTGGATTTTTGCACTCAAATCCCAATTTCAGTGTGTGCAGAAAGGAGGTCATGATGGTCATCAGGATCTTCATAAAGTAACCCCAAAATCTGGATTTTTGCACTCAAATCCCAATTTCAGTGTGTGCAGAAAGGAGATCAGGATGCCCATTGGGATCTTCCTGGCCTAGCAGGACCTTCTACTACTAAACCCCAAAAATAGTTTTTTTTGCACAAAAACCCCAATTCCAGAGCTCGGTCTGCAGGATCAAGATGATCATCAGGATCTTTATGGGATAGCAGGACCTTGTGCACCTAAAATAAACCCAAAATGAAGATTTTTGCACTCAAACCCCAATTCCAGAGCTCAGCCAGTGAAACCAAAGAGTACCAAGATTTAATCCCACCAAGAATCAAAACCCCAGCTTGGAAATTTTCCCAATTTCTCATCTTCAGCCTCATTTTATCCCAGGATTCTTTCTCCTGACCAAGAACAACAGATTTGGGAAAAAGTGAAACCTTTGGAATGTTTTTTTTTTTTTCCATAAATCCCGACTTGTGCAATTCCTTTGGAACTGAGAGTTAAAAACAGAAATAAATATTTATGGTGGGGAGGCCAGGGGATTTGTTTTGGAGAGAAGAAGAAGAACTTTATTCCTAATTTTTTTATTGTTTAAGGTCAGCAGGGTGAAGAATTCCTTGCTCACAGATGGGAAATAAATCTAAGTTTTTAATCCACGCCTCTCAGGTCATAAATGAGATGTAATAATAATAATAATAATAATAATAATATTATATTTTTCTTTCTTTTTGGGCTCCTTAATTTCTATTTCCTCTCTTTTTTTGTATATTTAAATCTATTCTGTGTCACCTCTGTCCAGCAGGATCCAATTCCAGCAGTTCTGGGATATTTTGGGATGTTCCACCTGCCCTCATTTATCCCTTAGGCTAAAACAATCCTCATTTTTGAGTGATTTGAAAAGTGGCTTAAAAATTAAACACATTGTTTTGAGGGATGAAATCATTCATTTAAACCCCCATTTGCACCCTTTCCAGGCAGATTTTTCCCCCTTTCCAGGCAGATTTTTCCCCCTTTCCACGCAAATTTTTCCCATTTCCAGGCAAAATTGTTCCTCCTTTTCAGGCAGATGTTTCCCCTTTCCCAATACATTTTTTTCCTCTTTCCAGGCAGATTTTTCCCTCTTTTCCGACAGATTTTTTTTCCCCTTTCCAAATGCACTTTTCCCCCTTTTTAGGTAATTTTTTCCCCTTTCCAGGCAGATTTTTTCCCCATCCAATGTCTGCAAAATCCCTTGGTGCTGGCAAGGATTTGTAAAAAAATCCAGTCAAGCCCCTGGATTTGAACCTTTGTTCTCCAGCCCATTCCCAATCCCATTTCTTGACATTCCCATGGGATCACCCACCCCACCCCTCCCTGTCACAATTCCCAGTGCAGTTTTTGTCCCTTTTCCTGCTGTTTTTTGGGATCGGCGCTCCCGGAGAAGGCAGAGCTCACTAGAGGGCACCCACGCCCAGCTCCTGCTGCTCTCCCTCCTTCCAGGATCCACATTCCCGGCTGGAAAAGCTGCTCAGGGACGCCCCCACCATGGCTGGGGGTTGGTTTTCCTGATTTCCCAAACCCACAAATCCAAGTTTTCCCTGTCCCAAATCCCAGCGATGCCCTTCGGACCCCTCCAGATGCATTTCAGCATTCCCAGATTTTGTTCCTTCTTCTTCCCCTCTTTTCTTTCTTTCTTTTTTATTTTTCCTGATTTACCCTTTATCCACAAAAGTTTTGGGGTATTTTGGGATCCATCCAGCCCCACAGGGAAGTGTCACCATCACCATTTCCCATTCTTCTGTCCCAAATCCTCCCTTCCTGCTTTCCCCCAGGTGACAGCAGTGACAGAGCAGGGGGTGACACTTGGTTTGATGATCCCAACACACCAAAGAAACCCAAAAAATAACCCCAAACCCCACATGGATCCCAAAGGAAAAAAACTTCTTTTTTTGGGTTTTTTAAGTTTTTTCTTGTATTTCCAAAGCAGGGACTGTCCAGCGAGGGAGGTGACACTGGGGTTGCTTTGTTTGATGATCCCAAGGCTCCAAAAAACCCCAAAAAAGAAACCCCAGACCCCACACAGATCCCAAAGGAAGAAGCTTCTTTCTTTTAGGGGTTTTTAGGGGTTTTTTGTATTTCCAAAGCGGGGACTGTCCAGCGAAGGAGGTGACACCTCTGGTGCCAGGGGGACGCAGGTTTGGGGTTCCTTTTATGGCTCTTCACCCACTCGGGGCATTGTCCCCAGGGCATTGTCTGTCCCCTCCCATCATCCCAGCAAGATTTTTTTGGGATCCACAGCCAAATCCAGCCCTTCCACACAAATCCAGGACCACCAGAGGCTCCTCTCCCATGGATCCTGAGGCTCCTCAAGGTCATGTCCACAAAATCCAATTTTTTCCCAGCGTCTTGTCATTTTTTTGGTAAAAAACCCTTTCCCCCCTCCCCACCCACCCCAAAACCCCATTGAACCCCCCAAAATCCATCCTCCCTCAGCACTCCAGGGGTGCTGCCTGCACCTCCACGGCCAGGAGGTGTCCCCGGGGCTGCACGGGATAAACCACGCGCACAGTGGATAAACCACGGAGCGATTCCCGCCGCGATCCGCTGCTCACCGCCACCCCCAGGAGCAGCAGGCACAGCAGCAGCGCCGTCACCAGCGTCCCCTGTCCCCACGGCATCCCCTGCCTGGCCTCTTTAGTCCTGGTGCTCACACAGGCCACCCTGGCCGGCGATGCCACCAAGGTGACGTGCAGACACGCCCGGTACTCGGTGTCGGGGCGCAGCCGGGTGATGTTGAAGCTGTGGGTGCCCACCGGGATCCGCGCCGAGCCCAGCGCCGAGCCCAGCACTGAGCTGGCCCACGTGAGGTTGGATGAGACAGCATTGAGGCACGGCCGCCAGGCCAGCAGGACGTGGTGGGGCTGGACATCCACCACCAGCAGCTCCAGCTCGGCCTGGCCCAGCGGGAAGGAGCGGTTGACCAGCACGCGGACGCCGCGGGTGTCGGCGCCCAGCAGGTTGTGAGCCACGCACGTGTAGAGCCCGGCCTCGCGCGCCGCGATCCCGCGGATCTCCAGCGTCCCCTCCGAGTGCACCTTGAACTTCCCGGCGTCCCCGAACGGCAGCAGCTTCACCCCGGCCGGCGTCACCCAGTAAATCTCCGGCTCCGGCTCCGCCAGCGCCCGGCAGTGCAGGGCCACGTCGTCACCCACCTCGGCCTCCAGGCGCGCCGGGATGCTGCGGGCGGAGATGAGCGGCAGGCACTGCTCCGTCATCTCCCGGAACGGGACGTCGCGGATGTGGCGGCGCTGGAGGTCGGGGGGCTCGGCGCACAGCGTGGACTGGGGCTCGATGAAGCGCACGCGGGGCCGGGTGCTGTTGACCCAGCGGATGACGCAGTCGCAGCGCAGCGGGTTGCCGTGGATGCTGATCTCCTGCAGGTTGGGCAGCGACTCCACCGTCTGCCGGTGCAAGGCACTTAGGGCGTTGTTGTTGAGCATCAGCGTCTCCAGCTGCGGAAGGTGCTGGAAGGCCTTGGGGTGGATGAAGGACAGCTTGGGGTTGTTGGTGACGTCCAGCTTGGTCAGCTCGGGGAGGTTGATGAGGGCGAACTGGTCGATGGACACCAGCTCGTCCATGTTGTTGAGGCCCAGCTCCTTGAGGTGCAGCATGTTGGTGAAGTCGCTCTGCTTGACCCTCTGCAGCGGGTTCTTGTTCAGATCCAGGAATTTCAGGCCGGGCACCTGCTGCAGAGCCCTCTTGGGGACATCTGCCAGCTTGTTGTCATAGAAGGACAGGCTCTCCAGGCTCCTCAGCCCTTCCAGGGCGTAATCCGAGATCTCCCGCAGCTGCATCCCGGCCAGCACCAAACTCCTCAGGTTGCCCAGGGGCCGGAAATTCATATCCAGGATGGCGTCCACCTTGTTCCCCCCGACCATGAGGATCTCCAGGCTGGGCAGCATCTGGAACCAGCGGCTGTCCAGCGTCCTCAGCAGGTTGGAGTTGAGGTGGAGCCGCAGGAGGCTGCCCAGGCCGGCGAAGGCGCGGGGGGCGATGCTGCGGAGCCGGTTGTGGTTCAGGTAGAGCTCCTGAAGGTTCCCTAAGCCCGGGAAGCTGCTGTCGGGCAGATCAGAGAGCTGATTCTCCTCCAGGTGCAGGCTGAGCAGCTGGGGCATGTTCCTGAGCCCGAAATCCCAGACGTCGGAGAAGCTGTTCTGCGACAGATCCAGCTCCGACAGGTTCCGCAGGTAGCCCAGCTCGCCCTGCTCCAGCCTGGCGATGTTGTTGCTCTGCAGCAGCAGGGTCTGGGTGCCCTCGGGCAGCTCCGGGGGCACCGAGGTGATGAAGAGGTCGTTGCAGTCCACCGTGGCCGCCTCGCGGTAGGCGGAGCGGGGCGTGTACCAGGGCCGGATCTGGCACACGCAGCGCGGGGGACACGCCACCCGCCAGGGCACCGTGGGCATGGCGCTGGCGGCCACCACGCACAGCAGCAGGCAGCTGGGCTGGAGGCCTCTCATTTTGGGCTGTGGAAGGTCACAGGGAGCATCCAGAGCTGGCCACGGGGAGGTGACAGCGGTGATGGCGAGGTGGGGACGGCGCCCGTAGGGGGAGATGCTCCATGCGAGCCCCTGGAAGGGTTGGCCCCTGCCTGGTGCCCCCGAAATGGGAGATCAAAGTGCTGGGGGTGCCTCAGTCAGAGCTGGGCCTCTTCTTCCTCCCCACAGGAGTCGTTCCTGTGCTCAGCTGCATCTTCCGGGCTCCTCCTCGAGGTCATTCCTGGGGAAACAGCAAAGTTGGGTTAGAGGAGGGTTTGGGCTCGTGGGGAACAAGGGACAGGCTGGGGAGATAAAAACCTGAGGATGGCACCCCCAGGACCCTGCCCAGCTCCTTCAGTGCCCTCAAAACTGCCTGGCAAATCCATGAATTCCGTTTTATATCCGTGGCGTTCACTGTGCCCTCCCATCCCAGAGAATCTGGGTGGAATTTATCCCATAGAATCTGCCCAGGACCCTCCAAACAAATCCATGAATTCTGCTTTATATCCATGACTGAACTGTGTCCTCCCATCCCACAGGATCTGGGTGGAATTATCCCATAGAATCTTCCCGAATCAAATCCATGAATTCCATTTTATATCCGTGGCATTTTCTGTGCCCTCTCATCCCAGAAAACCAGGTGGAATTATCCCATGGAATCTGCCCAGGCTGAGCAGAGCCAGAGCTGCAAGAATTGGGAATAATTTTCCATGGGAATAATTATCCATGGGAATCATCTTTGTGTGGTCTCTGCTCCCTGCTTCTCATCCTCCCCAGCTCCAAATTCCCCCATCCAGGAGCTCCAGCCCCATTTGCATCCCCCAAACATCAGGAATGCTCTGGGAGGTCTGGGATAGGTTTGAACCCCCAGCATCTCCTGCCCCTCTCCCAATCCAGCCTTTGATTCCATTATTTCCTCCAGCTCTCCCACCTCACGCTGACCCCAATCCAACCTTTTCTTCCCTTAAAAGCCTCTCACCCAGCAGGGGAAAAAAAAGAAAAAAAACCCCAAAAACATTAAAAGAGTGGGCAAAGCAAAGTTTCAGTTTTATCCCCGCCGTGCTCTCCCTGCAAAGGGCTCCTGAGCTGAGTTTATTCCACATCAACTCCTCCCGCATCGATCCCAGCTCTTTTCCCTCCTTCCCCGCTGCTTTTAAAGCAGCTCCTGCAGAAGCAGCATGAAAGGAAAGGATGGATCCATCGATTCCTGCTGCCCTCTGATGGATCCACACCTTTCCTTTTAAGTGCCCCGGCGTTTGCGGGTCTGTAAAAGTCTCCAGCTGTTCAAATATCTCGGGAAACTTTTCAACTTAAAATAAATATTACGGAGGAATTTGGGAGGTTTATTTGTTTTCTGTGAGGTGTGAAGGAGAAGGTGCCTGGTTCCAACTCTGGTTTTCCAGGGAAAACCCCTCCAGAACTGCTGGTTTTGTCCATAATTGGATTTTATCCTGTTTTTCCCAGCACAGGGCAGGGTTGCAGGGAGAAATCTTGGATATGGGATAATCCAGGGGTTTGTGCGAGTCACAGGATGGGAACTTGTGGAAAAATGGTGGATTTGGGAAAACTTGGGATTAAAATTCACAGAAAGGAACAAACTGGGAGAAAAGGAAGAGCTTTAGCAGTGAGTGATCCCTGCTGAGGGGGGAAAATCCTGGGAAAGGATGGGGCTGATCCTGCTCTGGCTTGGGAAACAACTCCTGGAATTCCTGCAGGGGTGGTGGCACCTCCAGCCTGGTGGGGACAGGGGACAGCTGTCACTGCTGGTCCTGAGTGTGACATTCCCGAGGGATGCAGCTCCCAGGACTTTGCTGGGGGAGATCTTGGAGCGAGCTGAGCTTCTCCAGGTTTTCCAGCTTCTCTATCTTCTCTGGATTCCCTGGATTCCTCAGCTTCTCCATCTTCAACTTCCCCAGCTTCTCCATCTTTTCTGGATTCTCCATATTTCCCATTTCCTCCAGCTTCCTCAACTTCCCCAGCTTCTCCATCTTTTCTGGATTCTCCGTATTTCCCCATTTTCTCCAGCTTCTTCTACTTCCCCAGCTTCTCTGTCTTTTCTGGATTCTCCATATTTCCCCATTTTCTCCAGCTTCCTCAACTTCTCCATCTTTTCTGGATTCTCCATATTTCCCCATTTTCTCCAGCTTCCCCAGCTTCTCCATCTTTTCTGGATTCTTCATATTTCCCATTTTCTCCAGCTTCTCCATCTTTTCTGGATTCTCCGTATTTCCCAATTTTCTCCAGCTTCTTCTACTTCCCCAGCTTCTCCATCTTTTCTGGATTCTTCATATTCCAAATTTTCTCCAGCTTCTTCAACTTCCCCAGCTTCTCCATCTTTTCTGGATTCTCCATATTTCCCATTTTCTCCAGCTTCCTCAACTTCTCCATCTTTTCTGGATTCTCCATATTTCCCCATTTTCTCCAGCTTCCCCAGCTTCTCCATCTTTTCTGGATTCTTCATATTTCCCATTTTCTCCAGCTTCTCCATCTTTTCTGGATTCTCCGTATTTCCCAATTTTCTCCAGCTTCTTCAACTTCCCCAGCTTCTCCATCTTTTCTGGATTCTCCATATTTCCCCATTTCCTCCAGCTTCCTCAACTTCCCCAGCTTCTCCATCTTTTCTGGATTCTCCGTATTTCCCCATTTTCTCCAGCTTCCTCAACTTCTCCATCTTTTCTGGATTCTCCATATTTCCCATTTTCTCCAGCTTCTTCAGCTTCCCCGGCTTCTCCATCTTTTCTGGATTCTTAATATTTCCCATTTTCTCCAGCTTCTCCATCTTTTCTGGATTCTCCATATTTCCCCATTTTCTCCAGCTTCCTCAACTTCCCCAGCTTCTCCATCTTTTCTGGATTCTCCATATTTCCCATTTTCTCCAGCTTCCCAGGTTCTCCATTTTCCCCATCTTTCCCATCTTTCCTGGCTTTTCCATCTTCCCCAGGTTCTCCACATCAAGCACGGACACTTCCCATGGTCCCAGGGTGTTCCAACCTGGCCTGGGACACTCCCAGGGATGGAGCAGCCACGGATTCTCAGGGAATTCCATCCCAGCTCCTCCCAAGGATGGATTTCATCCCAAAATCCAGCTGAAAAAAAGGAACTGGGATTCCCCAGCATCTCCCAACTCTGAGCAAAGCCTGGAGTGGGAGCGGCGCCTCCTTCCTGAGAGAATCCCCAGCTGGAACCTCAGCAGGAAAAATGAACGGAGAAAGGAAGGGAAGAAGGAGAAATGAAAAAAGAAATAATAAGATGAAGAAGAAATAAATACAGGGAAAGAGGAGAAATACTGGGATAAAGGAGAAATACAAGGAAAAAGGAGAAAAACGGTGGGAAAGGACAAATACGAGGAAAAAGGAGAAAATAAAGGGATGAAAGAGAAACGAAAAGATAAAAATGAGAAATAAACAAGGACAAAGGAGAAATACAAAGGAAAATGAGAAATAAAAGGATAAAGAAGAAATTAAGGGACAAAGAAGAAATAAATAGAGGGACAAAGAAGAAATAAATAGAGGGACAAGAAAGTGTTAAAAATAGCTTAGAAACTGTTATAAAATAGTTGATAATTGTTAAGCGTGTACTGTTCATTTTCTAACCTGTTTTTAACAGAAGAAATAAATGGAGGGACAAAGAAGAAATAAATGGAGACACAAAGAAGAAATAAATAAAGGGACAAAGAAGAGATAAATAAAGGGACCAAGAAGAAATAAATGGAGGGACAAAGAAGAAATAAATAAATTGATAAAGAAGAAATAAATGGAGGGACAAAGAAGAAATAAATGAAGGGACAAAGGAGAAATAAATAAAGGGACAAAGGAGAAATAAATGGACGGACAAAGGGCCCCGAATGTCGCCGGCTCCGTGGCAACCGCCCCCCCTCGCCCTCATCTGTATGCCCGGGCTGAGCCCCGCGGCCGCCGTGGCTCCATGGAAACCCCGAGCTCCCGGAGCTGGAGATGGGAGATGGCATCGAGGAGCTGCCACAGGGAAAACTTCGCGGGTTTGGGGCGTTTTCCGAAATTCCGGGGGGTTTTGGAGCTCGGCAGTTGCGGGGTGGGTGTTGCCGGGATGGGAGAGTTTTCCCGGGATGGGAAGGTTTTCCTGGAATATGAAAGTTTTCCTGGAATTGCGAGGGTTTTCTTGGGATACGAGGCTGTTCCTGGAATATGAAAGTTTTCCCGGGATGGGAAGATGTTCCTGGGATATGAAAGTTTTCCTGGGATGCGAGGATTTTCTTGGGATACGAGGCTGTCCCTGGGATGGGAGAGTTTTCCCGGGATGGGAAGATGTTCCTGGAATATGAAAGTTTTCCTGGAATGGGAGGATTTTTCCTGGGATACGAGGCTGTTCCTGGAATATGAGAGTTCTTGAAATACAAAGATTTTCCTGGGATACCAGGCCATTCCCACCTGGATGGGAATGGGATGGGAGAGTTTTCCTGGTCTGGGAGAGTTTTCCTGGTCTGGGAGGGTTTTCCTGGGATATGAGGTTTTTCCCGGGATGGGAAGATGTTCCTGAAATACAAAAGTTTCCCTGGAATATGAGGGTTTTTCCTGGGATACGAGGCTGTTCCTGGGATGGGAGAGTTTTCCTGGTCTGGGAGGGTTTTCCTGGGATGGGATGGTTTTCCGGGATACGAGGTTTTTCCCGGGATGGGAAGATGTTCCTGGAAATATGAAAGTTTTCCTGGAATATGAGGGTTTTTCCTGGGATACGAGGCTGTTCCTGGAATATGAAAGTTCTTGAAATACAAAGATTTTCCTGGGATACCAGGCCATTCCCACCTCCTTTCCAGCAGCTTCACCCCCTTAAACCCAACACCACCCCCGAGGGTGACACGATGTCCCCACCCGTGTCCCCATCCTGTGCCACCCTGTGTCCCCTCACAGCACCCTCCAGCTGCCATTTCGGGATGTTATTCCCCAAAAATCCATTTCCACGAGTCGGGGAACACCTGGCAAAGTCCCTGCCGAGGTCTGAGCTGGAATTTTTACTCAGGAAAAGCGGCTTTGGAAGCGTTTCCTTGGAGCTTTTCCCAGCAGAAGGAGGGTGGGTTCAGATGGGATTTTGGGAAGAAATCCTTCCCTGTGAGGACAGCGAGGCCCTGGCACAGCTTTCCCCACCCTGGAAGTGTCCACGGCCAGGCTGGACAGGATTTGGAGCCACCAGGATGGGCAGAATCCTCTCCAAACTCTTTTCCATCGATTTCTCCCCTCACTCAATCCATTATTTGTGCACAAGGATGGGATTTTTATTTTTTTCCCCATCTCCCCGAGCAGGGAGAGGGCGATAACGTGATTCCCGTTATTCCTGCTTGTCTGGGAGGCAGCCAGGAGATAAAAACGCAGCCGGGAGCAGCGAAGAGCTCGGCTGGGGCTCGGGAGCCCGGGGGCAGCCGCCGCCTCTTATCTCTTATCTCGGTGCTTCTCTGCCTCTCTCCGGCTGGATTTTAATGAGGAGGGCTGGGAAAATCAGCCTGGTGTGCTCATCCGGCGCTCCCAGGCTGCGGATTGTTGTCTTGGCTCTGGAATTGTCTCGGCTCTGGAATTGTTGTTTTACATCTGGAATTGTTGTTTTACCTCTGGAATTGTTGTCTTGGCTCTGGAATTGTCCTGGCTCTGGATTTGTTGTTTTACCTCTGGAATTGTTGTCTCCCCTCTGGAATTGTTGTTTTACCTCTGGAATTGTTGTCTCCCCTCTGGAATTGTTGTTTTACCTCTGGAATTGTTGTCTCCCCTCTGGAATTGTTGTTTTACCTCTGGAATTCTTGTCTCCCCTCTAGAATTGTTGTCTCCCCTCTGGAATTGTTGTTTTACCTCTGGAATTGTTGTTTTACCTCTGGAATTGTTGTCTCCCCTCTGGAATTCTTGTCTCCCCTCTGGAATTGTTGTTTTACCTCTGGAATTCTTGTCTCCCCTCTGGAATTGTTGTCTCCCCTCTGGAATTTTTGTTTTACCTCTGGAATTCTTGTCTCCCCTCTGGAATTCTTTTCTCCCCTCTGGAATTGTTCTGTTTGTGATTTTCCTCCTCCAAATGCTCCCACAGGTTCCCGTGGCTTCCCCATCCAGGCTCATTTTCCAGCCTGGAAAAAGGGGCAGAATTTGGCCCTCCCGACCTCGAACTGCCCATTCCAGAGGGGTTTGGATGCCAAAGTCATTCCCTAAGGATCGCACATCCCATCCCAAGGGAGCTTTGGAGATGCTCAGATCCCTGGGCTGGGTCTCTTCTCCAAAATTCACCTTTTGGAGTTTGGCTTTCCAAAAAGTTCATTCTTGTCGGGATGAATCCCCAGGGATTTTCAGACAAAAAGCCTCAAATCCGTGATTTTCAAGGAGGAAGCCTCAAATATATCATTTTCAGCCCAGAAGCTTTAAATCCATGATTTTCAACCAGAAAGATTTTCCTGATTTTCAACCAGGAAGCCTCAAATCCATGATTTTCAGACAAGAAATCTGAAATCTGTGATTTTAACACAAGGAGCTTCAAATCCATAATTTCAGCCCAGAAACCTCAAATCCATGATTTTCAAACAAGAAACCTCAAAAGTATGATTTTCAGACAAGCCTCAAATCCACGATTTTCAGACAAGAAGCATCAAATCCATGATTTTCAGCCCAGAAAGTCTCAAATCCCTGATTTTCAGCCCAGGAAATCTCAAATCCATGATTTTTAGCCCAGAAAGCCTCAAATCCCTGATTTTCAGCCCAGGAAATCTCAAATCCCTGATTTTCAGCCCAGGAAATCTCAAATCCATGATTTTCACCCCGGGACCATCTCATTTTATCCCAGAGCCTCAGGCCATGGTGTTAACCCGGAGCATTTGGAATTGTCCAAATTCCATGGGGAAAAAGCTGAAAAAAAGCTGAAAAAAAGGGGCTGAGCTCTGCCCCTGGAGAAATCCGGGTGTGTGGAGATGGAATTCCAGCTGGATTGTCCTTCCCTGTGGAAAATCCAGGATTTTCACCACGCTGGGCTGCAGCTCTCTGCATTTTTGGGAGCAGCTCCAGCTCCTGGCAGCGGCTCCGGGCTGCAGCAGGAGCTGAACTCCGGCTGTGCCTGCGGATCCCCGTTCCCAAATCCCACATTTCCAACGGCAGATGAGAACATTCCAGGCAGGAATGGAGTGTGGAAGGAGGAAAAAGCTGATTTTTAGGGTATTTATCACCCTGCCACCTCTTTTTTTTTATGTTTTGCAGAGCCTTGCTCGTTTTTCCTCCCACACAGAATTCCATGGAATTTCCCAATCCAGCCCTTTCCTATCCAGGTGCATTCCCAGAATATCCCAAATATTCCCTTCCTGCCCCACACCTTTCCTGGCTGTTCCTGCCTGGTTTTTCCTGAGCCATTCCCAGGATCTCCTTCCTGAGGGATAATTTAGAGCCTTCCAGCCTCTCGGAGCCGTCGCTGAGGGTTCCAGGGAAAGCTTCCAAATGGAATTTGCTCCCAGATTTTGGGGGATTCTGTGATCAGCGCTGCCCCAGCCACTGCACTGGGAGCTGTGGGGAGCTGGGAGCTCCCAGAATCCCAGAGATCCAGGATTCCCTGAGGATCCCAGAAAAGGTTTGGAATTCCCTGAGCATCCCAGAGAGGTTTGGGATGTCCTGAACATCCCAGAAAAAGTTCAGGATCCCCTGAGCATCCCAGAGAGATCCAGGATTCCCTGTGCATTCCAGAGAAATCCAGGATTCCCTGAAAATCCCAGAGAGATCCAGGATTCCCTGAGCATCCCAGGAAAAGTTTGAGATTCCCTGAGCAGCCCACAGAGATCCAGGATTCCCTGCGCATTCCAGAGAAATCCAGGATTCCCTGAGCATCCCAGAGAAATCCAGGATTCCCTGAGCATCCCAGAGAAATCCAGGATTCCCTGAGCATCCCAGAGAGAGATCCAGGATTCCCTGAGTATCCTAGAGAAATCCAGGATTCCCTGAGCATTCCAGAGAGATCCAGGATTCCCTGAGCATCCCAGAGAAATCCAGGATTCCCTGAGCATCCCAGAGAGAGATCCAGGATTCCCTGAGCATCCCAGAGAGATCCAGGATTCCCTGAGATCCCAGAGAAATCCAGGATTCCCTGAGCATCCCAGAGAGATCCAGGATTCCCTGTGCATTCCAGAGAAATCCAGGATTTCCTGAGCATCCCAGAGAGATCCAGGATTCCCTGAACATTCCAGAGAAATCCAGGATTCCCTGAGATCCCAGAGAAATCCAGGATTCCCTGAGCATCCCAGAGAAATCCAGGATTCCCTGAGCATCCCAGGAAAAGTTTGAGATTCTCTGAACATCCCAGAGAGATCCAGGATTCCCTGAGAATCCCAGGAAAAGTTTGAGATTCCCTGAACATCTCAGAGAGATCCAGGATTCCCTGAGCATCCCAGAAAAGGTTTGGAATTCCCTGAGCATCCCAGAGAGGTTTGGGATGTCCTGAGCATCCCAGAAAAAGTTCAGGATTCTTTGAGCATCCCAGAGAAATCCAAGATCCCCTGAGCATCTCAGAGAGATCCAGGATTCCCTGAACATCCCAGAGAAATCCAGGATTCCCTGAACATCCCAGAGAGAGATCCAGGATTCCCTGAGCATCCCAGAGAAATTTGGGATTCCCTGAGCATCCCAGAAAAGGTTTGGAATTCCCTGAGCATCCCAGAGAGGTTTGGGTTTCCCTGAGCATCCCAGGAAAAGTTTGAGATTCCCTGAACATCCCAGAGAGATCCAGGATCCTCTGAGCATCCCAGAGCGAGCCAGGATTCCCAAGGAGGAATCCCAAAAAAGTTCAGGATTCCCTGGACATCCCAGGGAGATCCAGGATTCCCAAGGAGGAATCCCGAAAAAGTTCAGGGTTCCCTGGACATCCCAGGGAGATCCAGGATTCCCAAGGAGGAATCCCAAAAAAGTTCAGGATTCCCTGGACACCCCAGGGAGGTTTGGTGGCACAGGGCAGCCAGGCTGTGCCGTGCACGGACACAACCCTGGAATTAAACTTTTATCAGCTCTGGGATCCGGAACCCAGCGGGAATTCACGGCGAAATTCCCGGGAAAAGGGCCGGGGATGCCAGAGGGGCCTCGGGAGCAGGAGCACCACGGAGTCACTCAGCCTTCATTAGGGTAAATTAAAACAGGAGCGAGATGACAATTGCAATTAGCGAGAGTTAATTGTTCTGATGGCTCCGCAGACTGGGGGAGTTAATTGTGCTGAGTCCCAGGTGGGGGCTGGATCGAGAATGGATTGGGAATGGATCAGGGATGGATCGGGAATGGATTGGGAATGGATTGGGAATGGATCAGGAATGGATCGGGAATGGATCGGGAATGGATTGGGAATGGATCAGGGATGGATCAGGAATGGATATGGGATGGATTGGGAATGGATCAGGAATGGATCAGGGATGGATCAGGAATGGATTGGGAACGGATTGGAAATGGATTTGGAATGGATCAGGGATGGATCAGGAATGGATCGGGAAAGGATTGGGAATGGATATGGGATGGATTGGGAATGGATCAGGGATGGATTGGGAATGGATCAGGAATGGATCGGGAAAGGATTGGGAATGGATATGGGATGGATTGGGAATGGATCAGGGATGGATTGGGAATGGATCAGGAATGGATCGGGAAAGGATTGGGAATGGATATGGGATGGATTGGGAATGGATCAGGGATGGATTGGGAATGGATCAGGAATGGATCGGGAAAGGATTGGGAATGGATATGGGATGGATTGGGAATGGATCAGGGATGGATTGGGAATGGATCAGGAATGGATCAGGAATGGATCGGGAAAGGATTGGGAATGGATATGGGATGGATCAGGAATGGATCGGGAAAGGATTGGGAATGGATCAGGAATGGATCAGGAATGGATATGGGATGGATTGGGAATGGATCAGGAATGGATCAGGAATGGTTATGGGATGGATTGGGAATGGATCAGGAATGGATTGGGAATGGATCAGGAATGGATCAGGAATGGATTGGGAATGGATCAGGAATGGATTGGGAATGGATCGGGAATGGATCAGGAATGGATTGGGAATGGATCAGGAATGGGAATGGATCAGGCTTGAATTGAGAATGGATCTGACATGGATTGGAGATGGATCAGGAGTGGATTGGGAATGGATCAGGAATGGGAATGGTGGCCTCGGTGGCCCAGCTCTCAATTCCCAACAAATTCCAAGTCTGGAATCTCTGGCCGCAGGTCAGGGCAGAAAGAAGGGAAGCTCCAGCAGTAAAAAACCAAAAAAAGCCGGGAAAACATCAAATCCAGGCTTTTCCAGCAGATCCAGCCCCGCCAAGGACGGGGAACAACCCCCAACATCCCGAAAAAAAGCCGTGGACCGGCTCGGGTGCCAAGGAGTCATTAGGAATCCTAAGGAAAACCTACGGTTGCCATGGCAACTGCCAGGCGCGGCTCCGGGGCTGCCTCGCCCCCTCCGCGGGCACGGAGCGGATCCGTGGGATGGAGGCGAATCCCTCTGGAGCCGGGGAGGGGATGGAGCAGCGCTGCTTTTATGGGATTTTGGGGGCTGAGCCTCTCCCGGCGCTCCCCGAGAGGGATTTTCCAGCGGGATGTGGATCCTGAGCATCCCCCCCCCCATCCCTGCGCCCACCGGGTGGAAAATCCCTCCCTGATTCCCGGTAAATTCCATTTCCAGCTTGTCTGGAATGAAATCATCGCACTGAGAGCTGGGAGAGGAGGGAAAAGGGGATTAATCCATGGAGGAAGAACTGGGATGAGGCAGGGTGAGATCAAACATTGCTGGGTTTGGAGCTGGAGCAGGAAGGAAAAGGTTTGGAGAGCCAGGGAACATCCCAGCTGCTCATCCTCCTCATTCCCATGGAAAAATCCCTCAGTGTCCAGGGATTCTGCAACAAGAAACGGGAAAACCTGGGAAATGCAGCAGGAAAAGCTGAACCCTGTCCCCATAGACCTCGAGGGCTGCTGATGGAACCAAATCCATTTCCCAAATCCATCTCCCAATCCATTTTCCAAATCCATTTCCCAAATCCATCTCCCAAATCCATTTCCCAAATCCATATCCCAAAC
The DNA here is from genome assembly GCA_009764595.1 of Geothlypis trichas. Classification (NCBI taxonomy): domain Eukaryota; kingdom Metazoa; phylum Chordata; class Aves; order Passeriformes; family Parulidae; genus Geothlypis; species Geothlypis trichas. The sequence goes on along the minus strand of CM019925.1, from coordinate 4,350,728 downwards.
CCATCTCCCAATCCATTTTCCAAATCCATTTCCCAAAGCCATCTCCCAATCCATTTCCTAAATCCCTTTTCCAAATCCATCTTCCAAATCCATTTCCCAATCCATTTTCCAAATCCCTTTTCCAAATCCATCTCCCAAATCCATCTCCCAAATCCATTTCCCAATCTATTTCCCAAATCCATCCTCCAAATCCGTGTCCCAAATCCATCTCCCAATCCTTTTCCCCAATCCATTTCCCAAATCCCTTTTCCCAATCCATTTCCCAAATCCATTTCCCAAATCCATTTCCCAACACGGGTGTGGGCACAGCAGGAGAAATTCCTGCTCTCCCATTTTTTCAGCATCTTGGGAATTCCAGGAAAACTGGGAAAATCCACGACCAAGCCAGGGAGGATAACCCTGCCCAAGGAAGCAGCACTTCCCAAGAGGATTTTACTGGGAAAAAAGGAGCCAAGGAATTATTAAAGAGCCATAGAAACAGCTGGAAAATTCCCCTGAAATCCCTTTTTTTTTAAAACACGAATTCCATGGAAAGGGAATTCCATGGAATTCCAGCAGGGGACTTCAGTGTGGATGAAAATTCAGGGACCTCGAATTCTGAAGGACTGACCCTGATCCTGCCTCCAAAGGGATGAATCCCACCAAACTCCAGGAATTCGGGAATGCCGGAGCTTCCCAGAGCCAGGATTGGGACAACCAATCCCAGGAGCTCGTGGGAGTTGGGAAAAGTGACTCAGAAATGGGACTGAGCTCAAAATTTTCCGTGGGAATCCAAATATTCCTGGGAAAATGGGCTCTGCAGGAATTTGCAAATTGGGATCAAAGCCTCCAATCCATTTCCTTTTTTTTTTTGTGGGATTTCAAGGCGAGGGAGAGGCTTTGATGAGGCATCAAATGCTGCTTGGAGCAGCCAAAATATTCCTTGAAATTTAAGGATCATCCTGGAAAGGGCGACAGCCACACGCTGGAAAAGCTTTGGAAAAGCTTCTCCTGGCACAAACCAAATTGGTGCATTTTTTAAGGATCATAAATTGGAAAAATCTCCTTTTTTTTTCCAGGCAGAATTTGTATTTTTAATGCTTTTCCCCCCCTCTTTATTCCCGAAGGTCCTGCTGGGAATCAGGGAAGCAGAGCTGCTTCTTTTCCTTCCTAAAAAAGATCTGGAGCTGGCTGCTCTGATCCTTTGGGAAAAGATGGTTAAGATGCAAACCCCCTTTTCCTGCTGATTCCAAATTCCTCATTTAAAATTCCTTATTAAAACCTCTCTCTTCCCAAAAAACCCAATTTATTTCCCAGCCTGGATTCTCCTCATTTTGGCCACCGGGAAGGACAAAGCACCGACCATCAGATTTCAGCTGGCATTGATTATTTTTGTTAGGATCGTTGTAAATTCCATTAAAAATGGGATTTTTAACAGAGATTGGGAGACTCTGGAGCCTGGAGAAGATCGGGAATATCCAGGATAATTCCTGGAGGGGAAAACCCAGCCGCAATTCCAAGCAGAGCTGGCGAATAACCCATCCCGAATAATTTATCCCAAATAATTTACCCTGAATAATTTATGGATCCAGTCTGGGTGAGAAGAGCCCCAGACTTCAGTCCCAATTAAGGCCTTTGTGAATTGTCTGGGAACGGATCCCAATTTTTCCCATATTTATTTGTTCCCCGGGATCGCGCTCCAAACGGAGCCGCCGCACAATTCCCGCTTTTCCCGAGTGTTTGCAAACAGCTCCCACTGCCAGCATTTCCAGGGGGTTTTCCAGCCCCTATCCCACCTTGGAATCTTTGGGAATTTTCATGGGAATGATCCCCAAGAACTCCTGGCTGGATGGAGAAGGGACAGCAAAGTCTCCCGAGGCGATTTTCCCCAAAAATCCTAAAATTCAGCCGCTGGATCCACATTTTCCAAAGCCTTCCATAAATAAATGGATGGCCTGGAATGCTGCTGGGAATTCCAGAGGCTGCCTGGGTCCTGCAAAAATGGATGCTGGAGGTTGCCAGGTTTATCCAGGTTTATCCCCTGACTCAGGAGCGGCGATCCCGATCCCAATCCCAAAATTCCACCCCAAAATCCAATGTGGGGTTTTATCCACAGGGAACGCCCCCAAATTTCAGGAGTTTTGGACTCATCCCATTTTCCTGCTTCTCCCGGTGTCCTGGTGGGAAGCAGCAGTTGGGATTGGGATTCTCCTTCCCGAGATGAGCTGGGAATTATTCCCTTGGGAATAATCCCATAAAATCATGGGGGAGAGAGAGATCCCAGCCCTCATTCCAGGGGCTGGAGCCTTGGGATTGGGAACAGACAGCAGGAACAGCTCCCTCATGTCCTGGAAAAGGGATTTGGGAGCAAAACGGGGGCGGTGACGAATTTTTGTGTCTTTTTGGGACATCAGGAATGTCACCCCATGGAATCTCCCAGGGAAGGGAAGAGGCATTAATGACCAGGGGGATCCAGGAGGAAATCTGGGAATAAAGGGGCAGAGCCTCGTGTTTGGGGCTCACCTGCACAGGTGGAATTCCCAACCTCCCCCGCACCAGCTCTGGGCATTCCCAGCATCCCTCCAATCCATGTCCCAGCCAGGAAATCCAGGATCACGGCCCTAAAAGTCAGGGAAGTGTTTTTCCAGCTGGAAGCAGGAGCAGGGATGATCCCTGGGCTTCAGGAGAAGGAGCCGTGGCTGGGCAGGGCAGCGGGAGCGCTGCTCCACCTCTGGGATCGGAATTCCACGGGAATCCGAGATTCCATGGGAATGGAAACGGCTCCTCTGAACCCCCGAGGGGGCAATTCCAGCTCAGCGCCCGCGGTTTTGGGAAAAGCGAATTCCTGCAGCACCGCTGAGGCTGGATGGGGTCGGGATGGGGCTGGATCGGGGTCCTGCGGAATTCCCGGCCCTTTTCCCTGTGCCAGAGGAATCCCACGGGCTCTGCCGGGGCTCTGGGCACGGCTCAGCTCCCGGGTTTCCTCTGTGGATGAGAAGAGAGATCCCAGCCAAAGGGAAGGGTTGGGAATGGGAGGAGGGATCCCATCCAAAGAGAAGGGTTGGGAACAGCAAGAGAGATCCCAGCTAAAGGGAAAGATTGGGAATGGGAGGAGAGATCCCATCCAAAGAAAAAGGTTGGGATTGGGAAGAGAGATCCCATCCAAAGAAAAAGGTTGGGATTGGGAAGAGAGATCCCAGCTAAAGGGAAGGGTTGGGAATGGGAGGAGAGATCCCAGCTAAAGGGAAAGGTTGGGAATGGGAGGAGAGATCCCAGCTAAAGAAAAAGGTTGGGAATGGGAAGAGGGATCCCATCCAAAGAAATGGGTTGGGAATGGGAAGAGAGATCCCAGCTAAAGAGAAGGGAATGGGAAGAGAGATTTCAGACAAAGGGAAAGGCTGGGAATGGGAAGAGAGATCCAAAAGTAAGGATTGGGAATGGGAGGAGAGATCCCAGCCAAAGGGAAGGGTTGGGAATGGCCGAGGAGCAGAGGCCAAGCCCTGCCCTCAGTTCCCGGTCCTGCTCTGCCGCTTCCAGCGGTGCCAGCAGGTGACAAAGCCGCTCCCACTGCCCGCAGAGGGGACACAGAGAGCCGGGAATGCCAGGAAAAGCCTCAGCAGGGCGGGATCAGCATCCTCCGGCACAGGGAGCCTGGGCTGGAGCGGGAGATGCTGCCCCGTGTCCCTGGAGTGACCTGAGGGACATCCCAGGACACTCCCCAGGACAGGGAATCTCGTCCTGAGCCACCACAGGCTGGGGATGAGCGGGGCAGGGAGGAACCATTCCCATCCCAGCCTTTCCAGGGGCTCTGCCCATGCCCAGGCTGCAGGATCGGGGCTCTGGGAAGGGCAGGGCTGGGTCCTGGCTCGGCACCAGCGAGGAGGGGACAGGGAGGGGCCACACAGGGGACACGGGAGGGGACAGAGGTGACACCCGCGCGTGGCTCCGGAGCTGCCACAGCCTCGGCACATCCAGGCTGGAGGAAGCGGATCCCGATGGCAGCGCCCACCTGCAGCTCCAGCCACGGCATCCCCGGGAACGCCGCTCCGGGGGCTCCTCCCGGCTCCCCGCGCCCCTCCGGGCTCCCATCGGGACCGGCCCTGCGTGTCCAGAGCTTCTCCCGCTCCTCCTGGAGCCTCCAACCCCTTTCTCCAGGCTCTGGGAGAAGCCAGGGCCGGGCTGAGAGCCGGGAGAGGCGAGGGCAGCCCTGGCTCAGCCACTCACGGGGTCCCTGCCGGCCCCGAGTCCTTTCCCGGAGCGGCTCTCGGGGTGATCCCCGGGGCTCTCCGGGCTGGCTGGGCATGGACCCGGGCTGGGCTGGGCACGGCTCCGGACAGGGCTGGGCACGGCCCCGGGCAGAGCTGGGCGCTGGCACAGGGCTGGGCACGGCCCCGGGCAGGGCTGGGCACTGGCACAGGGCAGAGCTGGGCACTGGCACAGGGACCCGGGCAGGGCTGGGCGCTGGCACAGGGACCCGGGCAGGGCTGGGCACGGCCCCGGGCAGGGCTGGGCGCTGGCACAGGGACCCGGGCACTGCGGGCGGGTGCAGCCGCGGCGGGGAGGGGCAGGGCTGGGCAGCGGGGGGAGGTAAACACAGCACCGGCATAGAAAGCAGGAAAATGACATCAAAATGACACCAAAATGACACCAAAATGACACCAGAATCACACCAAATCACACCAAAATTACACCAAAATTACACCAGAATCACACCAAAATGACACCAAAATGACTGTTCCGGACGCGTCCTTTGCCATCACCTTTGCTGTCCCCCCTCCCTGGCCGGCTGTCCCCTCCCTGGGGTGGCCGAGCAGGTGAGGGAGGGCTGGCCAGGCGCCCCAAGGACCGCGTTGTTCCTCTGTTTCACACCCAACGTCCCCTCCCGTCACATTTTCCGCGTCGCTCGGCCACCGAGGGGTTAATGGCCGGGAAGCGCCGCTCCCGCCCGGATCGCATCCTGCCGGCATCCCTGGATCGCAGCCCCGCCGGCGGCTCCGTGACCAGCGCATCACCCCCGGCCCCGCCGCCCGATCCCACCCGCGCCGGGCCGAGGGTCCGCTGGATCCCGGAGGAGTTTCCAGGAGCGGGAATGCAGCTCCCTCCCTCCCTCCCCGCGGTACCTGGGAGCCATCCCTGCCTTCCTCCCGTCCCTTCATCCCCTCCCGGAGCGCCGCTCTCCATCCATTCCCTGTTTTTTTTTTTCCCTGTTTTTTTCCCCACACCCCGTTTATTTCCAAACGCACCATTTCTCCTCAAATCCAGCATCGAGCAGGGAAAGCAAAGCTCTGGAATCGCAAAAAAAACAACCCCGAGCGAGCTGGAGGCGCCGGCTCGGTGCTGCTGCAGAGCGCAGGAGCCCCCCCAAAGTCACCCCCGGCCCAAAAACCCCCAAACCACGGCGGTGGCCCCCAACTCACCCTCCGAGGCTGTCCCCGTCCCCCGGCGCCGCTGTCACCGCCTGCCACCCCCCGCCACAGCTGCCCGCACATCTGGCACACAAAAGGCCGGGTGGCTCCGGAGCTGTCCCCGCCGGCGGGGTCTGTCCTTGTCGCTGAGGACGGGGACAGGGCCAGCACGACCCTCCGGCCACGCTGACCCTCAGGGCTGGAGGCGGCGGGGAGAGCTCCTCACCCTTCGCTCGCCCGGTGCCTTCGCAGCCGCACAGTCCCCGCTCCCCCTCCTCCTCTTCCTCCTCCTCCTCCTCCTCCCTCTCCTCCCTTCTCCCCTCCCCAATCCTCCTCCTCCTCCTCGCTCCAGCCTTGTCGCCACGACGTGCCACCCACCCCAGGCAGCTCCTGCCTTAACCCCTGCGGCTCTGGCCTCTCGCGGAGGATGATCCCGAGGGATGAAGGCGATCCCGAGGGATGAAGGCTCTCCCGAGGATGCTGAGCCGGCCCTCGGCATCCGCAGCGCTCCCGCTGCGCCACCGCCGTCCCCTCCCCGCACACGGGGGTCGCCCAGCGCGGGGGCTGCGGGGGTGGGTGCGAGGGGAAGGGGACACTCGGTGGATTTGGGATTCGTGTCCCAAAGCTCCTCCTGCCACCGGGATTTCTCGGCATTTCCAAAGATGACCCCGCCAGCCCCGTGTCCCTCCCCGAGGGGACAGCGCGGCCACCCCGCGGGGTTCCCCGGCTCTGTCTCCAGACAGGGCGCGCCGCCAGGGGCTCGTTTTCCCCAAAAAGAGATTTTCAGGGACTCTTAACCTCGGGAAAAACTGGGGAAAATCTGCCTTTTGCCCGGAGAGAGTTGGGGTCCCAGAGGATGACACAGACCCCACCCACGGCGACACCCAGCGTGACACGGGGACAAGGACCTGTCACCGGCAGCTGTGGGGCTGGGACAAGGGCAGGATTTGGGGTGAGGGCAGCACAGCATCCCCAGATTTATTTTTCCATCCCAGAAAAGCCTTTCCCACCCCCGGGGAAGGGACAGAGGGTCCCGGGAGGGGGGCAGTGACAGCGGCCATCGAGTCCCCGTTCCACGCTCGGTTTGGCGAGAGGAGCCGGGGCTTGGCTCCTTCCCAGGGCCACCGCCCGGGGCTGGGGCTGGAGAGGAGCTGGAGCACGGCTGGGGGCTGGATCAGGGTTGGAACTCGGGGCTGGAGCGTGGTTGGAGTGGTGCTGGGGGTTGAATCAGGATTGGAACTCGGGGCTGGAGCTCGGGGCTGGAATTCGGGGCTGGAGCGGGGCTGGGGGCTGGATTAGGGTTGGAATTTGGGGCTGGAGAGGGGTTGGGGGCTGGATTAGGGTTGGAATTTGGGGCTGGAGCACGGCTGGGGGTTGGATCAGGGTTGGAACTCAGGGTTGGAACTCGGGACAGGAATTCGGGGCTGGAGCGGGGCTGGAGTGGGACTGGGGATGAATCAGGGCTGGAATTCGGGGCTGGAGTGTGGTTGGAGTGGGGCTGGGGGCTGGATCAGGGTTGGAACTCGGGGCTGGACCTCGGGGCAGGAATTCGGGGCTGGAGCGGGGCTGGGGGGGCTGGATTAGGGTTGGAATTCTGGACTGGGACTGGGGATGAATCAGGGTTGGAATTCGGGGCTGGAGCGTGGCTGGAGTTGGGCTGGGGACTGAATCAGGATTGGAACTCGGGGCTGGAACTCCGGGCTGGCATTCAGGGCTGGAGCGGGGCTGGGACCAGAGTGGGGCTGGAGCGGAGTTGGGGGCTGGATCAGGGCTGGAATTTGGGTCTGGAGCTCGGGGCTGGGAGCTGGATCAGGGCTGGAGCTCGGGGCTGGAGCTCGGGGCTGGAGCGGGGCCGCGCACACGCCGAGCAGAGCTCGCAGAGAGCTCGGAGTGACCTGATTTAATTGGCAGCGCTTCAATGGCATCGAGTCCCTGCCCGCCCCCCCTCGGCAGAGCCCTTCTGCAGGCGCCTAAAGGGAGCTGGGCTCGGCTTTAGCGTCACTAAAGCCGGGCTTTGCTTTAGAGCGTCCCCGGGGTCAGGGGGGCTCAGCTGCGCCGGCCCCTCCAGGAATCTCCAACAACAAAAGGAAAAATCGGAGCTGGGTCATAGGAGGAAATTCCCATTTATTTTTCCCAAATCCAGTGAGCATCCTGTGGAAACCGCTGAGGAGCTCCGGGTGGGCTGGGAAAGCCATCCCAGGGGGATTTGGAGGGTTGGAAAAACCTTTCCAGTGGGATTTGGAGGGCTGGGAAAGCCATTCCAGGGGGATATGGAGGGTTGGAAAAACCTTTCCAGGGGGATTTGGAGTGCTGGGAAAGCCCTTCCAGGGGAATTTGGAGGGCTGGAAAAACCTTTCCAGGGGGATTTGGAGGGCTGGGAAGCCCTTCCAGGTGGATTTGGAGGGCTGGAAAAACCTTTCCAGAGGGATTTGGAGTGCTGGGAAAGCCCTTCCAGGGGGATTTGGAGGGCTGGAAAAACCTTTCCAGGGGGATTCGGAGGGCTGGAAAAACCTTTCCAGGTGGATATGGAGTGCTGGGAAAACCTTTCCAGGTGGATATGGAGTGCTGGGAAAGCCCTTCCAGGTGGATTTTGTGCCCGTGCCCGCTGCCAGGGCTGGGGGCACCTGGAGCAGGGGTTGTTTTGCAGCCCCCTGTGCTGTGGGGCTGGCAGGGAAACGCCCCTTGGAATTTCCCAAATCCCTGTGGAACTCCTGGAAAAGCCCCTCCAGGTGGATTTTGAATGCTCCGGGCATTGCCGGGGGATGGAGAAGCCGCTCCCAGGTGTCTCCCGGAGCCCTGCCCGTGCCCCATCCGGGCTCGCCCGGCTCCTGCCGCGCTGCTGCAGAGGCTGAGTAATTCCTGAGGCTCCCGAGATGCTCCTCAGGCTGCCGAGCACATCCCGATCCAGGTTTTAATTGCGTGGGATTGCAGCCGAGATGGCTCTGATTTATCCTCCCTGCTGCGCCAGCACTTCTCCCCCGGCCGGCTCCGGGATCCACCTGGAGAATATTCCCTGGGAAAAGGTTAAAAATGTTCCTTAAAACCAGGAAAAAATAAATCTTGGAGTCTGGAGCGGGGTTTTCCCTCTCACGCGTGTGGGGTTGTGAGATTCCCATTCTTTTATCCCTTAGGACTCGAGGTGAGCTCCTGGGGGAGCTGCCCTGAGGGATTTTCCTGGAGAACCGCGGGATTTAGGGGGTTAAGCCAGGCTCAGCCAAGCTCAGCTCTACCAGACCTGCATGAACAAAGGGCTCCAGCACCTTTCATTCCCTTCTGGATCAGGAAAACCCCATGGATAGAGGAACCCTGCAGGCGTCCCAAATCCCATTTTTAACTCTGGTCCCCCATCCTGAATTTAATTCACATAAATTTGGGGTGAGCCAAGGTCACCCCTGTGATGGGAATGGGATCCCATCCCCTTTTCCTAGCTGGAGGTGAATTCCCAAATCCAGAGCCCTGAATTCAGACCTGTCCTTCTCTCTTCACACATTCCAAGAATTCCCCACCTTTTTTCCCTTTCCCAATTCCCATTTTTAACTCTGCTCCCCCATCCCAAATTTAATTCCCATAAATTTGTGGCAGGGATGGGAATGGGATCCCATCCCCTTTCCCAAGCTGGACGTGAATTCCCAAATCCTGTCCCCACACATTCCAAGAATTCCCCACCTTTTTTTCCCTTTCCCAATTCCCATTTTTAACTCTGCTCCCCCATCCCAAATTTAATTCCCATAAATTTGTGGCAGGGATGGGAATGGGATCCCATCCCCTTTCCCAAGCTGGACGTGAATTCCCAAATCCTGTCCCTTTCCCTTCCCACATTCCAAGAATTCCCCACCTTTTTTCCCTTTCCCAAATCCCATTTTTAACTCTGCTCGCCCATCCCAAATTTAATTCCCGTAAATTTGGGGTGAGCCAAGGTCACCCCTGTGATGGGAATGGGATTCCATCCCCTTTCCCAAGCTGGCGGTGAATTCCCAAATCCAGAGCCCTGAATTCAGGGCTGTCCCTCTCCCTTCCCACATTCCCCACCTTTTTTCCCTTTCCCAAATCCCATTTTTAACTCTGCTCCCCCATCCCGAATTTAATTCCCATGAATTTGGGGTGAGCCAAGGTCACCCCTGTGATGGGAATGGGATCCCATCCCCTTTCCCAAGCTGGACGTGAATTCCCAAATCCTGTCCCTCTCCCTTCCCACATTCCAAGAATTCCCCACCTTTTTTCCCTTTCCCAAATCCCATTTTTAACTCTGCTCCCCCATCCCGAATTTAATTCCCATAAATTTGTGGCAGGGATGGGAATGGGATCCCGTCCCCTTTCCCAAGCTAGAGGTGAATTCCCAAATCCTGTCCCTTTCCCTTCCCACATTCCAAGAATTCCCCACCTTTTTTCCCCTTTCCCAAATCCCATTTTTGCTCTGTCCCCAATCCCAAATCACAGCAGCCTCCCCAAATTCCCACCTCCTGCTTCTTCCCACTGAGACATCCTGGAATCCTCTGGAATTTCCATGATCCAGGGTGGGAAATGTTCCTCTGCTCCCTTTATTCCCTGCATTTTGGGGCTGCTTTATGGCTGCCATAAAAGCTGCCCATAAATCAGGGCCGATCCCATAAAAACCAGGAATAACCGGAATTAGGGCCCAGATGGGAGCGGCTCCCTCTGCCAGCACTGGGAATTTTCTGGGATTTATCCTTTCCTCATTCCCAGACATTTTCAGGCCCACCTTGGGAAGCAATTCCAGGGTGAACACACCTGGTAGGGTCTCCCATTTATGGGGTTTTCTATGGAAAACATGGGATTTTTTTATGGATAATATGGGGGGGTCTTTTTATGGGTAATGAGAATTTTTTATGGATAACATGGGATTTTTTAATGGAAAACATGGGATTTTTTTATGGATAACATGGGGGGATTTTTAGGGATAACATGGGATTTTTTAATGGATAACATGGGGGGATTTTTAGGGATAACATGGGATTTTTTTATGGACAACATGGGGGGATTTTTATGTATAATATGGGAATTTTTAGGGATAACATGGGGGTTTTTTATGGATGGCATGGGGTGGCTTCTTATGGACAACATGGGATTTTTTTATGGATAACATGGGGGTTTTTTATGGATATTGAGGGTTTTTTATGGATAATGAGAATTTTTTATGGGTAATATGGGATTTTTTAATTGAAAACATGGGAATTTTTTATAGATAACATGGAAGGATTTTATGGATAATATGGGGATTTTTTGGGAAACATGGGGTTTTTATGGATAACATGGGGTTTTTTTTGATAACATGGGGGTATTTATGGGTAACATGGCATTTTTTTATGGATAAGATGGTTTTTTTATGGATAATGAGAATTTTTTATGGATGACGTTGGATTTTTTAATGGAAGACATGGGATTGTTTTATAGACAACATGAGGGGGTTATGGATAATGAGATTTTTTATGGATAACATGGGATTTTTTTATGGATAACATTGGATTATATTTATGGATAATGAAGGTTTTTTTTATGGACAACATGGGAGGTATTTATGGAAAATGTGGGGGAATTTTTGATGGATAATGGGGGGAATTTTTAATGGATAACATGGGGGTTTTTATGGATAAAGTGGGGATTTTTATGGATAACGTGGGGGATTTTTTAATGGGCAGTGCGGAGTGTCACTGTCACAGGGGCCATGGGATGTCACCAGCATGGGAATGTCACTGTCACCATCATGGGGGTGTCAACATTACAGGGGACAGCTGGGTGTCACTGTCACCATCACAGGGATGTCACTGTCACAGGGGACAGTGGGGTGTCACTGTCACCATCATGGGGGATAATGGGGTGTCACTGTCACCATGGCAGGGGTGTCACCATCACAGTGGACTGTGGTGTGTCACTGTCACCATCACGAGGGTGTCACTGTCACAGAGGACAGTGGGGTGTCACCATCACAGAGGACAATGGAGTGTCACTGTCACCATCACACAAGTGTCACTGTCACAGGGGCCATGGGATGTCACCATCATGGGGGTGTCACTGTCACCATCACGGGGGTGTCACCATCACAGAGGACAATGGGGTGTCACTGTCACCATCACACAGGTGTCACTGTCACAGGGGACAGCTGGGTGTCACTGTCACCATCACGGGGGTGTCACTATCACAGAGGACAATGGGGTGTCACTGTCACCATCACACAGGTATCACTGTCACAGGGGCCATGGGATGTCACCAGCATGGGGATGTCACTGTCACCATTATGGGGGTGTCACTGTCACAGGGGACAGCTGGGTATCACTGTCACCATCACGGGGGTATCACCATCACATAGGACAATGGGATGTCACTGTCACCCCATCACACAGGACAATGGGATGTCACTGTCACCATCACGGGGGTGTCACTGTCACCATCACAGGGGTGTCACTGTCACCATCACGGGGGTGTCACCATCACACAGGACAATGGGATGTCACTGTCACCATCATGGGGGTGTCACTGTCACCATCACGGGAGTGTCACTGTCACAGGGGACAATGGGGTGTCACTGTCACCATCACGGGGGTGTCACCGCCCCAGGGATCCCCTCACCCCAGCCCTGTTTTCCCTCCCTTCCCCCTGGGCTCTGCTTGGGGACATTTTTCCCGCTGGGGACATTCCGGGTGGGCGGCAGAGCCCGCGCTGGCGGTGCCACCGTTCCCATGGCAACGGGAGCCACCTCGTCCCTCCCTGCGGGCTGTGGGGACACACCTGAGTGTCACAAACCGGCTGGGATTTGGGAAGGAATTCCTCCCTGCGGAGGGGCTGGGATGGAATTCCCAGAGGATCCGGGGCTGCTCCATCCCTGGGAGTGTCCAAGGCCAGGCTGGAAAAACCTGGGAGGGTGGAAATGTCCCTGCCCATGGAATGGGATCGTTGGAAATCCTAAAACTTGGAATTTTAGGCCCCTTTTAGTCCAACCCACTCCCATTCTCGGAGATTCCTCCCTCTCCTTTTCCCAGCCCTTCCCATGATCCCGGAGCTCCAGGCTCCTCTGGCTCCTCACAAACCCTCGCTGGAGGCTGGGCAGGGATGAAATCCCAACTAAACCAGGCCAAAACTGTGTTTACAAACCCCCAAATTTATTTATTTCTCCTCACTCACATTCCCTGGCTCTGCTCTTCCCATCCTGGCGCTGCCCCAGCTCACCAGGGAATGGCTCATGACTGGGATTTCCAAAAAAATAATGGGAGGAAAACCCAGGATCTGATTTTGGGAGGGCACTGAAATATTTTTCTGCAGTTTTGGCACATCCTAGGGGGGTTGATGAGGCTCAGACTGGGCAGGACGAGGTTTTGCTCCCAGTTTGTCCCAGTTCCCATCAGGGGAGGCCTGGAAAGGCGGTGGGAGATTGGGAATGCTCCTGGCTGGAAAAGGAGGAGGAGGAGGAGGAGGAGGAGGAAGAGGAGGAGGAAGCCTGCGGGGTTGCCATGGCGATTGAGCATCTCCAAATCCTCAGGATTATTTATCCCCGGGTTTGTTTAGGCTGAGGGAAAGCCTGGAGGGTGGGAAGAGGGTTGGGGTGTGAGGAAGAGGAGTGTGGGAGTCCAGGAATGCTGATCCTGGAGGAGAAATCCTGAAATTCCAGCTCTGGGGCTCAGCTCCACCTCTGGAGCAGCAGAAAATGGGGAGTTTGGGGTGGTTTATGGGGCGTTTTCCCTCTCAGGGATGCTGTGATCCCAAATCTGCCCCGGATTTCCAATGTGGGACCTGGCCCATGGAATCCGGGATTTATTGGGAATAATTTGGGTGTGTGGATGGATTTGGATCAGGTCCTGGTGCTGGATGCTGGGAATGCTTTCCAAAGTCATTTCCTGAATTCCAGAGGAGCTGGATGGAGTGATCCTCTGATTTCTGGGATTAAACATCACCTGCCTCAGTCCCCTGCTGGAGCACTGGAGCATCCCCGGCGCTTCCAGCTGTATCCAGCTGCAAATTCCCTCTGGAATAACCACCCCGTGTCCCTTCCTCGGGGCTCAGCCCCCTGGGCCAGGTTGGTGACATTCCAGGAATTCTTCCAGGATGCTCCTTCCAGATGTGTCCCTGCACATCTGCTGCCACTCCCAAGGAAAAACGGGACGCTTGGGGGTGTCTGGAGCTGGAATTTTGGGATAAAACAGGAGAAATTCACCACGAGAACCAGGAACATCCCAGCGTTTGCCATATCCCCCCTTCCCGCTCCCTCCTTTCCACGGGATCCGTAATTGCTCCTAAACCTCATCTCCAATTCCCTTTGATGCCTCCAGTGTCCCCGTTATGTAAATCCCAGCGTGGGAATGCCGTGGGTTTTATGGATGAGGAGTTTGTGCAGCTGAGAGGGGACACCTTGGATCGTCACATCAAAGGACGAGGGAAAATGACTCCGGGAAATCGGGAGCCCTGTGGAAAAATCGATTCCGTTTGATTTTGCTAACAGAGGTCAGCGGGGAGCGGGGAGGAGGCTGGAATTGGGGAAAGAAATTTATTTTATCCGTTGTTCTGTTCAGGAATGTTTTCTGAGGAGGAAGGGAGGGGAAAGGAAAGGAAAAAGGGGAAAGGGAAAAGGGAAAAAAAAAGGGAAAACAGAAAAGGGGAAAAAAGGGAAAAGAAAGGGAAAAAGGGGGAAAAAAGGGAAAAGAAAGGGAAAAAGGGGAAAAAGGGGAAAACAGAAAAGGGGGAAAGGAAGGAAAGGAAAAAATGGGGGAAAATGGGGAAAAAGGGGAAAAAAGGGAAAAAGGGAAGGGAAGGGAAGGGAAGGGAAGGGAAGGGAAGGGAAGGGAAGGGAAGGGAAGGGAAGGGAAGGGAAGGGAAGGGAAGGGAAGGGAAGGGAAGGGAAGGGAAGGGAAGGGAAGGGAAGGGAAGGGAAGGGAAGGGAAGGGAAGGGAAGGGAAGGGAAGGGAAGGGAAGGGAAGGGAATCCCAACATTCCCAACGGGGCTGATGAGCCCCATTCCCTCCCCAAGGGATTTCTGGGAAGGCCAAGGATCATCCTCAGGGAATGAGGGTCCCACTGGAGCTGTCACCCACGGGCAAGAGGAGGAATGAGGGTTTTTCCTGGCTGTGGATGCTGAAGGAGCCTTGGATGAAGAAAATCTCCCCAAAATCATGGAATGGTTTGGAAGGGAGGTCACTGAACCCCTGAGCAGGGACATCTCCTGCTAAACCTTATCCCAGCACCAGCAGGATGATATTCCATGGAAAACAGCACAGCCAACACTCCAAAAACCCAGGAAAAACCCTGAAATTTAGCAAAAAAACCCCGTGGAGAAGCAAACAGCCTTTCTTGGGAAGGGGAGGAGAAAGCTGGGAATGTTTTCCAAGTACCCCCTGCTCCAGCACCGGGAGGACAATGACAAACGAGGTGAACTCGGAGGCTGCGGAGAAAATCTTGGCAGCGGGCGGAAAAGGCGCTGCCAGATTCCGGGGAATTTTAACTGGCATTTAATTAGCGGCACTCAGGTGGTCACAGGAGCGGTGGCAGTGCCGCAGTTCCTGGCATTTGTTAATTAAAGCTGCTCCTGACAGGGATTAACGACTTTTTAATGAATCTGTTGTCTTAATGTCTTATTAAGTTTTGACTTTTCCCCTCCCTCCCCCCCCCTGCCGCCAGTTTTCCCGGGAATTGCAGCATCCAAAGGGATGGGAGGTGTGAGGGGAAGGGGTGGCACAGCTCATGACAGGCTCCCAAAAAATTGGGAATGTGTGGGTTGAGGTGGGGGAACAGGGGGACGAGGGGACGTGGCCACAGAGGCGAATTTTTGGGAAGAAAATGGGAATCAGGGATCAAAGTGGGAGATCCCAGCCCTGTTGATGGAAAAAAAATGGGAATTAGGGATCAAGATGGGAGATTCCAGCCCTGTTGATGGAAAAAAATGGGAATTAGGGATCACGATGGGAGATTCCAGACATGCTGATGGAAAAAAATGGGAATCAGGGATCAAGGTGGGAGATCCCAGCCCTGTTGATGGAAAAAAATGGGAATTAGGGATCAAGGTGTGAGATTCCAGACATGCTGATGGAAAAAAATGGGAATCAGGGATCAAGGTGGGAGATCCCAGACATGTTGATGGAAAAAAATGGGAATCAGGGATCAAGATGGGAGATTCCAGACATGTTGATGGAAAAAAAGGGAATTAGGGATCACGGTGGGAGATTCCAGCCCTGCTGATGGAAAAAAATGGGAATCAGGGATCAAGGTGGGAGATTCCAGACGTGTTGATGGAAAAAAATGGGAATCAGGGATCAAGGTGGGAGATCCTGCTTTGACCTCCTCTCCAAAGGTCTTTGCTGCCCATTGGAGAAAAAATTGATAGAAAAAAATGGGAATCAGGGATGGGTGTGGGAGATTCCAGCCCTGATCCTAGAGGATAATGGGAATCGGATCAATGTAGGAGAATCCCAGCCCTGTAGCTGGGGCTCCATCTGAAAGTCTCCAGGAGGACTGGGAAAATGGCTCTGAAAACAGGGAGCAGGGAATGAGGAGAAGAAGGAATTCTAGCACACTGGAACCCCAGAAATGGAGGAAAATGGATCCATAGTTTCCTCCCCAGTGGAGCACTGGGAGGGATTCTGTCCTGCTCATCCCATGGATCCCATTCCATGGATCCCATCCCATCCCATCCCATCCCATCCCATCCCATCCCATCCCATCCCATCCCATCCCATCCCATCCCATCCCATGGATCCCATCCCATGGATCCCATCCCATGGATCCCATCCCATCCCATCCCATCCCATCCCATGGATTCCATCCCATGGATCCCATCCCATGGATCCCATCCCATCCCATCCCATCCCATGGATCCCATCCCATCCCATCCCATCCCATCCCATCCCATCCCATCCCATCCCATCCCATGGATCCCATAGATCCCATCCCTTCCAATCCCACGGATCCCATAGATCCCATGGATCTCATCCCACCCCATCCCGAGGTGCTTTTGGACACGGCACCACCAGAACCGGGCACGGAACACGTTTTTCCCCAAAACCCCACGTGCAGGACCCAGCAGGATCCTCCCTCCAGCCGTTTTCCAGGCGCTGCCGCATTCCCACATCCCCAGGAGCTCCTGCTGGGAGCCCACGGAAGGCGAGGCTGGCGCTGCTCCTCCAGTCCCCGGCGCTGACATTCCCGGGAAGAGCACGAATCCCCCAGAATAGATCCCGCTGCTCCGGCTAAATTTAGCATTCCATGTTCTCCTCGGGATGGACTCGGCTCCGGCAATTAACTAATGATGGGGATGATTAAGGATCGCTCCCGCGCTCCGCATCTCCAGCCTCTCTCCCACTCCTTCCCTTGAATAATAATAATTCCTGGATTTTGTAACGCCGGCAGAGCATTCCCAGGAAAGCCGGAGGTGAAAGGGAAATGGGGGAAATGAGCTGTCAATGGAGCAGGGAGAGGGATAAATCCCAAATCCCCGGTTTGCTTATCCCAAATCCGGGATGGGGTTGGGATCCTGGCTGGGATCATCCTGAGGTCTCAGAAAAGAGGGGACAGCTCTGGAATGGGATGGAAGCACGGGAATGTTGCTGCTGGAACTGGGATGCATCCAGGCTCATTTCCTGGCTGGAATGGCATTAACCCAGGATGGGTTGGGCAGGAAGGATCCCAAAAACTCATCCTATTCCTCCCCCAACACCTCCCACTGTCCCAGATTGCTCCGAACTCTGTCCAAGCTGGCCTTGGACATTCCAGGGATCCAGGGGCAGCCACAGCTCCTCCATCCCAGCCTCTCACAGCCTGGAATTCCATCCCAGCCTCTCACAGCCTGGAATTCCATCCTGGCCTCTCACAGCCTGGAATTCTTTCCCAATATCCCATCTATCCCATCCCTCCGGCAGTAGGAAGCCATTCCCTGTGTCCAGGCGCTCCAGCTCCTGGTGAAGATTCCTTTTCCAGATTCCAGGAATTATCCTGGCTGGTGACCCCAGCAGGACCACACCAGATCCATCTCACGCCACTTCCCACGGGATTTTCCTGTCCTTGCCCAGTATTCCCAACACTGCAGCAGATCCATGGCCTCAGGAGACTCATTCCTGCTGATCCACGTCCTGTCCGTGCCTAACCAGATGCTAATTTATTAATTAAATGCTGTGGTTAATGACAGGGTGAGGATTAATGAGGGCAAATCCTGCAGAAGAGGCAGCTCTGTGCATCCAAGGCCACCCTGGGGTTTTTGGGGAAGCTCAGGACTCATGGAAAGTCCTTGGAGATGCTCCCAAACCATTCAGGATGGAATTATTCCCATGGAATTATCCCGAGGTGGAAGCATCGGGAGCACCGGCTCGGATTTGTTGGGGCAAGGCTGGAACGGAGACAATTCCTCCCAGAAAATAATTCCACGGACAAATTTCACCTGGAAAACTTCCTTGTGAGCAGCTTTGGATTTTCCTGGCCGGATAAAAATAAATGATGGAATGATTCCTGCGGCAGCTGCACGGGAGGAGATTTTTTGGGATGAACTCCGAGCTCTGGCTCTGTTTTCCTTCCCTTCCTTCCCCTTCCCAGCGGGATGGCTCTGGGATTGCTGGGGACGGGCAGCTCTGGATGCACTTTCTGGAAAGCTCTCTCCAAAAGTTCCTTTGGATTTGGCTGTTGGCTCCAGCACGGGAGCCAAGAAATCCATCAGCAAAATATTAATGGAAAAAAACAGAGTCGGAGGAGTCCAAGGTGGAGAAATTTGGCTCCTCCGTGGGGATTGGTGATGGAAACTGGGAAATGTTGGGAATTCAGGCAATGAGAAATGGGAAATGTTGGGAATTCAGGCACTGAAAAGAGGGAAATGTTGGGAATTCAGGCAATGAGAAATGGGAAATGTTGGGAATTCAGGCACTGAAAAGAGGGAAATGTTGGGAATTCAGGCAATGAGAAATGGGAAATGTTGGGAATTCAGGCAATGAGAATTGGGAAATGTTGGGAATTCAGGCAATGAGAAATGGGAAATGTTGGGAATTCAGGCAATGAGAAATGGGAAATGTGGGGAATTCAGGCAATGAGAAATGGGAAATGTGGGGAATTCAGACAATGAGAAATGGGAAATGTGGGGAATTCAGGCATTGAAAAGTGGGAAATGTTGGGAATTCAGGCATTGGGAAATGTTGGGAATTCAGGCACTGGGAAATGTTGGGAATTCAGGCATTGGGAAATGCTGGGAGCCAGAAATTCCCCCTGATCCTCCTTTTCTCCTGGCTGAGCCCCTTCCCAGCTCCCTCAGGATTCTCCAAACCCTTTCCCATCTCCATCCCTTTCCTGGACACGCTCCAGCCCCAAAATGTCCTCCCTGAACTGAGGGAATAACAGATAATTCCCTTTCCTTAGGATCAACTCCACGGATCCGCCAGAATTAAATAATTTGGGGTCGGAACAAGGCCCCTCCCAACCCAAACCTCATTGTAATTCCACGGATAATGAATTATTCCCTGGATAATGAAGTTTAGGCGGCTGCCGTGGCGCAGGAATTCCTGGGAATCATTCTGGAGGAGAAATCCAAGGATTGCAGCAGCTCCCTCCTCACTTCATCTAAAATTAACTCCGCTCTCGAGCTGCACTTAAGCAAAACCAGTTGCCATGGCCACGCCGGGGGCTCCTGGATGCAGGAAACCAGGAATTCTGGGATAATGAAGGGCTCTGGAATATCCTCGGGAAGTTCATCCACCTGCAGGATCCTTGGGAATCCACCTGTTAAATCCACAGTGCCCCGGAGTTGGGAATGGAAATTCCCCCTCTCTTCCCGTGGCTGCGATTTGGGCGAGCTGGGGGAAAAATGTGGAATGGGAAAAGGAGGATAAAGGGAGGGATCCGAGGGGATTTTTGGGAATGTGCAGATCCTGAGGTTTGCTGGAAGGGGATGGGAGAGGGACGCTGATATTTACAGCACATGATTAATCCTTGATTTGCTGCTGCTCAAATTCCAGCTGGGAATCAAATCCGCACACCAGGCCTGCTGGGGGCTCTGGAAAAAGCAGGAAAAGAGCCCTGATCCTATGGGAAACACAGGAAAATAATCCAAATCCTACAGGAAAGGCAGGAAAGAGCCCTGATCCTATGGGAAACACAGGAAAAGAATCCAAATCCTACAGGAAAGGCAGGAAAGAGCCTTGATCCGATGGGAAACACAGGAAAAGATTCCAAATCCTACAGGAAAGGCAGGAAAGAGCCCTGATCCTATGGGAAACACAGGAAAAGAATCCAAATCCTACAGGAAAGGCCTTGATCCCATGGGAGAGGCATTTCCAGGGTGAAACATTGGATTTATTAACCCAATTTCTCTCCCTAATTAAGTCCCAACCAACTTCCTCCCAAAACCAGGAATTTTTTTTTCCAATTTAGGGTCTGGAGCAATGGGAAAATCCAACTTTCCTGCCCACCTGATGGGAAAGGAACTCATCATGAGGCTTTTTTATTGGGAAAAAAGCCACAGGAATGGTTTTGTTTGGATCCGCGTCCCTACGGATCATCCCAAACCCCTACAGACAGCACAGACCGTGCCATAAATCCCCAAATCCCAATTTTCCCATTCCCTGCCCCATTCCCACTGATTCACATCCACGCTCCCATTGTGACACCGAGCCACCAAATCCAGAAAAATGATCTGGGCTGGGACACGAGGGGCAACCTCCAGGTCTCAAATTATTCCTGTGGCCAGGCGGGAGAGGCCCTTGATCCGCAATTTTCCGTCAACCTTTGGAATATTCCGGCAATTTTCTGTCAACATTCGGAATGTTCCGGCAATTAACGGCCCTGATGGGTGCGGAGCCGTCGGGAGGGATGGAAATAAAGATTTTTATGCCTTCAAAAAGGGCCCCGAGGTCAGGAATCCTTGGCGTGTGCCGCGAGCGGAATCGCTGGCGAGGGCAGCGTTTGTCATTCCAGAAGTTGTGCTGGAGAGGCTCCGGTGCAAGGACAGGGAAAAAAACAGGGATAGGGAAAAGAACCCAGGGAAAACGGGGAAAAAACAGGGAAAAAACAGGGGAAACAGGGGGAAAGAACAGGGACAGGGACAAAAAGAAAAAAGAGGGGAAAAAACAGGGATGGGGGAAAAAAACCAGGGAAAAATGGGGGAAAACAAGAAAAAGATTAACCCCAGAAATTCCAAGTCCCCATCCCACCCCATCCTATGGATCCCATCCCACCCCATCTCATGGATCTTATCCTGTGGATCCAATCCTGTCCTGGTTGGGATTTGGATCCTATAAACTCCAGGAGGAGGAAGAGGAGGAGGGAGGATGAGGGAAGGAGGGAGAGGAAGGATTTCTCTGTCACTCATCTTGGACAGCTTGAATTGCCTGGAATGCTGAGCTCCAGTTGGGAATTGGGAATATTGGAAATATCTGGAATATTGGAAATATCGGGAATATTGGGAATATCGGGAATATTTGGAATATCGGGAATATTTGGAATATCAGGAATATTTGGAATATCATCATTGGAAATATTGGAAATATTTGGAATATTAGGAATACTGGGAATATTGGGAATATCGGGAATATCAGGAATATCAGGAATATTGGGAATATTGGGAATATCAGGAATCCTTCCCAGAGCTGTTCCCGGCTGAGCAGAACCAGGGAACAATCCCGGTTCTATTTTCATCCCGACCTTTTCTCTCCGTGCCTTTTGTATTCCCATTTTTTTCCCCCCCCTTTCCCAATCCCTCCCCCCCCTCTGCTCCGTCTCTTCCTTCGCCTCTCCTTCATTTCCCTTCCCTTTGGAGCATCGCGCTAATTAGAGCTGCTAATTAGCGCTGCTAATGAGTTCGTGTTTGTGCATCCAGCAAAGGAACGTGCCGGGCTCCGAGGGTTAACGTGGGATGGTGGCGTGGAAATCCTTGGGAATGGGGGTGGGAAAAGGGTGGGAATGAAAGGGAGGGAGTGGGAACGGGTGGGAATTGGGGTGGGAATGAGTGGGGGAGTGGGAATTGGGGTGGGAATAGGGATGGGAATTAGGATGGGAATTTGGATTGGAATTAGGGTGGGAATGGGTGGGAATTGGGGTGGGAATTAGGATGGGAAATGGGGTTGGAATTAGGGTGGGAATGGGTGGGAAATGGGGTGGGAATTGGGGTCGGAATTGGGGTGGGAATAGAGACGGGAATGGGTGGAAAGGAAGGGGAATGAATGAGGAGAGGTGGGAATGAGTGGGAAGGAGTGGGAATTAGGATGGGAATTGGGGTTGGAATTAGGGTGGGAATTGGGGTGTGAATTTGTGTGGGGAAAGAGTGGGAATGGGCAGGAAGGAGTGGGAAGGAGTGGGAAGCAGTGGGAATTAGGGTGGGAATGGGTGGGAATTGGGGTGGGAATGAGTGGGGGAGTGGGAATTGGGGTGGGAATAGGGATGGGAATTAGGATGGGAAATGGGGTTGGAATTGGGGGGGGAATGGGTGGGAATTGGGGTTGGAATTGGGGTGGGAATAGGGATGGGAACTGGAGTGGGAAGGAGGGAAATGGAAGCGCTGGATGGATCCTCTGGGAATGACCCAGGCAGCCTTGGAGCCCTGACACTTTCTAAATCCCACTCCTTAAAATATTCCAATATTTGGGAGCAACATCCCAAAAAATCCCAATTCCAAAGGGAAGGAGAAGCTCCAATAAAAGGCAAATATGAGGGAGAAGTGTCCGAGCTGTCCCCAAATGCTCCAAGAGACTCCAAAGCCACTTCCAGGGAATTATTTTAACAAATTCCTTTTATTTCTTCATCCACCTTTTTTTTTTTTAGGAGATGGAACTACTCCATCCTGATCCAGAGGTTCCCGGAGTAATTCCAGCGGGAATTATTCCTGCTGCTGAGTGTGGGCTTCGTTTGTTGAAGAGAGGGAGGGAAAAGTAAAGATCAAAAGGAATTTTTTTGCAGGAAAAGCAGCGAAAAAGGCTGGGAATTGTGGGGAGGGAAAAGCTATTTTGGGATTCAGAGGAATCAGCTTGAAAATTGCCGGAGTTTGGGATGGATCCGTTGGGATTTGGGATGTGGGAATGAGGAGGCTGCAGCTCCGGAGCTGCTCCTGGGGCTCTCCTCTTCTTCCCAGCCTGGAAAAATATTCCTTGGATGTAAACCCTTGGAGACCCTGGGAGAATTCATGGAACTCAATGTTCCCCCTTTGCCCCTTCCCACGAGATTCCCACATCAAAGCATCCAAGGATTCCTTGGATGTAAATCCGGATGGATTTTCTCCTTTTCCTTGGAAAATCCGTGATTACCATGGGGGGTTTTTTCCGTGTTTTTTAACTCCCTGCTTTTCCACCCTCATCCATCCTCCCCTGGCAGGCACCGGGATGAATTCCCGTGATAAATTCCCGCTGTTTTGTCTCCTCTTCTTCCCATCCTGGAAAAATATTCCTTGGATGTAAACCCTTGGAGACCCTGGGAGAATTCATGGAACTCTTTGCTCCCCCTTTGCCCCTTCCCACGAGATTCCCACATCACAGCATCCAAGGATTCCTTGGATGTGTGGAGTTGTTCCCATCCAAACAAAAATCCAGGCGGATTTTCTCCTTTTCCTTGGAAAATCCGTGATTCCCATGGGGGTTTTTTCCATGTTTTTTAACTCTCTGCTTTTCCACCCTCATCCATCCTCCCCTGGCAGGCACCGGGATGAATTCCCGTGATAAATTCCCGCTGTTTTGTCTCCTCTTCTTCCCACCCTGGAAAAACATTCCTTGGATGCAAACATTTGGAGACCCTGGGAGAATTCATGGAACTCTTTGTTCCCCTTTTGCCCCTTCCCACGAAATTCCCACATCAAAGCATCCAAGGATTCCTTGGATGTGTGGGGTTGTTCCCATCCAAACAAAAATCCGGACGGATTTTCTCCTTTTCCTTGGAAAATCCGTGATTTCCAGGGGGTTTTTTCCATGTTTTTTAGCTCTTTGCTTTTCCACCCTCATCCATCCTCCCCTGGCAGGCACCGGGATGAATTCCCGTGATAAATTCCCGCTGTTTTGTCTCCTCTTTTTCCCACCCTGGAAAAACATTCCTTGGATGTAAACCCTTGGAGACCTTGGGAAAATTCATGGAACTCAATGTTCCCCCTTTGCCCCTTCCCACGAGATTCCCACATCACAGCATCCAAGGATTCCTTGGATGTGTGGGGTTGTTCCCATCCAAACAAAAATCCAGGCGGATTTTCTCCTTTTCCTTGGAAAATCTGGGATTTCCATGGGGGGTTTTTTCCATGTTTTTTAACTCCCTGCTTTTCCACCCTCATCCATCCTCCCCTGGAATTGGGCAGGCACCGAGATGAATTCCAGTGATAAATTCCCGCTGTTTTGTCTCCTCTTCTTCCCACCCTGGAAAAATATTCCTTGGATGTAAACATTTGGAGACCCTGGGAGAATTCATGGAACTCTTTGCTCCCCCTTTGCCCCTTCCCATGAGATTCCCACATCAAAGCATCCAAGGATTCCTTGGATGTAAATCCGGATGGATTTTCTCCTTTTCCTTGGAAAATCCGGGATTTCCATGGGGTTTTTTTTTTCCATGTTTTTTAACTCCCTGCTTTTCCACCCTCATCCATCCTCCCCTGGCAGGCACCGGGATGAATTCCCGTGATAAATTCCCGCTGTTTTGTCTCCTCTTCTTCCCACCCTGGAAAAACATTCCTTGGATGTAAACCTTTGGAGACCCTGGGAGAATTCATGGAACTCTTTGTTCCCCTTTTGCCCCTTCCCACGGGATTCCCACATCAAAGCATCCAAGGATTCCTTGGATGTGTGGAGTTGTTCCCATCCAAACAAAAATCCGGACGGATTTTCTCCTTTTCCTTGGAAAATCCGTGATTTCCATGGGGGGTTTTTTTTCCATGTTTTTTAACTCCCTGCTCTTCCACCCTCATCCATCCTCCCCTGGAATTGGGCAGGCACCGAGATGAATTCCAGTGATAAATTCCCGCTGTTTTGTCTCCTCTTCTTCCCACCCTGGAAAAATATTCCTTGGATGTAAACCCTTGGAGACCCTGGGAGAATTCATGGAATTCAATGTTCCCCCTTTGCCCCTTCCCACGAGATTCCCACATCAAAGCATCCAGGGATTCCTTGGATGTGTGGGGTTGTTCCCATCCAAACAAAAATCCGGACGGATTTTCTCCTTTTCCTTGGAAAATCCGTGATTCCCATGGGGGTTTTTTCCATGTTTTTTAACTCCCTTCTTTTCCACCCTCATCCATCCTCCCCTGGCAGGCACCGGGATGAATTCCCCTGATAAATTCCCGCTGTTTTGTCTCCTCTTCTTCCCACCCTGGAAAAATATTCCTTGGATGCAAACATTTGGAGACCCTGGGAGAATTCATGGAACTCTTTGTTCCCCCTTTGCCCCTTCCCACGAGATTCCCACATCAATGCATCCAAGGATTCCTTGGATGTAAATCCGGATGGATTTTCTCCTTTTCCTTGGAAAATCCGTGATTCCCACGGGGTTTTTTCCCATGTTTTTTAACTCCCTGCCCTTCCACCCTCATCCATCCTCCCCTGGCAGGCACCGGGATGAATTCTCGTGATAAATTCCCGCTGTTTTGTCTCCCCTTCTTCCCATCCTGGAAAAATATTCCTTGGATGTAAACACTTGGAGACCCTGGGAGAATTCATGGAACTCTTTGTTCCCCCTTTGGCCCTTCCCACGAGATTCCCACATCAAAGCATCCAAGGATTCCTTGGATGTGTGGGGTTGTTCCCATCCAAACAAAAATCCGGGCTGATTTTCTCCTTTTCCTTGGAAAATCCGTGATTCCCATGGGGGGTTTTTTCCATGTTTTTTAACTCCCTTCTTTTCCACCCTCATCCATCCTCCCCTGGCAGGCACCGGGATGAATTCCCGTGATAAATTCCCGCTGTTTTGTCTCCTTCCCACCCTGGAAAAATATTCCTTGGATGCAAACCCTTGGAGACCTTGGGAGAATTCATGGAATTTTTTGTTCCCCCTTTGCCCCTTCCCACGAGATTCCCACATCAACACATCCAAGGATTCCTTGGATGTAAATCCGGATGGATTTTCTCCTTTTCCTTGGAAAATCCGTGATTCCCATGGGGGTTTTTTCCATGTTTTTTAACTCCCTGCTTTTCCACCCTCATCCATCCTCCCCTGGCAGGCACCGGGATGAATTCCCGTGATAAATTCCCGCTGTTTTGTTGTTTGAGGGATCGGGACAGGCCGGGCGCTTCGGGGAGATTAATTTTTGATTTATGGCCGGCTCCCAGGATTTATTCCCATCTTCCTCCGGGGGGAAAGGCAGAGCTGGAAGTGTTTTAAATTCCGTGGGTTCTGCTGGAAAGGGGGTTGGGATCGATGGGAATCACGGCGGCTTTTCCATGAAATGACTCCAAATATCTTCTTGGAAAGGAGGAAAAGGGAATAAAATCCTGATATTTTAAATGTTGGTTTTATTAACTGAGGGATGTTCTGGGATTTCTCCGCTTCCTGATGGGAATAAATGGAATTTTGGAGCTGGATACAACTCCCTGCTGAGAAATAGATGGGTTAATAGGATCTGGGTTAAAACTGGGAGAAATATCCCAAAAAACCCCACAGGAGAGGGATTCTGGTGCCATTTAATGCTTTCCAGGATTGTGGCCACCAAATCCCACAAATTCCAAGGAGAAAGCTCAGCATTCCCAAAGGAATTCTCTTGTTTTGGCCAGGGTTGGGATTTCGGGAATGCTGACAAGTTTACCCAAGGACTTTGGGAAACCAGTAAACCCCAGTGATCCCATTCCAGCATTTTTCCCCATGGAAAAATGAAAATCAGGAAGCCCTGGACACACTGGATACTGCCCAGGGCATTTTTTCCCAGCCCATCCAGGAAATTCCCGGGGGTTGGATTCATCCTAAGGGCAGGAATGTTCTCGGCCGTGTCCTTCTTTCCGCACCATTTCCCACCTGGATTTTTGCTCCGGTAATTCCAGGATGTTCCAGCGGCTCCTTTTCCCTGCCCGGGAATGCGCTGGAGGCAGAAATTGGGGATGTGCTGCGATCTAGTGGTGAAGGAGGATCCTGGAATTCGCTCCAGGATGGATTCAGCCTTCCCAAGCGGGATTTTCCAGGTTGTATTCCCTGGAAAATTCTGATTCCTGCAGGATTTAAGGGATTCCTGCTCTTCCATCAAATCCTGCTTCACTCCTGGAGCCTTCCCGGACAGAAATTCCTCCAAAAACGCTCCGGACACATCCCAGGAAACAAATCCAAGAGGGACTTTTGCCATGGGATCAGCTCTGGATCATCAAATCCAAGAGGGAATTTTGCCATGGGATCAGCTCTGGGTCATCAAATCCAAGAGGGAATTTTGCCATGGGATCAGCTCTGGGTCATCAAATCCAAGAGGGAATTTTGCCACGGGATCAGCTCTGGGTCATCAAATCCAAGCGGGAATTTCACCATGGAATCAGCTCTGGATCATCCCTCTGCCCGAGGGCGGAATATCCTTAATTAGAGGCAGGTTTTTAATTAACAATCAAGCTCAGCTTTGCTGCTTTCCCCTCTTTTCCTGCACTCCCCGACCTTGCCCTGCTGGAATTTTTTACCTTTTTCCTGTGGTGATTTTCCTTTTCCCAAATCCTGCTCAGCTCCGGCCCCATCCCAGCCTCTGCTTCCTGGGAATTTTGGCCTTTTCCTTTGGATATCCCACCCTGTGGACATTGTTCCACCCCAAATCCCGGCACCGGGAATTCCCGGCCATTCCCAAACATTCGGGAAGGGAAAAATCATCACCTGGAAAAATCTGGGATCCCTTAATCCCACTGGGACAGCAGCAGGAATTTCCAGAGCCTGGAAAAGGAGGAATCCAGGCTTGGGAAGGAGCTGCTCAACAAACTTTGGAATCTCATCATTCCTGGAGGTATCCAAGGAATTCTTGGATGCGGCCTCAGGGTGGGGATTGAATCCAGGAGTTGTGGTCGTGTAGAATTCCCGGATTCCTGAGGCTGGAAAAATCCCTCCAGGATCATCAACGCGTGCCCAATCCCCACCCTGAGGCTGCATCCAAGAATTCCTTGGATACTTCCAGGAATGAAGAGATTCCAAAGTTTTTTGAGCAGCTCCTTCCCAAGCCTGGATTCCTCCTTTTCCATGAGGAAATTCCCGCTGCTGTCCCAGCGGGATGAAGGGAACATTTTTGGGATCCCCGATTTTTCCTAGGGGATGATTTTCCCATCTCGCTGCCCTTCCCGAATGTTTGGGAATGGCCGGGAATTCCCGGTGCCGGGATTTGGGATGGATCAATCCCCGCAGCAGGGACAGGAGGGGACAGCAGATGGCACTCCCCGACCGCGGGCAGCCCCACATCGCAGCTTTTTGGGAATTTTGGGAATTTCAAATGGGATTTTCCATCCTCTGGGATTGGGAATTCCAACAGCTCCGGATTTGGATCACTGGAAGGAGCGACCCCTTCTCCTTTAATTTCAATAATTTGCTCCCAAGGGAATTCACTTTGGAATTTGTGCTGGGGTTTTTTTTTTTGGAATAACAAATTTGGGATGAGTTCATCTAAATCCCAATCCAGGTTTTGAATTCCTGGATTAACAGGGAACAAACAGTGGATGAGGCCAAACCTCTCTGCCCTGTGGATTTCCTGGAGAAGCTCCGTGTCCCAGGATCTCCTGGATGGGATCATCCGTGTCCTGGGGCAGGAGAAGCTCCATAAAATCTGAGATTCTGGGATGTGCATCCATAAAAACCAAGATTCTGGGATGTGTAGTCATGAAAATTGAGATTTTGGGATGTGCATCCATGAAAATTGAGTTCCTGGGATGCACATCAATAAAAATTGAGATTCTGGGATGTGTGTCCATGAAA
Organism: Geothlypis trichas; assembly: GCA_009764595.1. Taxonomy (NCBI): domain Eukaryota; kingdom Metazoa; phylum Chordata; class Aves; order Passeriformes; family Parulidae; genus Geothlypis; species Geothlypis trichas. Next base: position 4,322,556 of record CM019925.1, on the reverse strand, counting down.
ATCGAGCTCTTGGGATGTGCATTCATAAAAACCAAGATTCTGGGATGTGTATTTATGAAAACTGAGTTCCTGGGATGTGTATCCATAAAAACTGGGATTCTGGGATGTGTGTCCATGAAAATCGAGATTCTGGGATGTGCATCCATAAAAACTGAGATTCTGGGATGCACATCCTTAAAATCCAAGTTCCTGGGATGTGCATCCATAAAAACTGAGATTCTGGGATGCGCATCCATAAAAACCAAGGTTCTGGGATGTGTGTCCATGAAAATCGAGATTCTGGGATGTGTATCCATAAAAATCTAGATTCTGGGATGCGCATCCATAAAAACCAAGGTTCTGGGATGTGTGTCCATGAAAATTGAGTTTCTGGGATGTGCATGCATAAAAACTGGGATTCTGAGATGTGCATCCACGAAAATCGAGATTCTGGGATGTGCATCCATAAAAACTGAGATTCTGGGATGTGCATCCATGAAAATCGAGATTCTGGGATGTGTGTCCATGAAAATTGAGGTCCTGGGATGCGCATCCATAAAAACTGGGATTCTGAGATGTGCATCCACGAAAATCGAGATTCTGGGATGTGCATCCATAAAATCAAGATTCTGGGATGTGCATCCATAAAAATCGAGATTCTGGAATGTGTGTCCATGAAAATTGAGTTCCTGGGATGTGCATCCATAAAATCAGAGCTCCTGGGATATGCATCCATGAAAATTGAGGTCCTGGGATGTGCATCCATAAAATCCGAGTTCCTGGGATGCACATCCATCACCATCCTGTCCCTGCAGCCTCCCCACCAATCCATCATTCCCGAGGCTTTCAGGCTGATCAATATTTTCCCGAAGAGGTTGGAGGGACTCATTTTCCCGCTTTTCCATCCCCTGATTCACCGGGATAATTGGATTGCTGGGAATCTCCAGGGAGAGGCCAAGGGAAGGGACCTTCCACAGGCTCTGGGGTGAGGATGAAGATCCAGGCTGGATCTGGGAAGGGATTTCCCTTCTTGGAAATGCCCAAATTCCAGCTGATCCCAGCCCTCCCCTGTCCCAAACGGACCCTGGAATTTCAGGATGCATTTTCCATCCCATTTATGTGATTATTTTTTAAATTTCCAACTTCTTTTTTGAGGAATTTTGATCGTTTTTACACCAGATTTTGTGGTTGCCATAAGGCCAGGAGACACATCCTGGTTTTCTTTCCTCCATGAGCAAATTCCAAGCTTTTCCTCCTGCTCTCTCCCTCTTCCAGAGGTATCTACATGGAAAAATGAGGGAATTTTGGCTCACGGCCCAAAGAGCTCAGCCCCGTAAATCAGATTTCGTGAAGTGCAAATCAGATTTTTTTGTGGTGTAAATCAGATTTCGTGAGGGCTGTGGCCTTTTCCAGATGGGATTTTCCATGGAAACTGCCCAAAAAAAGGGATATTTCAATTTCTTCCCAGCCATTTGTGGCCATGAATGGGAGAGAAGAGGAAAATTTTCATAGGAAAAAGGGAAAAGGGGGAAAAATGGGGAAAAAGGGGAAAAATGGGGGGAAAAGGGGAAAAAAAGGGGGAAAATGGGAAAAAAAGGGGGGAAAAGGGAAAAAAAGGGGGAAATGGGGAAAAAGGGGGGGAAAGGGGGGAAAAGGGAGAAACTGGGGAAAAAAGGGGGGAAATGGGGAAAAAAGGGGGGAAAGGAGAGGAAAGGGGGAAAAGGGGAGAAAGGGGGGGAAAGGGGAAAAAGGGGAAAAATGGGGAAAAAAGGAGGGAAAGGGGGAAAAAGGGGAAAAAGGAGAAAAAAGGAGAAAAAAAGGAGAAAAAGGGGGAGGAAAAGTGGAGTGGAAAGGAAGGAAAAGTGGGGGGGAAAAGAGAGGAAAAGGGGGAAAATGGGGAAAAAAGGGGGGGAAGAGGGGAAAAGGAGGAAAAGGGGGAAAAGGGGAAAAAGAGGAGAAAAGGGGGAAAAAGGGAGAAAAGGGAGAAAAGAGGGGAAAAGGGAGAAAAGGGAGAAAAGAGGGGAAAGGGGGGGGAAGGGGGAAAAAGGGGAAAAAAGCGGAAAAAAAAGCGGAAAAAAGGAAAAAAGGAGAAAAAATGAGAAAAAATGAGAAAAAAGGAGTAAAAAGGGGAGGAAAAGTAGGGGGGAAGGGGGGGAAAAGTGGGAAAAAGGGGGAAAAAGGGGAAAAAAAGGGGAAAAAATCTTTTGAATGCTTTGAGCATCTCCCGAAGTGCAGCGTGCCCTTGGATCCCTCTGGAATTGTCTGGGATCAGCGCCTTGGAGGAGCCGTCAGCACTGCTGGAGAGGCAGCTCCGGGCTGAAATTCCCTTCTCCCACCCCAAACCCGGCAGGATCCGGGCGGAAAAGGCACAGCCCGGTGAAATCTGATGTTCCCAAAGCTGCAGCGTCAGGGACGAGATCCCTGACTTTGGTGACATCCGTGGAAAAACGTCCCCAAATTTAACTCTCAGATTCTTTTGTCCTTTGTTGCTGATCCTTGAGGATGGTTGGGTTTTTTCCCAGTTTTCCCCATGGTTTTTTCCCAATTTTCCCCACGGTTTTTCTCCACTTTTCCCATGGCTTTTTCCTGTTTTTTTTTTTAATTTTCCCCATGGCTTTTTCCTGGTTTTCCCCAAGTTTTTTTCCCATTTTCCCCCATGGCTTTTCCCGAGTTTTTCTCATGGTTTTTCCCTGTTTTCCTCATGGCTTTTTCCTAGTTTTTCCCATGTTTTTTTCCTGGTTTTCCTCGTGGCTTTTTCCTGATTTTCCCCATGACTTTTCTCTGTTTTTCCCCATGACTTTTTCCTGGTTTTCCCCATGTTTTTCCCAGTTTTTCTCATGGCTTTTCCCTGTTTTTCCCCATGACTTTTCTCTGTTTTTCCCCATGGGTTTTTCCTGGTCTTTCTCATGACTTTTCTCTGTTTTTCCCCATGGGTTTTTCCAAATTTTCCCCATGGGCTTTTCCCAGTTTGCCCCATGGATTTTTCCTGATTTTCCCCATGTTTTCCCCCATATTCCCCCATGGTTTTTCCCTGTTTTTACCCATGTTTTTTTTCCTGGTTTCCCCCATGACTTTTCGCAGTTTTCCCCATGGCTTTGTCCCAGTTTTCCCCATGTTTTTTTCCTGATTTTCCCCATGTCTTTTCCCCTCTTTTCCCCATGTTTTTCCCCATTTTCCCCCATGGCTATTCCCTGTTTTTACCCATGGTTTTTTTCCCGATTTCCCCCATGGCTTTTCCCAGTTTTCCCTATGGTTTTTTTTCCCAGTTTTCCTCGTGGTTTTTTTCCCGATTTTTCCCATGTTTTTTTCCCAGTTTTTCCCATGTTTTTTTTCCCAGTTTTCCTCATGGCTTTCCCCCTGTTTTTCCCCATGCTTTTTTCCTGGTTTTCCCAGCTCCCAGCAGCTGGGGACGGGTGTCTGGAATTCTGCTCCATCCCCAAATATTCCTGATTGATTTATCTCCCTCCTTTCCCAGCAGCTGCTCCCTGGATCTGCTATTCCATAGGGAAATTGGGATTTCCAAACCTGGGGTTTCCAGCTGTGTCCCCACATCCCCCCAGGAAGTTTTTCCCCCTCTGGTGATCCAGCAGTTGTGGGGATCCCCATGGAATTTCTGCCACGGGAATTCCTCCCTCATTCCCATGGGATGGAAAGAGATTTTTGGGATAAAAATGGAGCAGGAGAGGGGGGGATTCAGCCCCTCTGCCCTCTTGGGTGAGACCCCTCTGCAGAGCTGCTCCAGCCCTGGATTCCTATCTGGAATTCCAGGCTGGGAAATTGGGATTGTTCCATCTGGATGAGGGAAGCTTTGGGATGATCCAGCTGTGGCCTTGCAGGAGCTGAGGGAACGACAGGAAAGATGGAAAAGGACTTTGGACAAGGGATGGGGTGACAGGGAAAGGGGGAATGGGCTCAGACTGAACGAGGGGAAAGTTCAGCCGGATATTGGGAATAAATCCTTCCCTGGTTGGGTGGGGATGGAATTCCCAGAGAATTCCGTGGCTGGGAGTGTCCCAGGGCAGGTTGGAAAATCCTGGGATCGTGGAATGGAATTCCATGGAATTGGATCTATTTAAGGACCCTTCCCACCCAACCCATTCCCTGATTCCTGACTCCATGATTTCCACTGGCAGATCCGATATATTTAATTCATACATTAATCCATCTCTATAATCAAATATTTCATATTTTATATTCAACTCAGCAGCGAGACGAAACGCAGGCTCCCTCTGGCGCTCCCTGACATCCACCTCCATCAATTCCAGCTCTGCAGCCTCAGCAGAAAACCGGGAATTTCATAAAAACCCCGGCCAGGAGAGGCCACAAATCTCACCGGGAGTGGCGGGGGGAGCTTTAATTAAACCGAGAGCTCTGATGGACGAGTGGCTGCGGGGACGTCCGGGCTCGGTCACCTCTGCGGGGTCACCCGAGGGGACAGTGCCACCGGTGCCAGCAGTGCCAGCAGCGCACCAGTGCCAGCAGTGCCACCGGTTCCGGCAGTGCCACCGGTGCCAGCAGTGCCGCTGGTACCATCAGTGCCACCAAGTGTCACCGGTGCCAGCAGCCGATGTCGCCCCCCAGCCGAGCGGTGCCACTCGCGCTCCTCTCCAGCAGCACCGGGGGACGCTCCTCGCCCTTGGGAAGGACCCTCCGCACCCTCGGGATGACCCAAACCCATCCTCTCCTCGCCCAAAATTCGCATTTCTGTCCCCGAATTGCGCGTGGGGCTTTGGGAGGGATCAGCTCTTTGGGGTGACCCAACTCCTCCCTTCCTCGCCCAAAATTCGCATTTCTGTCCCCGGATTGCGTGAGGGGCTTTAGGAGGGGTCAGCTCTTTGGGGTGACCCAAACTCCTCCTTTCTTGCCCAAAATTCGCATTTCTGTCCCCGGATTGCGTGCGGGGCTTTGGGAGGGGTCAGCCCTTCGGGGTGACCCAAACTCCTCCTTTTCTTGCCCAAAATTCGCATTTCCATCCCCGGATTGCGCTTTCAGCCTTGGGAGGGCTCAGCCCCGCGCTGAGCGCCTGCGGCTGCTCATTAAGGGCGCCGCTAATGAGCTCCTCCCCTGCTCTGCCCCCTCCCCTCCAGCCCGTGCCTTCCTCCCTCCTTTCCCCTGCCTCATCCTCCTCCTCCTGCTGCTGCTGCTGCCGCCGCTGCCGGGCCGCGCTCGCTCTCCGCCCGCTCGGGAGCGCGCAGTGCGGCGCGGCCGCGCCCGGGAGCGCGCAGTGCGGCGCACCGAGCCCGCACCGAGCCCGCACCGAGCCCCGGCTGCGGCCACCTCAGCTCCTCCGGGTAAGGACAAACCGCGATGGGGACGCGCCGGGATGCGGGAATCTCTCGGGGGATGCGCACGGAGCGGGATCCGCGCATCCTCAGCGCGGATTTGGGGGTGCTAAACCTGCTCGGTGACCCCCAGAATCGGCCGGTTTTTGCTGTCAGGACCCCGGGAGGGGGGGAGCTGGGGCATGTGATGGGATTTTGGCTCTTACGTCACGGCTCCGTGTCCCTGCGTGTGACAAAACCCCGCGGTGGCAGTGCGGGGGCACGGGGAGCGCAGCCCGGCTGGGGACCTCGGGGGTGACAGCGCAACTTTGGGGCGCCGGGAGCTGGCGAGGGGGGCGGCGATTGCTCTGCGGGGGGACGCGCCTCGCTCCTCGCCTGTCGCCTTCCCTCCGGAAGAACATCCTGGGCCGGAAAAATCCATCGGGAAAACGCACCTGGGCTTGGGATGGGCCCCGGCGGCGAGCGGTGAGTGGCGGGTGCGGGATCCGCATCCTCCCGCAGCCGCTCCCGGGGATCGATCCCCATCGGGATGAGCGGGCAAAGTGCTGAATCATTGGGATCCCGGCTCTCCACGGCCGCGAGAAGCTCGGGAATGGGGTGAGGAGGGCGAGGAGGCCGTGGGAGCGCTGGGGCCTGGGGGAGAGGGATTGTTGGGATGGAGCGGGGATGGAGCGGGGATGGAGCGGGGATGGAGCGGGGATGGAGCGGGGATGGAGCGGGGATGGAGCGGGGATGGAGCGGGGATGGAGCGGGGATGGAGTGGGGATGGAGCGGGGATGGAACGGGGATGGATTAGGGATGGAGCGGGGATGGAGCGGGGATGGAGCGGGGATGGAGCAGGGTCCTCCCATGGCCTCAGGTGCTCCTTGGAGGGCAGGGAGCAGGGAAAACGCGCATTCCATCCCGGGGAGGCCTCTGGCAACGGCACCCGCAGGAGGTTTGGGTGGGAAAGCGGAGGTTTTGCGCAGGAAAATCCCATCCCTGCTCAAGCTGGGCACGGCCGGCGCGTCCTGCCCGGGTGGGTTTTGCTTTTCCCTTTGGAATGCTGCCTGTGGGCTCCTTCGTCAAGGTCAGGAAGAAGGCTCCGTCCTCCTTGGGATGGCTCTGGAGCACTCCCCAAAGTCACCGCGGGCTGTTCCCGGCCGGGTCCCGGCGCAGGGGCAGTGCCGGGGGCCGGGGGGATGCGGGAATTGCGGGAAAAGCTGGAATTCTGACGTGCCCAGCAGAGGCCCGGCTGCTTTAAGATGGATCCTGTGGCGCTGTGGTGTTTCCGGGGTGCTCCTGGCAGCTGCCGAGGACAAAAGCAGGAATCCTGTGACTTTTCCAGGGATGCTGACTCCTTTCTTTCCTGGAAAACCTCCCCCTTCTTTGGCAGACACCGAGGGGCTGCTTTGTTCCAAGAAAACTTTGCTTTCTCTCCTGAAAGAAAACTCAAATTTGGCATTTTCTGCTCGATTTCTATTTTTAATTTTGCTCTTTCTCAATTCAGGGCTGGGCCTTTGCTGCTTTCCCCATTTTTTTTTTTTTTTGTGTGGTTGTAACGTGAATCCAACATAAATAATGCATGGGAAAGCGCTCGGCTGGCAGGCAGGAGTTGTTTGGTTGGAAAAGTGACTTTGTTTACAGAAGTTAGGACCTGGGCCTGGTTTTGTGTTAATTCTGGCCTTAACAAAGCTCCATCCTCATCCTCGTCCTCATCCCAAGGGATTTGGTTTAAGCCCAGCCCAATCCAATCATCCCTTCTCCCAGCTGATGATTAAATGGGGAATATCCCAAGTTTTCCAGATTAATTAATCAGGATTTGTTTTCCTCTCATTCTCTCCACGGTGTTTTGGGGGGGATAAAACCCCCCAAAATCCTCTGGAAAAACTCCACCACAAAGGGTCCCAAAAATGTGGAAAAATAGTGAATAATAATGGGAAAAATGAGGATTTCTATCCCTGCTTTTGCTTCTGGTGGGTGGTTGGGATACTCTGAGTAGGATACTCTTGGGATACTCCTGGGTGTAGAGGGGTTGTGTCCTCAAATCTCAGGGATGAGCTGGGATGGGGTTGGGATCAGGTGTGAGGCACAAAGTGAGTCTGGAGCAGAAGGGGAATGGGAATCTGGGAATGAAAATGGGAATCTGGGAATGAAAATGGGAATGAGAATGGGAATCTGGGAATGGGAATCTGGGAATGGGAATCTGGGAATGAAAATGGGAATCTAGGAATGGGAATCTGGGAATGAAAATGGGAATCTGGGAATAGGAATCTGGAAATGAAAATGGGAATCTGGGAATGGGAATCTGGGTATGAAAATGGAATCTGGGAATGGGAATCTGGGAATGGGAATTTGGGAATGAAAATGGGAATCTGGGAATGGAAATCTGGGAATGGGAATCTGGAAATGAAAATGTGAATCTGGGAATGGGAATCTGGGAATTCCACCCCAGGAAACTCTTGGAGGTGCCTGAGATTGTGAGGAAAGGGATGGACATGGGCAGCAGGAAAAGGGATTTTTTTGGGGTGTTTCCTTTGCTGGGAAAAGGGGAATAAATGGATTTAGGGAAGTTTGGCTTCTCACTGGAGCCATTGTTAATCCCAGTGCTCCATCCCAGCTGGGGTGACCTTGGGAAAAGGAATCATCCATAGGGATCGTGGTCCTGGATTGGATCCTGCCTCTGGTCCTGTCACCCCACTGAGAAAAATGGAGAAGTTCTGGGGCTCTCCAAGGAAATATTCCCTGGATTAAAATGAGTTTTATCCAGAAATCCAGAAATTAGCAGGAATGGAGAAGTTCTGGGATGCTCCAAGGAAATATTCCCTGGATAAAGATGAGTTTTATCCATAAGTGCAGAAATTAGCAGGAATGGAGAAGTTCTGGGGCTCTCCAAATAAATATTCCCTGGATTAAAATGAGTTTTATCCAGAAATCCAGAAATTAGTAGGAATGGAGAAGTTCTGGGATGGTCCAAGGAAATATTCCCTGGATAAAGATGAGTTTTATCCATAAATGCAGAAATTAGCAGGAATGGAGAAGTTCTGGGGCTCTCCAAATAAATATTCCCTGGATAGAAACGAGTTTTATCCAGAAATCCAGAAATTAGCAGGAATGGAGAAGTTCTGGGATGCTCCAAGGAAACATTCCCTGGATAAAGATGAGTTTTATCCGTAAGTGCAGAAATTAGCAGAAGATCCGGGGCTCTCCAAAAAATATTCCCTGGATAGAAACGAGTTTTATCCAGAAATCCAGAAATTAGCAGGAATGGAGAAGTTCTGGGATGCTCCAAGGAAATATTCCCTGGATAAAGACCAGTGGAGCTCACCCGGGCAGGTGAAACTTGGAACTGGAAACTTTGGAATTCGTTGGTTCCATCTGGAGCTTTGGAATTTTTCAGCTCCTTGCTCAGGGGAGGAGGAGTCTCCAAGGGAAAAGTTTGGGATTTGTTTGAGGAATCTGGGAAAACGGGGCAGCCCCATCCCCAGGACGTTCCTGGGGCTCTGATTTTATCAGGGAGCGCTCGGCCGGAATTTCTGGATTTGATTTCCACGTGGGGGTGGATTTTCTGTGGGGCTGTAATTTACTCGTCTGGGAAGCAGCAACCTTCCAAATCCCAGCAGAACTTCATTCCCAGGGAGAAAAACCTGGAAGTTCAGGCAGGATTCCTTCATTTCTTTGCTTTCTGGGAGCTGTGGAATTCACTGTTTTCTGCACTTTTTGGGCGCAGCTGAATTTGGGAGGATTCAAACCCCGTGAGAAAATCAGATTTTCAGATAAGAAATATCAGATTTTATTTTAATTTAAACAGTAAAACCTGACAGGATACTCCTAAAAAAAACAAGGAGAAAACCTCTGGCACTTCCCTTTATTCCTCAGGTTTTGTTTGCCCTTCCCAAAATATTCCTAAACCCTGCCAGGATCCATCCAGGGCTTGGATTCCCTTACAATTCTGTCAGATCTTGTCAGGGAGGTCTGGATTCCTTCCTGCCCCGGGGGGAATTCCTTTCCAACCTCATTTTCCTCATTTTCCGTGTTGTTGGATGACTTCTGCTCCATCTTTTCCATTTTTTCCCCTTTTCCCAAAGCCCCTTCGTTCCTTTCCACACTGTCCAGGATAATTATTGCGTAATTCCGGGGATTCCAGCTCGGAATGAACTTGCTGGAAATTTAAATGTTCCATAATCCCTGTCCCCCTCCCTTTCCCTTTTTTTTTTTTTTCCCTTTAATCCTGAGTTGAAAGAAACAGGGCTGGGTTATTACGGATTAAAAAAGAGAAGGATTTATCCCTCGGCTTATCGGGATCACCATTCCCACTTAATGAGATCGAAGGACAAGGATTATCCATGGGGGAAAAAACCAGGGATGACTTGGGGTGGACAGAAATTCCTGACAAAGCCTCCTCCGTGAGTTCCTTTGGATCTCATCCTGGAATTTTGAGACCCTGCTCTGTTTTACTCGGGGATGCAACTGGGAGGAAGCATCCAAATGGCACAGGAGAGAGAGAATAGTGGAGATTTTTCCATAGAATGAGAATTTGGGGTTTTTTTTCCTTGTATTCTTCTGCATTTGAGCCTTGAGCAAGAGGCTGGCGCATTCCCAGTTTGCTGGAGGAGCATCCAAAGGGCACAGGAGAGGGGGAATAGTGGTGATTTTCCTGTAAAATGAGAATTTGGGGTTTTTTTCCCTTTGCACTCCTCTACCTGCGAGCCTTAAGCAAGAAATTGGCGCATTCCCAGTTTGCTGGAGGAGCATCCAAAGGGCACAGGAGAGGGGGAATAGTGGAGATTTTCCCATAAATTGAGAATTTGGTTGTTTTTTTTCCCCTTGCACTCCTCTACCTGCGAGCCTTGAGCAAGAGGCTGGCGCATTCCCAGTTTGCTGGAGGAGCATCCAAAGGGAAGAGGGAGCGCTGAGCAATCCAGGCTTGGGAAGAGCTGATGAATCCCTGTCCTGGATTCTGGGCTGCTCCTTTCCCACCTCTGGAAGCAAACCTGGAGCCTCACGGGGAGTGGGAGAGCAGGAGCACAACCCCCGGGGTTGGTGAAGGTGGAGCCGGAGGTTCATCGCAATTCCTGGCCGGTTTTCCATCTCTTTCTGCCTCCTTGGCAGCGGAATTTTGCTCCTTTTCCCAGGGACGGTCGGAATCTGATCCTGCGGCTCTGTCAGCCTGAATCCCGAATTCCTCCTGAAATTTCCTGGCATGGATAGGCCGGGCTGGCAGCTCCAGTGGGAGCTGGGAGGGCGGGAAGGTTCTGCTTGGATCTGTGTGAAAATGCACCAAAATTTCCCTTTTTTTCCCTCTGAATTTCTCCCTTTTCCTGCTTATCCCGAGTTCTAAGAGCTGCAGAATCATGGAATAATTTGGGTTGGAAAATTAAAACTCATCCCATTCCACGAGCAGGGGCAACTTTCCCTATCTCAGGTTGCTCCAAGCTGGCCTTGGACACTTCCAGGCATGGGGCAGCCACAAATTCTGTGGAAAACCTGGGAATGCCGAGGCCGGGAATGTCCGTGGGTAGGAAAATCCTGCTGGATCCGGCCGCTCTCCAGGGTGCTGAAGCCCCTCCTAGGAATTTGGGAACGGCACGCTGTTCCCTGAGTTCCATCTCCCTGCTCCCGCTGGAATCCAGAATAAAAAGGGAAAACTGGGATACACTGGAACAGCAGAAAGCAGGGAAACTGGGAATTCCCCCTTTTCCACCCCCAGAGTTGTTTTTAAGCTGGAGTTTGGATGCTGGGTGGTCTCCACAATTTAGGATGAACTTTAAACCCCGCCTGGGTAAAGCCTGGCTCAGCTGGGCTGAGCTTAGGGTTGATCCTGCCCCCTATGGTGGTGACCTGAGGTAATTCCAGCTGGAATTGTTTGGGGATGTGGCTGCCTCCGGGATTTTTGGGAGCAGGGAACAAGATCCTCTCCCTCTTTCTGTGACTTTGGGGATTTTGGGGGGATTTTTCTCCTCCTGGACAAAGCTTAGCTGCCCATCCTTGTAGGAGCAGATTTATTGGATATTCCCAGCAGTTTTAAATGGATATTCCCAGCAGTTTTAATGGATATTCCCAGCAGCTTTTATTGGATATTCCCAGCAGCTTTTGGTGGATATCCAGAGCAGGTTTTGGTGGATATTCAGAGCACTTTTAAAAAATATTCTCAGCGGTTTTTATTGGCTATTCCCAACAGTTTTTGGTGGAGATTCAGAGCAGGTTTTGTTGGATATTTGTAGTGGGTTTTTTGGATATTCCCAGCAGGGTTTTTTTTATATTCCTGGCAAGTTTTATTTGATATTCCCAGCAGTTTTCATAGGATATTCCCCCCAACCTCTGGGCAGGGAAAGAATTCCAGCCTTCCCTTTTTCCCCAGGTGAAGATCAGCCGACCCCTCAGGCTCTTCCCAACCCCTCAGGCTCTTCCCAGCCCCTCAGGCTCTTCCCAAGCCCTCAGGCTCTTCCCTTGGGTTTGTTTGCTTTTTCCAAAGTATTCCCTTGGATTTTAAATCTGCCAGGATCCATCCAGTTGGATTCCTTTACAATCTTTCTCAAATCTTGTCAGGAAGGTCTGGATTCCTTCCTGCCCTGGAGAGAATTCCTTTCCAACCTCATTTTCCGTGCTGTTGGACGACTTCTACTCCATCTTTTCCATTTTTTCATTTTCCGTGCTGTTGGACGACTTCTACTCCATCTTTTCCATTTTTTCATTTTCCGTGCTGTTGGACGACTTCTACTCCATCTTTTCCATTTTTTCTCCTCTTCCCAAAGCCTTCTCAGCTATCCAGGATGGTGACACCACCAGCCACTCTGGATTTGCAGACACAGCCCCATTTGTGGGGCCGGGATGGCTCCGTGTGGGATAAAGGCCCCTCTGTGATTCCAGCCGGGGCCGATGGAGTGCGGGGCGCAGGAGAAGCTCCCGTCCCTGCTGTCACCTCGGTGGTGCCACATTCCTGAAATCTGGCTTTGGCATTCCCAGCAGAGCCGGCCACAAAGGGCTCCTTGTTGGGGTCTCCTTTGGGAAGGGGCTGAGGCAATCCCAGCTGGGAGAGGGAGGAGGGGAGGGACAGGACGGGGCTTTGTGCCACCCGCACGTGCCAGGGCACCCGGGGAGCTCCTCTGGTGGCGCCTCCGACGGGCTGAGGGTGGTGGGAATGGTGGGAATGGAGAAGGGAATGCTGTGTGGGGAACTGGGGTTGGTTTGTGTGGGGAAACTGGGATTTGGGTTTAGTAGAGAAATTGGGATTTGGTTTGTGTGGGGAAACTGGGATTTGGGTTTTGTGTAGGGAAATTGGGATTCGGTTTGTGTGGGGAATATTGGGATTTGGGTTTTGTGGGGAAACTGGGATTTGGGTTTAGTAGAGAAATTGGGATTTGGTTTGTGTAGAGAAACTGGGATTTGGTTTGTGTGGGGAAACTGGGATTTGGTTTGTGTGGGGATACTGGGATTTGATTTGTATGGGGATTTCTGGATTTGGTTTGTGTGGGGAAATTGGGATTTGGGTTTAGTAGGGAAACTGGGATTTAGTTTGTGTGGGGAATATTGGGATTTGAGTTTTGTGGGGAACTGGGGTTTGGTTTGTGTGGGGAAACTGGGATTTGGGTTTTGTGGGGAAACTGGGATTTGGTTTGTGTGGGGAAATTTGGATTTGATTTGCATGGGGATTTCTGGATTTGGTTTGTGTGGGGAATATTGGGATTTGGGTTTTGTGTAGGGAGACTGGGATTTCGATTGTGTAGGGAAACTGGGATTTGGGTTTTGCACGGAACTGGGATTTGGTTTGTGTAGGGATATTGGGATTTAGGTTTTGTGGGGAAACTGGGATTTGGGTTTCGTGGGGAAACTGCGATTTGGGTTTCATGGGGAAACTGGGATTTGGGTTTAGTAGAGAAACTGGGATTTGGTTTGTGTGGAGAATATTGGGATTTGGGTTTTGTGGGGAAACTGGGATTTGGTTTGTGTGGGGAAATTTGGATTTGGTTTGTATGGGGATTTTTGGATTTGGTTTGTGTGGGGATTTCTGGATTTGGTTTGTGTGGGGATATCAGGATTTGGTTTGTGTGGGGAATATTGGGATTTGGGTTTTGTGTAGGGAAACTGGGATTTTGTTTGTGTAGGGAAACTGGAATTTGGGTTTTGCAGGGCACGGGGATTTGGTTTGTGTGGGAAACTGCGATTTGGGTTTTGTGAGGAAACTGGGGTTTGGTTTGTGTGGGGATATCAGGATTTGGTTTGTGTGGGGAACTGGGATTTGGGTTTTGTGGGGATATCGGGATTTGACTTGTGTTGAATCCTCGGGATTTTATTTGTATGGAAACATCAGGATTTGACTTGTGCGGAAACCTCAGGATTTGATTTGTGTGGAAGCCTCAGGATTTAATTTGTGTGGAAACCCAGCATTTAATTTGTGTGGAAACCTCGGAATTTAATTTGTGTGGATTCGATTGGTGTGGAGACCTCAGGATTTGATTGGTGTGGAAAACTCGGGATTGAAGGGGTTACAAGGAAGGAAAAGGGGATCTGCAGCAGGAATTGGGATGACAAGACAAGGGGATGAGTTCAGGCTGAAAAAGGGGAAAATTAGGTGAAATATTGGGAAGAATTCTTCCCTCTAAGGGTGGGGAAGCCCTGGGATGGAATTCCCAGAGAATCCATGGGTGGTCCATCCCTGGAAGTGGAGATGTCAGAATCTGATTTGTGTGGAGACTTTGGGATTTGATTTGTGTGGAAACCTCGGGATTTGAATTGTGTGGAAACCTCGGGATTTGATTTGTGTGGAAACCTCGGGATCTGAAGGAGTTACAAGGAAGGAAAAGGGGATCTGCAGCAGGAATTGGGATGACAAGACAAGGGGATGAGTTCAGGCTGAAAAAGGGGAAAATTAGGTGAAATATTGGGAAGAATTCTTCCCTGCAAGGGTGGGGAAGCCCTGGGATGGAATTCCCAGAGAATCCATGGGTGGCCCAACCCTGCAAGTGTCCCAGGCCAGGCTGGAGCCACCTGGAATAGTGGAAGGTGTCCCCGTGGTGGCACTGGGGGACCTTAATCTCCTTCCAAACCCAAACATTCCATGATTCCACCTCAAATCCACACAACAAATGGATCATCCCGTTTCCATATTCCCCTGTATCTGGAAAATTTCAATTCTAACAGAAAATACCTCAAACTTCCTATCCAAACCCCCTTAATTCCCAGAAAATCTGGAATTCGGCCGAATTCATCCACTGGGGTTTTTTTTTACACCCAACACCAGAACTGCACATTTTAGAGGGCGGATTTTTTTCCCCCAAAATGTCCTTCAAAACCTGATTCTGCACATCCCAGGCTGCCCTTTCCTGCTGCCAGCGCTCCCCAGGGATTTCATTCCTGCCCATCCCAGCAGCTGGGACCAGCCTGGGGATTTTTGGTTGACCTCTCCTGAATCGTGCTGGCCCCGGTGACAGCTGCGAGGCTGAGCTGGCCCCAGCCCAGGACAGCAGGCTGCTCCCCCCGTGTTTGATTCCAGGAATTCTGCCTTCTTTGTCTCCCTTTTCCAGCCTTTTTGGGGTTGGGATGGTGGGTGGGAATGATTCCTGGCACTGACACAGCTGAGCTGGGGGCAATTTGGGGTTTTCTAAGTGTTCCTGGCAGGATTTTGACCCAGATCTCAGATTTGGGAATGGATGCTTCTTGGGAATTCCTATCTGTGAATAGTTCTCAGAATTCCTCTTCCAAAGCAGAGTAAGGTGAAAAACAGGGATATCCAGGGATGAAACCCTCCAGGAAGCAAAACAAACCCTTTTTCCCAAAGGAAAAGCAGTTCCTGCCCTATTATCCGGTGAAAAGGGGCTGGGAATGGCTGGGATTGATCCCAAACAGCTGCTGGGACGTGGGAGGACAGATGGCTCAATTATGTCCAGAATGGGATGGGCAGTGCGGGGTTTGGGAGCCTTTGGGATCCTTTTCCCTGGAAACCTGAGCTGGGAGAGGCCGTGGGGGGATTTGGGAGATTTTGGGATCCTCTTTTCACTAAAGAAGGGGTTTTTGGAGATTTTGGGATCCCCTTCCCTGTAAACCTGAGTGAGGAGAGGATGTGGGGGGGATTAGGGAGACTTTAGGATCCTTTTCCCATTAAATCTGAGCCAGGAGAGGCCATGGAGGGGCTTTAGGAGATTTTTGGATCCTTTTCCCATTAAATCTGAGCCAGGGCAAGCCATGGAGGGGGTTTGGGAGATTTTGGGATCCTTTTTTCCACTAAATCTGAGCTGGGAAAAGCCATGGAGGGGCTTTGGGACAATTTAGGAATTTTTTGCACCAAATCTGAACCAGGAGAGGCCATGGAGGGGCTTTGGGAGATTTTAGGATCCTTTTGCACTAAATCTGAGCCAGGAGAAGCCATAGAGGGGCTTTGGGAGAATTTAGGAATTTTTTGCACCAAATCTGAACCAGGAGAGGCCATGGAGGGGGTTTGGGAGATTTTAGGATCCTTTCCCCACTAAATCTGAGCTGGGAGAAGCCATGGAAGGGCTTTGGGAGATTTTGGGATCCTTTTGCACCAAATCTGAGCTGGTACAAGCCATGGAGGGGCTTTGGGAAGCTTTGGCACCCCTTTCCCACTAAGGGAAGGTGTTTGGGAATTTCAGGATCTTATTCCCACCAACCTGAGCCGGGAGAGGCTTTGGAGATGCCGTTCCCAGGAGATCCCCCAGGTGCCCGTGGCTGTGCCAATTTGGGATGTGCCAGTTTGGGCTGTGCCAATCCCAAATTGTGCCACCCTCCTGCTATTTCTGCTCCCAATCTGTGCCACAGCCGGAGCTGTCCTTGGGATCGGGCTCCAGAGGCCATAAAACCCCCCAGGATTTGGGATTTGAGCTGCTCAGGGATAATTTTAGCCCTGTGCTCCACTGGAGGAGAGGGAAGAGCAGGAATGGTGCCCTGGGATGGAGCTGAGCCCTCTGATCCAGAGGTGTGGGATCCACATCTTTGGAATCTCATCCCAAAATCTCAGGGGATTTTTGGGGGGAAAAAACCCAAAGGGTTCCCCCGTGAGCCAGGGGAGGGGGTGGGATGTGGTTTTGAGCAGGGAAAGATGAAATAGTAATGTGAGAATAATTCAACTCCTGGGATGCAGCTGAGCTCTCTGATCCAGAGGTGTGGGATTCACCCGGCTGTTCCAGCCACATCCTTGGAATCTCATCCCAAAATCTCATCTCAGGGGATTCTTGGGGGAAAAGGACCCAAAGGATTTCCCTGGGAGCCAGGGGAAGGGGTGGGATGTGGTTTTAAGCAGGGAAAGATGAAATAGTAATGTGAGAATAATTCAGCTCCTGGGATGGAGCTGAGCCCTCTGATCCAGAGGTGTGGGATTCACCTGTTCCAGCCACATCCTTGGAATCTCATCCCAAAATCTCATCTCAGGGGATTTTTTAGGGGAAAAAAACCCAAAGGGTTCCACTGGGAGCCAGGGGAGGGGTGTGGAATGTGGTTTTAAGCAGGGAAAGATGAAATAGTAATGTGAGAATAACTCAGCTCCTGGGATGCAGCTGAGCCCTCGGATCCAGAGGTGTGGGATTCACCTGTTCCAGCCACATCCTTGGAATCTCATCCCAAAATCTCATCTCAGGGGATTTTTTAGGGGGAAAAAAACCCAAAGGGTTCCCCCGTGAGCCAGGGGAGGGGTGTGGGATGTGGTTTTAAGCAGGGAAAGATGAAATAGTAATGTGAGAATAACTCAGCTCCTGGGATGGAGCTGAGCTCTCTGATCCAGAGGTGTGGGATTCACCTGTTCCAGCCACAGCCTTGGAATCTCATCCCAAAATCTCATCTCAGGGGATTTTTTGGGGGGTAAAAAACCCAAAGGGTTCCCCTGGGAGCCAGGGGAAGGGGTGGGATGTGGTTTTAAGCAGGGAAAAGATGAAATAGTAATGTGAGAATAACTGGGAATGCTGGAGGAAGAGGAGCAGGAAGTTCAAGGTGCGCCGAAGTGATAATTGGGATTTCTGAAGTGTTAATTGGGATTTCTGGAGGGTTTTTACCATTCAGCTTCAAGTGATCATCAGGAGAATTCTTCCCTTTATCCCCTTTAATTCTTCCCTTTATTCCCTCTTGTTCTTCCCTTTATTCCCCCCAGGAGAAATTTCTGGGACATCTCCAGGGTCAGGAGAAGTTTCTGGGGACATTTCCACTCTCCAGAGTCAGGAAAGGTTCTGGGGGTGTCTCCAGAATCAGGGATAATCCTGGGGACATCACCCTCCATGATCAGGAGGAATTCCTGAGGAATTCCAGGAGAATTCCTCCCAATTCTCCATGGTCAGGAGAAATTCCCTGTGAACATCTCTGCTCCCCAGAGAAGATCCTGGGGACACCACCAGGAGATGTCCCAGGGCCACCAGAGCTCCAGCCCCACAGCTCCAGCTCCAAACCCAGGAAATTGGGAAGCTCAGGCTCCTCCAAGTGGGATTTCCTTGCTCTGGGCACTGGGAAATCCCAAAATCCTTGTGGAGGACCAGTCCAGCACTGGGCAGAGTGACCTGGGTGGGTCTGGGAGGTGCCAGCGTGGTCAACCTTGGGAATGCTGCTCTTCCCTCCTCCTCCTCCTCTTCCTCCTCTCCCTCGGAAATCATGGAATGGCCAGAACGCCCAGGGCAGGAGCAGATCCTCTTCAAATCCCATTTTCCCTTTGATATCCCAGCAGAACATCCCAGGAGCTGCTTCAGGGAATGAAATTAAAACCCGCTCGGCCCCGCTCAGATCTTGTCTCTCTTTCATGTTCCCTCTCCAAGAGGCTGGAGCGGTTTTTAATCCCAGCAAATCCGGGGAAAACTGGGAGAAGGAACAAATCCATCGGCAGGGATGGGGTTTGATGGCTTCAAATCCTGAGTTTTTCTCTTCTTACTGTCCCAGCCCCATTCCAATTTTCCAGCCCTCCCTGCTGTGCCCGGTGGGCATCACCCAATCCCAGAAAATCCAGGATCAACCAGCCTGGAATTATCCTGGAGGCTCCCGAGGGTTTAATGAGGCTCAAAGTGGAGCTGAAAGGGGTTTGTGGTGGGGGAGTGAAGATTTGGGGGTCCTGGAGATGGAGGGAGCTGGGATGGGATTTTGGGAAGCGCCAAAACCTCGGGAGCGGCTCCTGGAAGCTCCAAATTCTCAGGATCACCCTAAAGAGGGAATTTTGGTGGTGGAGATAAGAACATTCCCCTTGGCACGACGTTCATTCCATACTGGGATGGGAGAGCTGGAAAACCAGGAAAAACCAGGGGAAAAATCAGGAAGAAACTGCCCTGGGATTGGGGGAAAACTGGGGGAAAAAGGCCCTGAGATTGCAGGGAAAATCCTCTGGAATTGGGGGAAAAATTAGGGAAAAATGCCCTGAGATTCAGGGGGGGAAATCCTCTGGGATTGAAGGGAAAATGCCCTGAGATTGAGGGGAAAAAACTGGGGGGAAAATGCCCCTGGGATTGGAGAAAAATTAGGGAAGAAATGCCCTGGGATTGGGGGGAAAAATCGGGGGGAAAAATGCCTTGGGATTGGGGAAAAATGCCTTGGGATTGGGGAAAAATGCCTTGGGATTGGGGAAAAATGTTTCTGCGTTTGTTCCCAAATATCAGGGTTTGGATTCACCGGGACCGGGAAAAAGGTGAATCCTTGGAGAGCACCTTGGGAAGCAGGAAAATGCGAATTCTTGCCCCAAAAGGTGTCCCCAGAGCTCGGAGCCAGCACCGGGATATCTCCTCCTCCCTGCCTTCCCTACTCCCCGCCGTTTAATCAGGAAAATGGGAATTGCATATTAATGAGATGCTAATGAAGCCGAGGACGGGATCGGGCGAATCCTCATTTAAAGCTACAAAGCGGAGCTTTGTTTTTACGGCGGGTTTATCGCTGCTGGGCCCGCCTGATTAGTCCTAATCTCCCGCTGCCCTCCGCTGGGAAATTCCCGCTTTTATTCTTTGGGAAGTCTCTCCCGAAGTTCCTGCACCACCCTGCAGGGAAATCCCGGAGAATTATCCCAACAAAGATTCCTCTCCCTGCTTCCTCCTTCCTCCATCTATTCCTGAATTTCTGCTGGAGCCGGGATATGCAGCCAGGCCTTGTCTAGATATTTAATTTTATTTTAAAAATTTTTTTTTTTTTTTAAATTCCCTCTTTTCCCTGGCTGGGGTTGGCTCTTTCCCAGCTGGAAAATCTCAGGATGAGGGTGCGTGAAGTTGGGAAATGTGGATCCCTGTGATCCTCTGGAATTTTCTCACTGCGCTCCACTCCAGAGGTGAAAACCCAAAAAATTCCAGGCTGGAATATCCATGGGATAGTCAGAAATTCCTGGCCGGGAATTCTCAGTGCTGGGGATGTCTCTGCTCTGCTTTTCCACAGGGCCGGGAACAAAAGGAAGCTGCATCTGGGAACAAAACGCTCTGGGAACGTGTCACCCGCTGGGGACACGGGGACAGGCCCAGGCTGGCACTCGGGCACGGGGAGGGCACAGAGTGGGCAGTGTCCTGTGCCCCATTGTTCCCGAGGGAAAGAAGGGAAGGACGGAGAAAGTCGGAATTACGGATCAGGGCTGCGCAGCCTCGGCGCTTCTCCGGGATGGAGGGGTTGGGATAAGCCAGGGAGAAGGAAAGGGGGATTTTTTTGGGGTGTAGGGGGCTCAGGGTGTCCTCAGAATGTGGGAAATTTTAGGAGGAAATGGGGATTTTTTGGGATGTAGGGAGGTCAGGGTGTCCTTCTCGGGATGTGGAAAATCTTAGAGGGAAATAGGGATGTTTTTTGGATTTTGGGGCGCTCAGGTTGTCCTCAGAATGTGGGAAATTTTAGGAGGAAATGGGGATTTTTGGCATATGGGAATTTCAAGATGTCCTTCTTGGGATGTGGAAAATCTTAGAGGGAAATGGGGATTTTTTTGGGGTGTAGGGGGCTCAGGGTGTCCTCAGGATGTGGGAAATTTTAGGAGGAAATGGGGATTTTTTTGGGATGTGGGGAGGTCAGGGTGTCCTTCTCAGGGTGTGGAAAATCTTAGGAGGAAATGGGGATTTTTTGGGATTTGGGGCACTCAGGGTGTCCTTCTCGGGATGTGGAAAATCTTATGTGGAAATCGGGATTTTTTGGGATTTGGGGCGCTCATGGTGTCCTCAGAATGTGGGAAATTTTAGGAGGAAATGGGGATTTTTTGGGATGTGAGGAGCTCAGGGCTTCTTTCTCAGGACGTGGAACGTCTTAGAGGGAAATGGGGATTTTTTGGGATGTGGGGAAGTCAGGGTGTCCTTCTCGGGATGTGGAAAATCTTATGGGGAAATGGGGATTTTTTGGGATTTGGGGCACTCAGGGTGTCCTTCTCAGGATGTGGAAAATCTTATGGGGAAATGGGGATTTTTTTGGGGATTTGGGACGCTCAGGGTGTCCTCAGAATGTGGGAAATTTTAGGAGGAAATGGGGATTTTTTTGGGATGTGGAGAGCTCAGGGCGTCCTTCTCGGGATGTGGAAAATCTTTGAGTTTGGGAGAGAGAAAGAGAGAAGCTCAGCCTGAGCTTTGAAGGGGGAAAAGGTGGGAGAGGGAAAGGGAGGCAGCTCCTCATCCTTGGAATAACCTGTGACAAGGTGGAGATTTCCTGTAAATCCCTGGATTTGAAGCATTTTGGGGGTAATTCCCTGCCCTTGGAATAATCTGAGACAAGGTGGAGATTTCCTGTAAATCCTTGGATTTGTGACATTTTTTGGGGTAAAGAGAGGGAAAACTGTGCTGGACATGGCAGAGGACAAGGGAGGAGACTCCCTGCCCTTGCAGGATGAGGAGGAGGAGGAATAAATCAAATCCTTGGATATCCCACAGCCCTGCTGTGGGATGGGGACACTCCAGAGCAGTGGGAAACACACGGAGAAAGTTTGGAGCTCCCTGCAGCCTCCAGGAATTCAGAGGGAAATGAGATTTTTGGGATGGGGATAATTCCAGAGCAGCCAAGGTACCACTTAAGGGCAGGGATGGAGCAGTGGGAAGCACAGGTGGGAGGTTTGGGAATCCCCACAGCCTCTGGGAATTCAGAGCTGGAGCTGATGGAGCAGAATTCCCTCAAGAGCAGGGAATCAGCACCCGGGAATGGGACAATTCCAGGATTATTTAAAGCCAGGCTTTGCCTGTTCCACTTTCCCAAACTCCCCTCCTGCTCAGAGGCTCTGGAAAACCAGAGGAGCAGGAAAAGGGCTGGGAGCAAGGCTGGGATCACCAAGGATTCCTCCAGGAAGATTTTCCTCCTAATTAAGCTCAACAATAGCAACAACAAAAAGGAATTTTTCCCTTTTTAATAATAGATCAGGAGCGTTTCCCTGATGGGAGCACCGAGCCTTTTCTCACCAGCTTCCAGAGGGTCTGCTCCGAGCTCTCCCTCATTCCTCATGAATAATTTTCCGGATTCCTCCCCTGTCCTGCATGGATTGGCGTTGCCATGGCCACCAGTGATGGATGCAATCCTGAGGGATGCAGGAGAGTGCCAGGAAAAGGGTTGGGAAGATGGGAAAATCCCAAAAAGGAGCCTGGCATCCTGCAGGGATGCTCCAGATCATCCCGCTCCGAGCTTTTTGTGGGATTCCCAAAGATCCTAAAGGGGTTTTGTGCCTGGATTTTTTGGGATTCATCCATCCCATATGAGAATTCTGTTTTTTCCATGCTCTGAGCGCTCGTTCTGAATTGAGCTTGGAAAATGGGAGAGAAATCCTTCCCAAAGCCACGTGAGGGAGATTCCCAATTTTCCACATCACCTCAGCCAAGGTGGGACACGCTTCACATTCCCACATTATCCTGGGAAAGGCATGGAAAAACTTGGGATGGTTTTTTTGGGACAGGTCGTGCCTGGATCCTGTGCTTGAGCTGTGCCAGAGGTGGGATCTTTCCTCCTCTCCTGAATTTTTCATGGAAAAACTCAGTATTTTACCAAAGTTGGATTTCAGCTCCAATTCCAATGTACAGAATTCAAGGAATTTGCTGATCCAACCCTCAGTTCCAATTCCTGCTCTTTGTTTCACTCAGCTCCGGGGTTTTAATGGATTTTCACGCTTTTCCCATTGAATATTCCCAGCAGGGAACTTTGGTGGGTCGGACATGAGGTGGGAGGAGTTAAATATTGAAATTTCCCTTTCCTTTGTTTTTTCCCTCTACTTTAAATTCCACGATTTTCCTGCGGATTTTCCCTCCCGCTTCCAGTGGTATCAGCAAGGGGAGATTTGTGTTTCCAAGGATTTGCAGGACACAGATTCCACCTTTTCCAGGGATTTTAGAAAGTTTTTGGCCGATAAAAATCCTCACTTCATTCATCCCTGCCTCAATCCATCCTTCGACGTTTTCCAAGCAAACCCTAAATTCCAACCCGGCCTTTTAATTCCCCAAAATCGCTTTTACTTTTATGGAATTCTTAACCACGGCATCCCTGGGCTCCCTCCTGAGCTGGGTTTGTGCCAGCTTCATTATCCCAGAGCCAAAAGCTTCTCCCAATTAATTTATTCCCATTCCGGAGGCAGCTCCGGCGGCAGATGGAGAGGTGGTGACACCGGGATTTGATGATTGAGTGACAAAGGGTGACAATTCCATGGAGAGAGATGGGAAAAGTTGTGAGAAATGCCAGGGAGTGGTGAGAAAAAGAATGGAATAGTGAGAAAAAGCAGGGAATGGTGGGAAATAGAAGGGAAGGGTGTTACCCTCCTGGGGGAATGAATAAATTTGAAATTTCATTGCATTCCTGTGGAAAATGTCCTCGAGGGCTGTCGCAGTTCCTGGGGAAAGAAGTGGGAATGGGATCACCAAAACCTGCCAGGAGTGGTGGGGCCACACCTGGAGCATCAGCTTTGGGTCACCAGGTGGGTTTTTTGGGAGTGAATTTCCATGGAAGTGTTCGAGGCCAGGTCAGTTCCCACTGGGATCACTCAGTTCCCACTGGGATCACTCAGTTCCCACTGGGATGAATCAATTCCCACTGGGATCAGTCGGTTCCCGTTGGGATGAATCAATTTCCCACTGGAGTAAATTGATTCCCACTGGGATCACTCAGTTCCCACTGGGATCAGTTGGATCCTGCTGGGATAAATCAGTTCTCGTTGGGATCACTCAGTTCCCAGTGGGATCACTCAGTTCCCACTGGGATGAGTCAATTCCCACTGGGATCACTCAGTTCCCACTGGGATCATTCAGTTCCCACTGGGATCAGTCAGTTCCCACGGGGATGAGTCAATTCCCACTGGGATCACTCAGTTCCCACTGGGATCATTCAGTTCCCACTGGGACCAGTCAGTTCCCACGGGGATGAATCAATTCCCACTGGGATCAGTCAGTTCCTGCTGGGATCAGTCGGTTCCTGCTGGGATAAATCAGTTCCCACTGGGATCAGTCAGTTCCTGCTGGGATCAGTTGGATCCTGCTGGGATAAATCAGTTCTCACTGGGATCAATTGGTTCCCACTAGGAATCCCACTGGGATCAGTCAATTTCCACTGGGATCAGTCAACCCCCACTGGGAATCCTATGGGGATCAGTCAGTTCCCACTGGGATAAATCAGTCCCCACTGGGATCAGTCGGTTCCCGCTCGGATCACTCAGTTCCCACTGGGATGAGTCAGTTCCCTCTGGGATGAATCAATTCCCACTGGGATCAGTCGGTTCCCACTGGGATCAGTTGGTTCCCACTAGGAATCCCACTGGGATCAGTCAATGTCCACTGGGATCAGTCAACTCCCACTGGGAATCCTATGGGGATAACTCAGTTCCCACTGGGATGAATCAATTCCCACTGGAATCACTCACTCCCCACTGGGATCACTCAGTCCCCACTGGGATCCCTCATTTCCCACTGGGATCACTCTGTTCCCATTGGGATCACTCTGTTCCCACTGGGATCACTCAGTCCCCACTGGGATCATTCATTTCCCACTGGGATCATCTGTGCCTGATGCCCTTGGCAGGATGGAGATCCAGATCCGGGATCCCAGGACGGGATCAGGATCTGCTGTTCCTGTGTCCGAGGGTTCCTCTCACCCAGGAGAGGA
This sequence comes from Geothlypis trichas, assembly GCA_009764595.1. Lineage (NCBI taxonomy): Eukaryota > Metazoa > Chordata > Aves > Passeriformes > Parulidae > Geothlypis > Geothlypis trichas. The sequence goes on along the minus strand of CM019925.1, from coordinate 4,298,326 downwards.
GTCCCCAGTGTCCCATCTTCCCCGGGTGGATTTTCCCATGGGAACAGACATCCCTGGCACGGACGAGCTGTGGGTGGTGTCCAGCAGGGAAGGGAATTCCAGCCAAACCCTCTCCCAGCCCCGTGTGATCAGAAAAACGCGGAGTTTTCCTCTCTCTGAGTGTTGCATCCATCATTTTATCCACAAAACCACGGGACATCCCGAGTGGGAAGGGACTCCCGGGGAGTCCAAAAATCCCAACCATTCCCATCCTTGAGGAGGCTCAGGCTGCTCCAAGCCCGGGTGCAGAATCCGGCAGCAGGAGCGGAGGTGGGAGCCGGGAAGCTTTTCCAGAGGCTCCAGATCCATCCCAGGGCTGTTTTCCCACCTGATTTAATCCTTGGCTGATCCCAGGACCAGATGCCACCAGGGTGGGGTGGCCTGGGGACACTCTGGGGACAGGCACGGCCCGTGTCCCCCCGTGCCACCAGCTCCGTGGGTTTTCTGGGAGCAGCGTGGGATGGATGGCCCTGGAAAGGAGGTGACAATGGCACAGTGTCACCTCCACCTGTCCTGAGCTGCCAGGGGGGTTGGGATGGGATTTGCTGGGATGGGATTTGCTGGGGTGGGATTTGCTGGGATGGGATTTGCTGGAGTGGGATTTGCTGGGGTGGGATTTGCTGCTCCATCAGGAACAGGACAAGGTGACTGGCACATCCCTGAGTCACCACCCCACAGATTCTTTGGGATTTTCTGTTGAGATTCCTGGAAAAATGGTGCTGGAGTAGCCCCAGTGCCTCCCAGCTTTTTTACAGCTTGTTTATGGGTTATGCTTATGGGGTGTTGTTTTAAAGATTAATTGTTTAAAGGTAAAAAACAAGTTTTTATTTTTTATTTCTAAAACCATGACACCAACCCAAAGGGATTTTCTGCCGGTGGCAAAGCTGCTCCGTGCTCCTCAATCAGCTTTAATGAAGCAATAAACGGAGCTGCTGGAATGTTCCCCGGGAACAGCAATTCCCAAAGTTTTACTGTTCCTCCTGCAGCCATAAATCGGGATAAACTGGGATAAAAATCCAACTGCTGCTGGGAGCATCCTGCTGGTCCTAATGAGCTGATTAAATCAAATCCCTCACTGTTTAATTTTGTTGAATTCCAAGCCCAGGTTCCCTTTGCTTCCCGTTTCCTGCTCTGGGAGCTGGGGCTGTTTTCCAGGAGCAGGGGTGTAGGGAAGGGATTTTTCCCATGGTTCTCCCAAAAAATCTCATTTTAAGAAATGGGAATAAATGAATTGCAGCCCGTCCTCAGAGTGGTTTGTGCACCCAGTGGATCCCAGGGGACCAGGTGCTGCTGTTTTTAGGGATTTGGGGAATTCTGACGAGGAGATGGCTTTGGGACAGATCCCCTGCAGGGGGATCCATGTCCTGGCTGGTGCCGGAGCGGGATCTCCTGGGAATTTCTGCAAGAAGAGGAGCTGTTCCCATGGGTTGTTATTTCAGATCCTGCCGGGAGAAAAGAGGGAATTCCACGGAATTCTGAGGAGCAGAGCAGGGCACAGCCTGGTCCTGCTGGTGAGGGACCAACCCCAACCTTCCCCTCTCCCTGCCTCTCTTTGGGATGTAGGGACGAGCCTGATGGATTTTTCCTGCTTTTTGGTCTGCAATCAGATCACTTCTATGCCAGAAAAATTGCTGATTTTTGGGAAAAGCTTCTCCCCTGCCATTCCCCCGTCTCCAGCACCCCCAGCTCAGAATGTCCCTGCTCCCTGAGGCAGCTCCAGCCCCTGTGTGACAGGAGAATTCCCCGTTCCCGGCTGGGGAGCAGCCGGGACAATGCGGGGCTGTGTTCTCCAGGAGCCACCTACACGCGCAGGAATTGTTCCCGTGGATTGTTCCCGGGGATTGTTCCCTCTGCCCACATCTGCTCCGGACAAAGGGGCCCTGCAGGAGCCTGGAGGAGCCTGGAGGAGCCTGGAGGAGCCTGGCATTTTCTCGGGGATGAATTCCCTGTGTGGTTTTCCCTGCTCCCAGCCAGCGCTGCTCTGTGCTGTCCTATGGATCGTCCTGGATCATCCCATCCAGGGCTTTCCTGCAGGATTCTGCCCATGGGTTCAGGCCACAGATTCCATGCTGCTTTTACAGCTCAGGAGTTTTGTTTCTTCCTGATATTCCTGGATTTTTGCAGTGGGGCATAGAGGGATTTTTGGGGAGAAGCTGCCCTTGGATCCCTGGAAGTGCCCAATGCCAGGTTGGAGCAATCTGGGATAGGGGAAGGTGCCCCTGTGCTTGGGATGAGCTTCAAATTCCCTTCCCAACCCAAACCATTCCAGGATTCCGTGGTTTCCCATCAGAGCTTGGGCTCAGCCCTTTCATATTCCCGTAATTACAAATATCCCCCGGGAATCTGTGCCAGGAACTTCCTCCTTCCCTCTCAGCTATTTCACACCCCCAAATCCAAGGAAAACAAGAAATTCCTCATTCACAGCCCCAAACTCTTCCTATTTGGACCCTTTTTAACCCTCTCTGCTTCCCTCCCCTAAAATATCCCTGTTTGAAATGGATTTAGAGCTTTTTGTTGCCCTTTTGGGATCTGCATTTGTTACCAGAGGGATAAAAGGGTGGAAAATTCTGGGAGATTGGGTGGAATCTTGTCACTGTTGAGTAAGAAATGACACAGACTCACCAGAAGGATGGTTTGGACAGCAGGACACAACTTTTCTTCAGATTCCCCTTTTTTAATGCATTCTTCCCATACAGATTGACCTGGTTGCTCAATTAATTAATGCATTTCACCGGACTGGCTAATTAACAAAGCATCTTTCTTATAAACAATCTTTGAGAAAAACAGAGAGTAGGAAAACAACACCTGCAGGCTGTTTATCATAAAAAGCTGTTGTTATTTATCTTAAACTCCCTAAAGTCTCAACTGACAATTCTGGGGAAACTTATCTGGTTTTCTGACTCTCTGGCCAGGCTGTCACATCCACAACATCTGGCAGCAGTAAGGGGAACATCTGGATCCTGGCTGGGAATGGGATTGTTTGGAGACCAGTTGGGAAAAATCCCAATCCCAGAACTCTGCTGGATCAATGCCAGGATTTTTGGGACAACAGCTCCAGACCCCTGAGCTCATCCCAATGCCCTGAGGGGTTGGATATTCCTCAGTGATTTTTACACATAAAATACAATTATTATTATTTTTTCAATTAATAATAATTTTTCAATGAATAATAATTTTTCAATGAATAATAATTTTTCAGTGGAGCCCATGAGATTGAATAAAAATCTGGATTTTCAAGAAAATCCACATTTTTATTCAATCCCACGGGCTCCTTTTGGATCCCACTGCTCCCAGGAATTTTCTCTTTGTCCCTGGGCGCTCACTGCAGGACTGGAGCCCAAACAACCCCATAAATCCTTCCAGCAGGACAATCCTGGGCTCGGGAGAGCTGTCCCCACGTGTTCCCCAAATCCTGGCCACCATTCCTGGCCCCATTCCCACCATTTTTTTTGGGTGGAAACGCCGCATTCCCGAAATTTCCAAAGGGAAAACGCCAAGACTGGCTCAGCGATGTGACTCCGGGGTTGTTTTATTCCAGCTGAGGATCCCTCTGCATGTGCCACCACCCCAGGGGACACCCCAAAGCCACCCCAAGGGACATCCCAAGGTCCTGAGGACACACAGGGGAATTCCAAGATGATCCCAAGGAGAGCCCAGGTCAGCTGTGCCGGAATTGCCTTCGCCCTCTGCCTCCAGCACCTCGTCAGCGCCATCGAGGTTCCCCTGGACCGTAAGTTTGGGATTTATCCTCTCCCAAAAATTCCTCCCTGGGATGGGGAGGAGGTGGGATGAAGGTGGGAACATGCCAGGGTGGATTTTCTCCTCCACAGCTGAGTTTTTTCCTCCACGTTTGGATTTTTCTCCTCCACATTTGGGTTTTCTTCTCCAAATTTGGAATTTCTCCTCCAAATTTGGGGTTTCTCCTCCACAGTTGGGTTTTCCTCTCCACAGTTGGGTTTTCTCCTTGAAAAATGGATTTTCTCCTCCACGTTTGGGTTTTCTCCTCCACATTTGGGTTTTCTTCCCCAAATTTGGGTTTTCTTCTCCAAATTTGGATTTTCTCCTCCACAGTTGGATTTTCTCCTTGACAATCAAATTTTATCCTCCACATTTGGATTTTTCTCCTCCACATTTGGGTTTTCTTCTCCAAATTTGGAATTTCTATTCCACGTTTGGATTTTCTTCTCCACATTTGGGTTTTCTCCTCCACATTTGGGTTTTCTTCTCCTGATTTGGTTTTTCTTCTCCAAATTTAGATTTTCTCCTCCACAGTTGGATTTTCTCCTTGACAATCAAATTTTCTCCTCCTCATTTGGATTTTTGTCCTCCACAGTTGGGTTTTCCTCTACACAGTTGGCTTTTCTCCTCCACATTTGGGTTTTCTTCTCCAAAATTGTGTTTTCCTTTCCACAGTTGGGTTTTCTCCTTGGCAATTGAATTTTCTCCTCCACATTTGAGGTTTCTCCTCCACATTTGGTTTTTCTCCTCCACATTTGGGTTTTCTTCTCCAAATGTGGGTTTTCTCCTCCACAGATGGATTTTCCTCTCCACAGCTGGATTTTCTCCTCCACAATTCAGTTTTCTCCTCCACATTTGGGAAGAAAACGGGTTTTTGTGTAGGGTTTCCAAGGCCTGCAAAAACTGGATTTATTTTCTGGCTCTGCTGGGAACAGGGCTGGAACAGGCTGAATTAACCTCCTGTCTTTTTCCCTCTATGCTTTCCCTTTGGGAATAACAGCAAATATCCAGAGTGAATGTAAGTGCTCCCTTCCCCAAAACTGCATGAGGGGTCCCTGAGCAGTGGCTGGTGGTGGCACAAGGGGGATGTGGCCCCTTCTGAGCCACTTTTCCTGCATGTCCAGCTTGGGAAAGGCATGGAAAGGCTGGAGCAGCTGGGCAAGAGCTCCCAGCTCTCTGTGCTGTCCCCAGAGCAGGGGCCGGGCTGTGCTTGCCATGGAAAAGTTGTTCCTGCAGGGTTTGGGTTTGGAGAAGGGCAGGAATCCCCTCCTGGCTCCTTTGCCATGGAAAAGTTGTTCCTGCAGGGTTTGGAGAAGGGCAGGAATCCCCTCCTGGCACCTTTGCCATGGAAAAGTTGTTCCTGCAGGGTTTGGGTTTGGAGAAGGGCAGGAATCCCCTCCTAGCTCCTATTCCAGGCTCAGCCTCACATCCTGATGAGTTGGGAGCATCCCTGGATGCTTGGATCTTCACAGCCTTGGATCTTCTCCCCATGAGATGGGATCTGCAGTTCGGAGATCAGGGCTGGGTGCTATCCCATCCATGGGGTTCCTGTGCCCCCTTTTCCACCCCTGCCCTCCTAAATTCCAGGTCTGAGCTCCTCTGGGCTCATCTCTGGGGGGTTGGAATCTCTTCCTTGCGCCAGGAATTTCTAAGGGTTCCTGACCCAGCCCCTTGTGAGCTGCAGATCCAGGATGAATTCCCACTGGGTTCACCCTGTGGGAACAGGAGGCTGGAACTGGGACATTCCCTGGAATCTCTTCCCTGCACCAGGAATTTCTCAGGGTCCCTGACCCAGCCCCTTCTGAGCTTCAGATCCAGGGTGAATTCCCACTGGGTTCACCCTGTGGGAACAGGAGGCTGGAATTGGGACATTCCCTAAGGAGACCAAGACACAGAGAGGGAATTGGGGATTTTTGGTAGCTGAAGGACACTGTGATGCTCTGAGAGGTGATATTTGTAATTACGGGAATATGAAAGGGCTGAGCCCAAGCTCTGATGGGAAACCACGGAATCCTGGAATGGTTTGGGTTGGGAAGGGAATTTGAAGCTCATCCCAAGCACAGGGGCACCTTCCCCTATCCCAGAATTCAGGGAATTCACAGGAATTTCCTCAGGATTCAGCCTCCAAATCACACACCCAGCCGGGGGAAGGAGCTGAGATCCCAGCAGGAATTGCTGTGGGATGGCGCTGAGGGATCTCCCCCGGTTCCTCACGCATTTCCCGTTCCCCGCAGTGCCGCAGCCCCCCACGATCACCAAGCAATCCATCAAGGATTACATCGTGGATCCCAGGGATAACATCTTCATCGAATGCGAAGCCAAAGGCAACCCCGTTCCCATGTGAGTGCATTCCCAGCTCTCATCCTGCTGTCCCTCAAATCCACCCTCCCTCCAAATCCATCCCACTGCTGCCCCACCGCAAGTAGGGACATCCTCGGGGACATGGCTCCAAACCCAGCTTTTCCCTGCCATTCCAGCTTCTCCTGGACGCGGAACGGGAAGTTCTTCAACGTGGCCAAGGATCCCAAGGTGTCCATGAGGAGGAGATCGGGGACTTTGGTCATCGACTTCCACAGCGGGGGCCGGCCCGACGACTACGAGGGCGAGTACCAGTGCTTCGCCAGGAACGACTACGGCACGGCCCTTTCCAGCAAAATCCACCTCCAGGTTTCCAGTGAGTCATTCCAGGGAAGCAGAGCAGGGCCACGGGAGGTTTGGGGGGGAATATCCAGAGCTCAAACGGCTCCAGGTGTGTCCAGGTGTGTACAGGAGATGGGGAAGGAATGCGGTTGTGGTTGGGAATAGCTCAAGGTGGAAGGGATGGATTTGAGGGTGTGGAATTGAGGATATGAATTTAAGGGATGGATTTGAGGGTGTGAAATTGAGGATGTGAATTTAAGGGATGGATTTGAGGGCATGGAATTGAGGATATGAATTTAAGAGTATGGATTTCAGGGATGGATTTGAGGGTGTGGAACTGAGGATATGAATTTAAGGGATGGATTTGAGGGCATGGAATTGAGGATATGAATTTAGGGCTATGGATTTCAGGGATGGATTTGAGGGTGTGGAACCGAGGATATGAATTTAAGGGATGGATTTGAGGGCATGGAATTGAGGATATGAATTTAAGGGATGGATTTGAGGGATGGATTTGAGGGTGTGGAACTGAGGACATGAATTTAAGGGATGGATTTCAGGGATGGATTTGAGGGTGTGGAATTGAGGATATGAATTTAAGGGTATGGATTTCAGGGATGGATTTGGGGAATGGGTTCCAGGGTATGGATTTGAATATGGACCTGAGGACATGGATTTAAAGAGATGGAATTGAGGGGATGGAATTGATTGCACAGAATTGAGGATAGGAATATAGGGGTATGGATTTCAGGGAAGGATTTGAGGGTGTGGAATTGAGGATAAGAATTTAAGGGTATGGATTTCAGGGATGGATTTGAAGGGATGGATTTGAGGATATGAATTTAAGGGATGGATTTGAGGGTGTGGAATTGAGGATATGAATTTAAGGGATGGATTTGAGGGCGTGGAATTGAGGATATGAATTTAAGGGATGGATTTGAGGGTGTGGAATTGAGGATATGAATTTAAGAGTATGGATTTCAGGGTATGGATTTGAATATGGACTTGAGGACGTGGATTTAAGGGGACGGGATTGTGGGGATGGAATTGAGGATATGAATCCAAGGGTGCAGATTCCAGGGATGGATTTGGAGAGTATGGATTTGGGGTGTTTGGATTTAGCAATATGGATTTGAGGGATGGATTTGGGGGCACGGATTTCAGCGGATGGAATTCCAGGGAGTTTTGCACACACCTAGATGAATTTTGCTCTGAAACCAGGCCGGATCCAGCAGGAATCACTCCTGAGGAATCCTTCCCTCCTTTCCTCACTTTCCTTTGCAGAATCTCCGCTGTGGCCCAAGGAGAAGGTGGATGTGATCGAGGTGGATGAGGGGGCCCCGCTGAGCCTGCAGTGCAATCCCCCACCCGGCCTCCCCGAGCCCGTCATCTTCTGGATGAGCAGCTGTGAGTCGGGAGCGCCTTTCCCACCTGGAATTCCGGGAACGGCGGCTCCATCCCCTCTGGGATTTAAAATAACCACGGCTGGGGTTGTTGCTGGTAGTTTGGGGTTGGTTCTGTCAGCCTGGGGCTGTTTCTGTCAGCCTGGGGCTGTTCCTGTCTGGCCTTGAATTCCCGCCTGGCCTTGAATTCCCACCTGGCCCTGAATTCCTGCCTGGCCCTGAATTCCTGCCTGGCCTTGAATTCCCACCTGGCCTTGAATTCCCACCTGGCCCTGAATTCCCACCTGGCCCTGAATTCCTGCCTGGCCCTGAATTCCCACCTGGCCCTGAATTCCCGCCTGGCCTTGAATTCCTGCCTGGCCCTGAATTCCCGCCTGGCCCTGAATTCCCACCTGGCCCTGAATTCCCACCTGGCCCTGAATTCCCGCCTGGCCCTGAATTCCTGCCTGGCCCTGAATTCCTGCCTGGCCTTGAATTCCCGCCTGGCCCTGAATTCCTGCCTGGCCTTGAATTCCCGCCTGGCCCTGAATTCCCACCTGGCCTTGAATTCCTGCCTGGCCCTGAATTCCTGCCTGGCCCTGAATTCCTGCCTGGCCCTGAATTCCCACCTGGCCCTGAATTCCCACGTGGCCTTGAATTCCCACCTGGCCCTGAATTCCCGCCTGGCCCTGAATTCCTGCCTGGCCCTGAATTCCTGCCTGGCCCTGAATTCCCACCTCTCCCCCGCAGCCATGGAGCCAATCCCACAGGACAAGCGGGTGTCCCAGGGCCACAACGGGGACCTTTACTTCTCCAACGTGCTGGCGCAGGACGCGCTGACCGACTACAGCTGCAACGCCCGCTTCCACTTCACCCACACCATCCAGCAGAAGAACCCCTACACCCTCAAGGTCAAAACCAGTAAGTGGCTCACTGGGAGACCAGTTTGGGCTCCATCCCAAAGGGTTTTCCGGCCAGGAATCCAGTAAGGGATGAGCGGCTCCCGTGGTTTGGTTTGGGTGGGGTAAGGAGGGGTTTGGGTGGGGTAAGGAGGGGTTTGGGTGGTTTTGGGGTGGGTGGCGAGGGAGGGGTTGTAACTTCCTGGTTTTAGGGTTCTGGAGGTGGTTTGGTGTAAGAATTGACAATTCTGTGTGTTTGGGGTAAAACTGGGAGTGTTTCACAGATGTGGCATTCCCACTATCCCCAGGGAAATGCAGGAATTGCCATTTTTGTGTTTTTGGAGTAAAACTGGGAGTGTTTCGCAGATGTGGCATTCCCACTATCCGCAGGGAAATGCAGGAATTGCAATCTTTGTGTGTTTGGGGTAAAACTGGGAGTGTTTCACAGATGTGGCATTCCCACTATCCCCAGGGAAATGCAGGAATTGCCATTTTTGTGTGTTTGAGGTAAAACTGGGAATGTTTTGCAGATGGGACATTCCCACAGTCTCCAGGGAAATGCAGGAATTGCTATTTTTGTGTGTTTTGGGTAAAATTGGGAGTGTTTCACAGATGTGGCATTCCCACTATCCCCAGGGAAATGCAGGAATTGTCAATTCCGTGTGTTTGGGGTAAAACTGGGAGTGTTTTACCCCAAACTGTCTCCAGGGAAATGCAGGAACTGCCAATTCCGTGTGTTTGGGTAAAACTGGGAGTGTTTTACCCCAAACTGTCTCCAGGGAAATGCAGGAATTGCCAATTCCGTGTGTTTGGGATAAAACTGGGAGTGTTTCACAGATGGAGCATTCCCAATGTCTCCAGAGAAATGCAGGAATTGCCAATTCCGTGTGTTTGGGGTAAAACTGGGAGTGTTTTGCAGATGGGACATTCCCACAGTCTCCAGGAAAATGCAGGAATTGCCAATTCCACGTGTTTGGGGTAAAGCAGGGAATGTTTTGTCAGAGATGTGGCATTCCCACTGTCTCCAGGGAATTGTAAAATATCCAGAGATAACTTGAAGCAGGAATCACCAAATCCCGATGTTGGGATAGAACTGGGAGTGTTTCAGCACAGTTGGGGCATTCCCACCATTTCCAGGAAAATGCAGGAATCACCAATTCCATGTGTTTGGGGTAAACTGGAGAGTGTTTCACAAATGGGGCATTCCCACATTCCCGCCATCTCCATGGAAATGGAATTTTTGGTGCAGGAATCGCCAATTCCGTGTGTTTGGGATAAAGCAGGGAGTGTTTCAGCCAATATGGAACGTTCCCATCATCTCCAGGGAAATGCAGGGATCACCAAATCTGTGTGTTTGGGATAAATTGCAGAGTTTTGACAGTCTGGAGCATTCCTACTGTCTCCAGAGAAATGTAAAATATCCAGAGGTGATTTGGGGCAGGAATCACCAATTCCATGTGTTTGGGATAAACTGGAGAACGTTTCTGGTATCAGCAGGGAAATTCATCTCCAGGGAAGTAACTTGGAGCAGAAATCTCCAATTCCACATCTTTGGGATAAAACTGGGAGTGCTGCCACATTCCCACCAGGTTCAGGGAAATGTAAAGGATATCCAAAATCCAAGGATATTTTGGGAAGGTGGAGTTGGCCGTGGCTTGCTCCAGGGGATTGGAGGTGGGAAAACGAGTGTGGAATGTGGCTGTGGATATTCCTGGGCCTCCTTTGCTCTGGGAAGGGCCTCCAGGAATGTGGGAACCTCTGGAATCTGGTGGGAACCTCTGGAATCTGGTGGGAGCCTCTGGAATCTGGTGGGACACTTGGAATGGGCGTCCTCAGGTGTCCCCATCAAGCACCGATGAGGGGACACCAGGGGCTCTCTCCGGAGCCTTTCTGTTGGCTCTGGGCCTTTCCAGGGCACATTTTCCTCCAGGAATGAGAATTCCTGAAGGAAAAGGAATTCCTGGCACGCTGGGGTGACTCTGGAAGAGGGAATGGGGGCAGTTTGAGGGACACAAGGACCCTGAGCTGTCACAGGGGCTGGAGGTGACAAAATCCTCCACGAACATCGACCATCAGTGGGCAGGAGATCCCACCCATTCCCAGCATTCCCAGGAGGATCCAGCTGGGAGGTTGGATCTTTTGGGAAGCACCAGGAGCTCCTGAATGCTGGTGGGAGAAATTTAATTTGATTTCCCAGCAGCTTGGATGAACAGGAATGTGATGAGAGGGACCTGGGAGTGACGAGTTTTCCACCTTGGTGTAGCAGCTCCTCCTCGGTGCAAAGGTGGAGTAGGGAACCCAAGGATTTAAATCATTCCAGTGGGTTCTTTCCCAGAATGTGGGCAGCTCGTTCTGGATATTATTTGTAAATTTTGGGTATTATTTGTGAATTCCAAATATTTGTCTGTTTGAAGAGCTGGGCAAAGAAAATCCTGGCGTTTATTTTTGGGGAAAAATCCCAGCAAACAAAGATCTGTGGGGTTTGGAGCCTCCAAGGACTTCACCCTGATGATTTATCCAGCTCTGGAAGTGACCTGGATGAAATCCTGGTGGATTTTCATGGATTTGAGCTCCCCTCAGGTGTCCCCACATCCCTTCACTCCCAGAGCTTGGAAAATCAAATCCTTCTCTTCCAGTTTTCCTTGGGAAACAGGATCAGAGGCAAATTCCCCTCCAGAAACCTCCCAGATTCCTTAAAAATTTTGGAACTGAGGCTTTGATTTCCAATTTAAAAAATTCTTTATCCAGAAAGTGTTGGAAGGGGACGAGGTCGGATTTGTCCCAAGCTCTTGGATCACCTCAGCCTTAATCCCTGAGTTTGGGTCCTTCAAAGGGATTTTACAGCAGGTTGTGCTTTAAAAAGCAAAAAAATTATTATTATTATTATTATTATTATTATTATTATTATTATTATTATTATTACTACTACTACTACTATTATTATTATTATTATTATTATTATTATTATTATTATTATTATTATTATTATTATATGTTACAGCAGGTTGTGCTTTTAAAACTGAACAATAATAATAATAATAATAATAATAATAATAATAATAATAATTATTATTATTATTATTATTATTATTATTTATTCATCTCCTCCTTGCCTTCCTACCTCATTGTCCAGCTGTGTCCATCCCATGTGAAAAAGCAGCTGGAACATGGAATTTTTATAGTCAAAAAACAGAGAAAAACCCCCATTTTCCCCTCCAAATTGCTCCGATTTTGGGTTTTCTCAAAGATTCCAGAGAGAAAAACATTCCAAGGAAATATTTGCTCTACAATTCCCACACTTTAAGCTTTTCCCACCCCTTGGAGAGGGAAATCAGCCCCAATTCCTGCTGCTCCTCCTGTGTTTGTCCTGGAAGGCGCCGTGCTCCGAGTGCTTTTGGATCCCTGCTCCGGCCTGTCCCATCCCTGCTGATTTCTGGGAATTCTCGTGTTCCCTGCCCTGTCCCATCCCTGCTGATTTCTGGGAATTCTCGTGTTCCCTGCCCTGTCCCGTCCTTGCTGGTTTTTGGAAATTCCCTGTGTCCCCCATTCTGGCTGTTTTTTTGGGAATTCCCCGTGTCCCCTGTCCTTGTTGTTTTTTGGGATGTTCCCGTGTCCCACATCCTGTCCTATCCTTGGTTGTTTTTTGGGAATTCCCCATATCCCCTATCCTGGCTGGTTTTTGGGATGTCCCCATGTCCCCCACCCTGGCTGTTTTTTGGGATGACCCCATGTTCCCCACCCTGGCTGTTTTTGGGAATTTTCTTGTCCCCCATCCTTACTGGTTTTTGGGAATTCCCCATGTCCCCTACCCTGACTGTTTTTTGGGATGTCCCTGTGTTCCCACCCTGGCTGTTTTTTGGGATGTCCCCATCCTGGCTGTTTTTTGGGATGTCCCCATGTTCCCCACCCTGGCTGTTTTTTGGGATGTCCCCATGTCCCCCATCTTGGCTGTTTTTGGGAATTTCCTTGTCCCCCCATCCTTACTGGTTTTTGGGATGTCACCATGTCCCCCTGGTTGTTTTTTGGGAATTCCCTGTGTCCCCCATCCTTGCTGGTTTTTGGGAATTCCCCATGTCCCCCACCCTGACTGTTTTTTGGGATGTCACCATGTTCCCCACCCTGTCCCATCCTCGCTGGTTTTTGGAATGTCCCCATGTCCCCTGTCCTTGCTGTTTTTTGGGAATTTCTGTGTCTGCTGTCCTTGCTGCTTTTTGGGAATTCCCCGTGTCCCCATTCTGGCTGGTTTTTGGGATGTCTCCATGTCCCCCATCTTGACTGTTTTTGGGAATTTCCTTGTTCCCCATCCTCGTGGTTTTTGGAATGTCACCATGTCCCCCACCCTGGTTGTTTTTTGGGAATTCCCTGTGTCCCCCATCCTGGCTTTTTTTTGGGATGTCCCTGTGTCCCCACCCTGGCTGTTTTTTGGGAATTCCCTATGTCCCCCATCCTGGCTGTTTTTTGGGAATTTCCTGTGTCCCCACCTTGGCTGTTTTTTGCGGTGTCCCCATGTCCCCATCCTGGCTGGTTTTTGGGAATTCCCCATGTCCCCATCCTGACTGTTTTTTGGGATGTTCCCATGTCCTCCATCCTGGCTGTTTTTTGGGATGTCCCTCACCCTGGCTGTTTTTTGGGAATTCCCTGTGTCCCCCATCCTGGCTGTTTTTTGGGATGTCCCCACGTCCCCATCCTGGCTGGTTTTTGGGAATTCCCCGTGTCCTCACCCTGACTGTTTTTTGGGATGTCTCCATGTCCCCCACCCTGGTTGTTTTTGGGAATTTCCTTGTCCCCCATCCTCGTGGTTTTTGGGATGTCCCCATGTCCCCCACCCTGGTTGTTTTTTGGGAATTCCCTGTGTCCCCCATCCTGGCTTTTTTTTTGGGATGTCCCTGTGTCCCCACCCTGGCTGTTTTTTGGGAATTCCCTGTGTCCCCCATCCTGGCTGTTTTTTGGGATGTCCCCGTGTCCCCATCCTGGCTGTTTTTTGGGAATTCCCCGTGTCCCCACCCTGGCTGTTTTTTGGGATGTCCCCATGTCCCTCACCCTGGCTGTTTTTTGGGATGTCCTGGTGTCCCCACCCTGGTTGTTTTTTGGGAATTCCCTGTGTCCCCCATCCTGGCTGTTTTTTGGGATGTCCCTCACCCTGGCTGTTTTTGGGATGTCCCCATGTCCCCATCCTGGCTGTTTTTTGGGATGTCCCTCACCCTGGCTGTTTTTTGGGATGTCCCCGTGTCCCCATCCTGGCTGTTTTTTGGGATGTCCCCGTGTCCCCATCCTGGCTGTTTTTTGGGAATTCCCATGTCCCCTTCCCACGCTGTCCCCGCCTCCCCGGCGCTGCTCACGGTGTTTTGTTCAATTGCAGAGAAGTCCCATAACGAAACGTCTTTAGGAAATTCCCCCGCCATGTACCGCGGTGAGTCCACGCTGGCTTTGGGAGTCCTGGCTTAACCCAGTCCCGCCTAACCCCACTGACCCCATTCCCTGCCCGTGTCCCTTTTGCTGTCGCCATGTCCCCATCGTGGCCTCAGCTTTGCCAAAATTTATCGGCACAAATCCACCCAAGCGACCCCAAAACCCCACAAAGCTCCCCATTTCTGCTGAGCGGGGTTTAAGTGAGTTAAGCCCAGCTTGGGAGGTTTGGGGTTTATCGGGTCTGCCCCACGTGGCTGAGCTGAGTTTGGTACCTCCTGTCCTGAGCAAAGCTCAGGATTTAAATGTCAGATCCTCATCCCTCTTTTCTGTGTCTCCAGAAGAACATTTCCAGCAGGAACACTCCTGAGATTTCCAGCTGAACTCAGGCAGGGATAAAAAGAGGGAAGAAAAAGAGGAATATTTGGGTTTTCCTGAAATCCGGGTGATTCCTGTGCAGGGAGGTTGGACATGAGCTGGATGCTTCCACAGGATCCTGCCCTTTGTTGGGACGGGAAATTCCCTCTGGATTCTGTGCCTGGTGGGATAATCCCATCCCAAAATCCTAAATTTGGGCAGGGAATTCCCTCTGTGTTCTGTACCTGGTGTGAGAATCCCATCCCAAATTCCTAAATCTGGGCAGGGAATTCCCTCTGGATTCTGCCCCTAGTGGGAGAATCCCATCCCCAAAATCCTAAATTTGGGCAAGGAATCTCTTCTGAGTTCTGTGCCTGTTGGGAGAATTCCATCCCAAATTCCTAAATCTGGACAGGGAATTCCCTCTGTGTTCTGCCTCTTCTGGGAGAATCCCATCCCAAGTTCTTAAATCTGGGCAGGGAATTCCCTCTGGATTCTGCCCCTAGTGGGAGAATCCCATCCCAAAATCCTAAACGGTGCTTCAGTCACAAAATCCCAGGATGGCTGCCCTGGGAATGAGTTGGAATTGCCAGAGATGTGTTGGGATAACAAGGGCAGCCATGAGGGATTTTAGGGAGTGGGAGATGGGGCAGGTTTGAAAATCCTGGGAATGTCACCACCTCTCCAAAGCCACCAGAGATTCCAACCGCTCCCAGATCCGGAGCTGTCCCAGGCAGGATTCACTTCCTGCCCTTCCTGCTGCTTTTGGGGCCAGGGGTTGTGTGGGGCCAGCTCTGGGAATGTCCCTTGCTGTCCCCACAGTGAAATCCCTGTGGAGCTGGAGCTTCCTCAGGGCCTGGCACAGCCCAGGGCACAATTCCCATCCCACGGGGACTTTTGGGGACAAGGAGGGCATTGCCAGCTGGGAGAGCTGGACAAGAGCAGGACGTGCCAGGCAGGACATGGCCAAGGGCATTGGGATCCTGGCATCGGGAGCAGGAGGGTTTGGAGGGAGCTGAGGAGCTGGGAAAGGCTCAGCAGCAGAATCAGCCCGGGAGGAAATGCTGGAATGGGATGGGCAGCCCGGGAATATTTGGAAAAATGTCTGGGAAAAGGGATCAGCAGCAAAATCAGCTCTGGTGGGAGCAGCATCAACCACCTGGAAGAGAGGGGACAAGAGATAGGACAAGGACAAAGGGGATTCCAGTGAAGAGTTTTCCTGGGCTTCTGTTTTTTATTCCCATTGGATATCTTCGTTCAGGGAAAAGGGATCTTGAGAGTGGCTCCACCAGGAAAATGGGATTTTATCCACACAATCCCATTCTGTCCCTCATTTCATGGGTGCACAGGATAAACCTGCTGCTCTTCATGTTGTAACATTCCATGGAAAACTTCCTGGTTCCAGGGGATTCAGATCCCCCTCTCCCACCCCTGTGCAGACGTGGACTCCAACCCAGGCCTTAATTAACTCAATAATTAATGAGCTGGGGGTAACGATTCTTCCCCTCAGCCCTTTTCCTTGTGGCTGCCCCAGCGTTCCTCTCTGGAATGACCTGGCTGGGAATTCTGGAGCTTTGGGATGTGAATCCCAGGGATTTGGGGTGCTGGGAGGATTTGGGGCTCTTGGCTGTTCTTCCTTGGGGTGCAGATCCCCAGGATCCCGGCTCAGCTCCAGAGGGAGATGGAAAAGGGGTCTGGAAGGTTGGGAATCCCATTCCCAGGAGGTTCCTGAGCTTGGGAATGCGGGATCTGCTGGTGAGGATGTGGAGCACGGGAGATTTGTGGGACATTTGTCCCAAATTCCTCTCCAGGGCTGGGATAACCACAGGAAGTGTCACCCACCCCTTGTCCCAGGGCTTGGAGTGATTCCCAGAATTCTGTGGGCAATCCTCAGGGAAAAACAATCCAAAAGGATAAACGGAACATTTCATTTCCCAGTAGAATTTCCCACTTTTTTTCCTCTTTTCAGTGGAATTAAAACCTTGTTTTGTTCCTTTTCCTCTCGTTTTTTGGCAAACCTGAGGTTGTTTGAGCCTGTGCTGGACCTGAGCAGCTGGGATGTGTTGGGATGAGCACGTCCTTGGAAAACAGAGCTGATGGGGGAATTTTAGATGGGAAAGGGGCAGCTCTGGGATGGGAATCAGAGGTTTCTGGGATGATCCCAGTTCATGGCAAAACTTGGGAGCAGAGTCAATTTTTAAGCCAAAATAAGCAGCCCGAGGGTTTGTTTTTCCAACTTGGAACCATCCAGAGGGATGAGGGAAACCTTGACTCTTCCAGCTGGAACTTCCACATGCTCAGAGCCTCTGGTTCTGAGGGAATTTCTGGATGCTCCCTGTTAGAAACAGCAAAATATTTATTATTTATTAATTGTTATTTATTATTTATTAATAGTGCTGTGCTGAGGCAAAAATCAGGGTTTTTTTCCATGCTGTCCTTAGGTTCATTAAAGCCAGGAGAGTACTAATTAATCTCCCCGATTTTTAATTGCCATCATTAATACAGGCTTGTAAAATCCAGCTTGCTCCGCTTAGCGCTTCCAGTCATCCCACAGGATCCAGAGTGGGAATGAATCCTGATCAAAGCCAGTCTTGGCAGATAAAATAATTAATTCCCATTTTCTGATTTGCCGGGAGAAGCTCCCGCTTGTGGTGGAGGTTTGGGAGCTCTGTCCTGGGATGGGTCGAGCTGATTTCACCAGGAATGAAAATAAACCAGGAGCAGGGATGCAGACAGACCTGGAGAAGTCGGATTTTCGGGATAAAGTTGGGATTTTCCTGCCCTGGTAATCCATTAATCCATAACTGACTAACTGGGAGCGTGCGCGGATGGGGGCGTGGAGCCAATCCCGAACATTCCATGGGTGAATCCTGGGGTTGGGTTTTCCTTCCCTAAGGTGGGAATTCCAGGAAGAGCCCCCATCCTCACTCCCCTCCTCCTCCCCCTGCCGCAGCTCTGGAAGTTTCCCAAAATTCCCAAAATCCTCCCACTCACTGAGCCAAGGAAATTTCCATGGATCACTCCAGGATTTTTTGTCTCCCTGTTCCGATCCCATCCCAACCCTTTCCTAATCCCATAACTTCCATCCCTGCTACTGCTGCTTTCCCGCCCATCTCATCCTGTTTTGTCCTCACTGATCCAGATCTAGGTCAATCATTCCACTCCTTAATGGAATTTTTTCCATGAATAATTAATTTTTTCCCCCTGCACAGAGGCCTTCGCTGTGTGTGCATCCGTAGGGAATTGTCTCGTGTCTTCCCTTTGTGTTTTTCCCATTAAACTTCCCTGTCCAGCCCTAAATGGGTCATTTTGGTGGCTGAGCTGTCCCTTTCCAAGGGGAACCATCCTTCCAGGCCTCCATGAATGCTGGAAAACCTCCTTGGTGCTGCTGGAGCCCTGGGAATGCTCTGTATCCTGGAGAATTCTGTGGAAAAGCAGCTCTGGGTCTGAATAAACCCTTTCCATGCCCATTTTTCCTCCTGTTCTTCATTTTATGTTACATCCATCAATATCCCCCAATTCCATCTGATTCCAGCCCATTTTCCAGAGGCAGGGAGGGCAGGAAAAGCAGGAACTGATGGAATGGGGACCATCCCCAACGCTCAGTCCCCTCAGCTGCTCCTTCTGTCCCCTGCCTACCAAACTTCCTCTCTCTCCCCTTCACTTTTTTTCCAATCCCAAATCCATTTGGAGCCCTCCTTCCCTTTCCAGGCACATTCCTGGGTGAGCTCAGAATCCCGGGATGGCCGGGGAGGTGATGCCTTCCGTGAATTCCCAGAGACTTTTAAAAGACCCGTGTTCTGTTTTTTCTTTCTTTTTTTTTTTTTTCCTTTGGTTTTATTTTCGGTTTTGTTTCGTTTTTTTTTTTCCTTCTCTCCCACTGATTCCAGCCCGAGGGATCTCAGAAACCACTCCCAGCTTCATGTATCCCTACGGAACTTCCAGCAGCCAGATGGTGCTCCGAGGGGTGGATCTCCTGCTGGAATGCATCGCCTCCGGAGTGTATGTACCCCATGGACAGTGATTCCCAGCAATTCCCAGCGGGATCAGCGCAAGGAATCACCCCTGGATTGGGAAAAAGGGATTATTCCCTCCTTTTTAGCTGTTAACAATGCTCCTGTAACCTGCTCAATGAGCAAACGGGAAATGCTGAGGTTTCCAGGTGTCTTCAGATCCTTGTCCAAGGATAATTCCCCACTGGTTTGTCCTAAAATTTGGGAATTTCCCAGGAGCTCCTCACCACACTGTGGGGTAGGACATTTGTGCCCCCCAGAAGTGTCCTGGGCTCGTGGTCCAGCCCACACCATCACACCATGGTCAGGGATGGGCTTTGAGGTCCCTTCCACCCCAAACCATTCCAGAATTCCATGATCCTGCGTTCCCAGGAGGATCAGGGGGAGAACAAAGCTCCTGACCCACTGGGAATGCTCAGGGCCGTGGTTTAGGGGTGATGATGGAAATGAGGATGATGGGAATGAGGGTGATGGGAATGAGGATGATGGGAATGAGGGTGATGGGAATGAGGATGATGGGAATGAGGATGATGGGAATGAGGAGGGCCCACCAGTTAGATCAGACCTTCCCCCTGGGTTTTGGTGGTTCCCAGGATGGGAATTTCAGTGCTATTTAGGAATCACAAATCTTTACTTGGGAGTCATTCCCTGGCCTTTGGAAAAGCTCTGATCTGCCCCCCTCTCCTCAGACCAGCACCAGACATCATGTGGTACAAGAAAGGCGGGGAGCTCCCGGTGGGTAAAACCAAGCTGGAGAACTTCAACAAGGCCCTGCGCATCTCCAACGTGTCCGAGGAGGACTCCGGGGAATATTTCTGCCTGGCCTCCAACAAGATGGGCAGCATCCGCCACACGATCTCGGTGAGAGTGAAGGGTACGTCACCTTTACCTTCCCTCTTCGGGTCCCGGCCGCCTGGAGCCAGGAGGGGACATCCATGGAATGCTGGGAGGGACAGCAGGGTCTTTCCCTGGGAATGGGTCTGTGTTCTTCAGGGAATCGTGGAATGGGTTGGGTTGGAAGGACGTCAGAGGTCGCCCAGTTCTGGGACACATTCCGTGATCCCAGGTTGCTCCAAGCGCCATCCAACCCGGCCTTGGGCACTTCCAGGGATGGAGCAGCCACAGCTCCTCAGGGAATTCCATCCCAGCCCCTCCTCACCCTGATTCCATCCCAATATCCCATCTAAATCTTCCCTTTTTTGAATTAAATCTTGTCCAAACAGCCCCAAATCAGGAGATGGGAACCCTCTGACAGAAATGGTGGTGGGTTTGTGTGGCCGGGGAGAGGAAAGGGGTTTCTCCTCCTTCACCAAATCCTGGGAAACCTGCTCAGTTTTTCCATCCCCCAGGGAGTGTTGTAGGGGGGAATTCGTGGGTGGTGCCTCTGTCCCCGTGTCACCGGGGTGGGGCTGTTTTGCAGCTGCTCCCTACTGGCTGGATGAGCCGGAGAACCTGATCCTGGCCCCCGGCGAGGACGGCAGGCTCGTGTGCCGGGCCAACGGCAACCCCAAACCGTCCATCCAGTGGCTGGTGAACGGAGAGCCCATCGAATGTGAGTGCGGGAGAGGCTGGGCCTCCTTCTCCAAAATCCCTGCCAAAATCCCAGCCAAGTGTATCCTGGCTGAGCACGAGCCAGAGTGGCTTCCTCCCCCAAAACCTCAGCCAAAATCACACCAAAATCCCAGCCGAGGGCTTCATGGCTGAGCATGAGCCACAGTTGCCTCCTTCTCCAAAATCCTTGCCAAAATCCCAGCCAAGTATATCCTGGCTAAGCATGAGCCAGAGTAGATTCCTCCTCCAAAATCCTAGCCAAAATCCAACCAAAATCCCAGCCAAGGATCTTGTGGCTGAGCATGAGCCAGAGTGGCTTGCTCCTCCAAAATCCCAGTGAAAATCCCAGCGAAAATCACACCAAAATCCCAGCCATGGACCTCATGGCTGAGCAGGAGTCACAGCTGCCTCCTTCTCCAAAATATCAGCCAAAATTCCAGGCAAAATCCCAGCCAAGGATCTCATGGCTGAGCATGAGCCAGAGTGGCTTGCTCCTCCAAAATCCTAGCCAAAATCCAACCAAAATCCCAGCCAAGGATCTCGTGGCTGAGCATGAGCCAGAGTGGCTTCCTCGCCCAAAATCTCAGCCAAAATCACACCAAAACCTGCGTCAAGGATCTCATGGCTGAGCATGAGCCAGAGTTTCCTCCTTGTCCAAAATCCCAGCCCAAATCCTAGCTCGAGTCCCAGCCAAGGATCTCCTGGCTGAGCACAAGCCAGAGCTGCTGGTGGGGTCCAACACCCACATGAACCCCCAGCTTGTGTGGGACGCGCCCAGTTCACCCAGTGGCTCCCAGTTGTGTCTGTGGAGCTCACACACCATCACTGGCTTTGAACTGGGCTGAGCTGGGAGGACACTCCATGACATTGTGGGGTGGATTTTCATTTGGGACCGAATTGAAGGAGCTGTCGTTGTTTTGAAGCGTCTCCGCCCAACCCGAGCCGGGAGGTGGCCGGGGACACCATCGTGTTCCGGGACACGCAGATCGGCAGCAGCGCCGTGTACCAGTGCAACGCGTCCAACGAGCACGGCTACCTGCTGGCCAACGCCTTCGTCAGCGTGCTGGGTGAGTCCGAGGCAAGGCGAGCTCCCAGAACTCAGATTTCCATGGAATCCGAGGTTGGGAAGGACCACCTCAAAGCTCAGCTCAAAGCTCATCCTAAAAGGGTGGATGTGGCTCTTCGTGCCAAGGTGGTGTTGGGTCATAAGGGTGGATTTAATCTTAAAGGTCTTTTCCAACCTTGCTGGGAACATTTTCCGACCTTTTTCCAACTGGTTGGTTCTGGGATTCATCTAAAATTCCACCCTTTTGGAACGGTGGGGCATAGAAACTTCCACTATCCCAGGGTGCTCCAAGCCCTGTCCTACCTGGCCTTGGAAACTTGCAGGAATCCAGGGGCAGCCACAGCTTCTCTGGGAATTCCATCCCAGCCCCTCCTCACCCTCCCACCCAGGAAATTCTTCCCAATATCCCACAAAAAACTCTCCTATTTTGGTTTAAAATCATTCTTTATGCCATTACCGTATTCCCATGCAAAAGTCACTCTCCTTGGTTTTTCCAAGCCCCCTTTTCCCTGCCAAAGTTTTCCATGAGTTTGCCCCTTTGCTGCTCTGAGGGAAGGCACCCAGGTTTTGGAACAGGAATCCATTGCCATGGATTCAAACCAGGCAAAGGCCGGGCAAATCCAGGGATATAGGTCACAAAAAAAGGCTGGAAGAGAGGGAAGATGAGGTGGGTGGGAGTGGAGAAGCTCTACTGTGTTTTGAAAGCACCAGTAGGAAAACTGAACCAAAAAAAAAAAAAAAACAAGGAAAAGGCTGGAAAAGAGCAGCAGAACCCATTTTTCCTCCTTCTCCATGGCTGGAATTCTGGTGGTTGGCAGATGTTCCGCCCCGGATCCTGGGCCCCCGGAACCAGCTGATCAGGGTGATCCAGAACAACAGGACGCGCCTGGATTGTCCCTTTTTCGGGTCCCCCATCCCCACCCTGCGCTGGTAAGAGCCGGATCCTGCCCCGCTCCATCCTGAGGGGTGGGAAAGGGGTGGGTTTCCTCCTTTTCCTTCCCTTCCAACAGCACTTTGTGGTGTTGGGAGGTTTAAGAACGGCCAGGGGAACACGCTGGATGGAGGCAACTACAAAGCCCACGAGAACGGGAGCTTGGAGATGTTCATGGCTCGGAAGGAGGACCAGGGAATCTACACCTGCGTGGCCACCAACATCCTGGGCAAAGCTGAGGCCCAGGTCCGCCTGGAGGTCAAAGGTAGGCGCACGGAGGTGCCAAAATCTTGGATCTTCTGGAAGTTGCAGCAGAAATAATCGAGGCTAAAAATCTGGGAGTTGCATCAGGAATAACCTTTGAGGTGAAGGGAGGTTGGTTGTGGGTGATCTGATCTTCCAGCAGGTCAGGGCTGGGAGCCTTGAAATGGTGGAGATTCCATTTTAATGTTGGGAAAAGCCCAAATGGGGATGGTGGAAGGGTTTGGGTTGGGTGTCAGGCTGGGAGAAGCCACCAGCAACGCCAACACTGACCCCAAGTGTTCCTCGGGGCTAGCTGAGGACAATAAAACATTTTTGGAACTGTTTTTACCCCACTCAGCAAATCCGGCTGCTGACTACAAAAAATGGGGTTTTTTTAAAAGGCTCAGCGCAAATTAATGACTCATTAAATTAATTTATTTGTTCAAAGCTGGACAAACACCCCAAATGTGCTTGTCCTTCCCAAGTAATTCCACTCTCTGTTGAGCCTCTGAGCCAAACCCCACGGTTTTGGGACATGACCCTTTGTGAGCTCCTGCAGACCCCACCAGGTTCATGAGAGGACTCGAGGAGTTTGGGACATAACCCTTGACCCTGTGCAGACCCCATCAAAGTTTTGAGGGAACCTGAGGGGTCTGGAGACCCCACCAGGATCATGAGAGGACCTGAGGAGTTTGGGACATAACCTTTGACCCTGTGCAGACCCCACCAAAGTTTTGAGGGCATCTGAGGGGTCTGGGGTGTGACTCTTTGTTTGTGACCCTGTGCAGACCCCACCAAAGTTTTGAGGGAATCTGAGGGGTCTGGGGTGTGACCTTCTGTTTGTGTCCTTGTGCTGACCCCACCAAGGGTTGTGAGGGAACTCGAGGAATTTGGGACTTAACCCTTGACCCTGCGCAGACCCCACCAGCATCACAGGAGGACACGAGAAGTTTGGGGGATAACCCCTGACTTCGTGCGGACCCCACAGGGATCATGGGGGGTCCTGAGGAGTTTGGAACGTGTCCCTTTGTTTGTGACCCCATGCAGACCCCACCAGGATCGTGAGAGGACCTGAGGAGTTTGGGACATAACCCTTGACCCTGTGCAGACCCCACCAAAGTTTTGAGGGAATCTGAGGGGTCTGGGGTGTGACTCTTTGCTTGTGATCCTGTGCAGACCCCACCAAAATTTTGAGGGAATCTGAGGAGTCTGGGGTGTGACCCTTTGTTTGTGTCCTTGTGCTGACCCCACCAAGGGTTGTGAGGGAACTCGAGGAGTTTGGGACATAACCCTTGACCCTGCGCAGACCCCACCAGCATCACAGGAGGACACGAGAAGTTTTGGAGGATAACCCCTGACTTCGTGTGGACCCCACAGGGATCATGGAGGGTCCTGAGGAGTTTGGAACGTGTCCCTTTGTTTGTGACCCCATGCAGACCCCACCAGGATCATGAGAGGACCTGAGGAGTTTGGGACATAACCCTTGACCCTGTGCAGACCCCACCAAAGTTTTGAGGGAACCTGAGGAGTCTGGGGTGTGACTCTTTGCTTGTGATCCTGTGCAGACCCCACCAAAATTTTGAGGAAATCTGAGGGGTCTGGGGTGTGACCCTTTGTTTGTGTCCTTGTGCTGACCCCACCAAGGGTTGTGAGGGAACTCGAGGAGTTGGGACTTAACCCTTGACCCTTCGCAGACCCCACCAGCATCACAGGAGGACAAGAGAAGTTTGGGGGGATAACCCCTGACTTCGTGTGGACCCCACAGGGATCATGGGGGGTCCTGAGGAGTTTGGAACATGTCCCTTTGTTTGTGACCCCATGCAGACCCCACCAGGATCGTGAGGGGCCCCGAGGACCAGGTGGTGAAGAGAGGCACCATGCTCCGGCTGCACTGCCGCGTCAAGCACGACCCCACGCTGCGGCTCATGGTCACCTGGCTCAAGGACGATGCCCCCCTGTACATGGGGAACAGGTCTGTGCCCAAAAACCCCCTCCATTTCTCTCCCAGAATTGTTGGGTTTTTAGCAGAACGTTCCAGGAGTCCCCAGGGATAAATATTGAGTTCCCACCTAAGCAACATTTGATGTTTTTGACGCTTTAAATCTCGTTGGCTCCCTCCAGCAATTCCAGCTGATTTATCAGTAACTCCAGACTTTGCTGTGGGTTTTATTCCCGGATATTTTAGGACATCTTGATAAAACCTGGGAATTCATAACGAGCCACTCCAGAATTAATGTTTCTCTGCTGCGGCTGGCACAGCTTTAATTTCCTTTCCACACCTGGCTCCTGTTTCTTGTGAAGCAAGATCTGATCCCAGGGCACGAGCCCAGGGCTGGCTGTTGTCCTAAAAATGTGATTATTCCCCAGATACACCCCAGGGCGCGTGATTCCTTAGGAAATGAGCTTTCCCAGAATAACCCAGCACATCCTCAGCTGATAAAACCTCCAGACCGGAAATGTTCTCCTGCTCTGGTTGGGTTTCCAGCTGGATTTTGTCAGGGACCATCCAGCCTTCAACACTGCTTCCTAAATATGTTGGGGCAGAATTTTGGGACGTTGTTTCCTTGAAGGATGAAGAAGGAAGAGGATGGTCTGATGATCTATGGAGTGACTGAGAAGGACGAGGGCGATTACACGTGTGTGGCCAACACGGAGCTGGACAAGGACTTGGCCAAGGCCTATCTCACCGTGCTGGGTAAAGCCCCCCTGACCCCACAGCTGAACAGGACACCCCAAGCTCGAGGTCAGGCTGGAAGGGGGATCTTGGCTCCAAGATTGTCCCCTGGATGCTCAGGGAGGTGCTGGCAGGGCAGGGGTTCCATTGTGGCAGGATTCGCTGCCTCATCCTGGATGGTGGCACTGAAATGCTGCAAAAAACCTGGGATCTGAGGGTAAAACCTAAACAGGAATTGTGGCACGCAGCCCAAAATATCCCCAGGTGGATGCTGAAGATGCATGAGAAAAGTCCCAGATTTGGGGGTGAATTTAGTGGGGTGTTGGGGTGCTGAGCCAGCTGCTCCTGGCCCTGTGTGTTCCCTCTGCGTGTCCCCTTTGCAGCACAGGGAGGGACAAACTTCACCCCATTCCCCATTTGTGCCACTGCCAGCTCTGCTTGGCAAACAGGGATAATTTATCATCTCCTGGCTCCTTCAGATTCTCGGGAATGCCACAACCTGCCAGTGCCCCTCCACAGCTGGAACAGGAATCCCAAATCCCAAATAATTCCCCTGGGGTTGATTTATTTCCCTTATTTCCCCTAATGGCTCATTTCCCCTAATGGCTCATAACCCCCAGGCTGATATTTCCCTTTTGCTGTCAATTACGAGTGTGGGTAACACATGGAGGTCTCTGGGGGAAGGATATTCCTGCTCTGCTTCCCAAAACTGGATCAAACCCCGCTGAAATCTGGAACTTTATGTTTGCCAGGTGCTCCTTTGGCCACCCAAGCTTAAACTAACCCGGTTTAACAAGCACTGTCTTACCTTGCAGCCATCCCTGCTAATCGGTTGAGAGATTTACCCAAAGGTAATCGTCACTAATTCCTCACCCTCCTCTCATTTCCCACCTTCATTTTGGTTTTCCCTGACCAGTAACTCCAAAAGAAATGGGTGGCAGCTGGAAAAATTGGGGGATGATGCTTCCAGGTTGAAGGAGCTGAAGCTCCAAGTCCTGCCCAAATTTTCCTTGAAGGAGTTGATGCTTCCAGGTTGTCCTTGAAGGAGCTGAAGCTCCAAGTCCTGCCCAAATTTTCCTTGAAGGAGTTGAGGCTTCCAGGTTGTCCCTGAAGGAGCTGAAGCTCCAAGTCCTGCCCAAATTTTCCTTGAAGGAGTTGATGCTTCCAGGTTGTCCCTGAAGGAGCTGAAGCTCCAAGTCCTGCCCAAATTCTCCTTGAAGGAGTTGATGCTTCCAGGTTGTCCCTGAAGGAGCTGAAGCTCCAAGTCCTGCCCAAATTTTCCTTGAAGGAGTTGAGGCTTCCAGGTTGTCCTTGAATGAGCTGAAGCTCCAAGTCCTGCCCAAATTTTCCTTGAAGCAGCTGGTTTTTCCAAGTTCCATCCAAATTGTCCTTCAAAACCCATCCAGGTGGGTGGAAAGCTCCTGTTCCACCACGTTCTGTGTCCCATGGTGGCAGTTCCTGAGTGCAGGAATCATTTCACCTGTGCTTGAAAATCTTGATGGAAAAAACCCCAAAAAAAGCATGGAATTCCCTAATTTTCACCTGGAACTTATTCCTGTTGTCGCATGAGCTGACCCTTGTGATCACATTAAAAAAAAAAAAGGCAAATTTCTATCAAATTTATATTTCCACTAAGATTTTGTGTCCTTTTTCTGCTGTTAATTTGCATTTCTGTGTAAGGTTGCAAATCCCCCTAAACCAGCACCTGCTGCTTTCCCCACCATTTTTTGGGGGGGGAAAGGCAGGATTTTTCCTGGGAAAAGAGGATTTTTCCTGGGTAAGGCAAGATTTCCAGCCAAGGCACTGTCAGAAATGACCACATTTATATTTTAAAAATCACTCCGGTCCCCTAAAGAGCTGCAGGACGTGGATTGTGCCCTGGAGCACGTCCTGCCCACGGGGCTGGGAGAGGTGATGGGAACTGAGACTTGCTCCTGGGATAATTCCAGCCTCCCATTTATCCCATTCCAACAGCACGACCTGACCAGCCCCGGGACTTGGAGCTGTCGGATCAGGCCGAGAGGAGCGTGCGGCTGACGTGGCTCCCTGGTGATGACAACAACAGCCCCATCACAGGTCTGTCACCGAAATCCCTGTGATGGAAAATCCTTTCCCACCCAAACCCTTCATGTCAGAACCCAAGAAATTCCTCTGGCTGCCCTGGAGGGCTCGAGAGACCTCGGAACAGAGCCCAAGACCCCTGTGCCTTTGATCTTGACCCATGGAAAAAATTACCAACCTTTATATGAAGATTTACAAGCCATGAAAGTTAAAGTGGAATGGTAGTAAATTTATCACGAGGTGAAAAATAATTTTTTGAGGTTTATGGAATGGGGGCTCAGGGTCCCAAGATGGAGGAATTTGGGCGTGCCCTGTCCTTATTCCTTCTTCTTCCTAGCCTCCATCTTCTGGGTGATGTTGGCATTTTTAGATGGGTTTAGAGTAGAAACTCGCTGTCTAACATAGGTGATAGGTATTGGGAAGCTGTGGTAAATAACACATTATTTACCATAACTTTATACTAAAACCAGGCAGTTTTTAGTATAAAGAGATAACACAGAGTGCCTCTGTCTGACATGCTGAGCAGACCTTGGCAAGCCAGGAGAAAGAATTTGATAGATAAGAAACAATAAACAACTTCGAGAATGAAAACTGAAGAGTTCTGATTCCTTTGACCGCCGGGCTGGGAAAAGAGATGTTGTAACACATCTCAGGGTCGCTGTGACCATCAGAGACCCCGAGCCTTCACCCACCTCTCCCTGCTCTCCCCAGACTACATCGTGCAGTTCGAGGAGGATCGCTTCCAGCCCGGAGTGTGGCACGACCACTCCAGGTACCCCGGGAACGTCCACTCGGTCTTGCTGAACCTGTTCCCGTACGTGAATTACCAATTCCGGGTGATCGCCGTCAACGACGTGGGCAGCAGCGTGCCCAGCGAGCCCTCCGAGCGCTACCAGACCAACGGGGCACGTGAGTTTTGCCCAGGGTTTTTTGGTTTTTTTTGGCCTTGGATTCCACCCCTCTCCGTGAAGGTTCCTCCATCCCATCTCAAGGAATAGGTTGGCAAGGGCGGCACGGGGAATTTTCCCTGTGGAATTCTTGAGCCTGGGGGTGGCGTCCTTTGGGGGCAGCAAAATGCAGAGGTTTATGCAAAATTCAGTGATTAGTTATAGAAAAATCTGGTTTTAATTCTTGCCCATAAAGGGAAGATTCCTAAAGGAATTCTCCCAGTCCTTTCAGACTACAGGAAGTTTGGAAATCTGTAGGAAAATCAGACTCGAGTGCAAATATTGTTAATTATTGGCTGCCGTTAAAGCCGGTTGATGCTGTGGGGGTGGCAAGGCTCTGGCACGGATTATCCAGAAAAAACTTGGCTGCCCCTGGATCCCTGGAAGTGCCCAAAGCCAGGTTTGATGGGCTTGGAGCAGCCTGGGATAGGGAAAGGTGGAATTGGGTGATTTTAAGATCCCTTCCCACCCAAATTCTGTGACGAAAGAACAAAACAAGCTCCAACCCACAACCAAGACTTGACTTGTCTGCCCAGAATTTTGTAGGGGAATATTTGGGAAAATTCTACACGAGGAATTAACGAGAATCTCAGCAGTTTTGCTGCATTTCTTCCTTTAGCCATTCCAGGGCGATTTTTGGAGGATCTGCTGGCATCTAGTGTTGGCTCCCAATAGTGCCTGCCGTGATTCAGGCTCAAAGTGACAAACTCTGCTCCCTCCACAATGGTTCCCTTTCAAAAATTTAGGACATTTAGGGGACAAAAAAGAGCCTCCTAAATAAATGGCCTGGTTTTTCCAGAGGACTGAGAGTCTCGTGTCCCATTAACCTGAATGGGAACTTCTGGAAAAATCAGGCCATTAACTTCTGCCTTGGAAGGACTTTCAGCTTGCAGGGTTTTAAATTTAACCCATCAGTGGTTGTTTTCTTTGACATTGAAAAATTCCTTGTTTTGGTTTTCAATGTGAATTTCAGGTCCTGAAATAAATCCAACAGGAGTTCAAGGGGTAGGGACTCAAAAAAACAACATGGAGATAACGTGGACCGTGAGTTCTTCTTGGATGCCTTTTGGGATGGAGCTGTGGGATGAGGGGGAATGGGATCAGAGTGCCAGAGGGCAGGGGTAGGTGGGATATTGGGAATAAATCCTTCACCAGGAGGGTGGGGAGAGGCTGGGGTGGAATTCCCAGAAAATCCACAGCTGTCCCATCCCTGGAATTGTCCCAGGCCAGGTTGGAGCAACCTGGGATCATGGGAAGTGTCCCTGCATATGGGGGTGGAATGCAATGGGATTTCAGGTCCCTCCCAACCCAAACCACTCCAGGATTCCATGAAATAAAACCCAGGAGGTACAAGAAAGGCCATTTTTAGTGCTCTGATAAAAAGAATAATTTTAAAAATTGAAAATAAAATAATTCAAAGACCTGACATACAAAGATGCCAGATTTCAGACTCAGCTTCCTGAAGATGCCTCAAAGTCGAGTCCTTGAGCAGCTCAGAGGATTTATGGGGCTGCTCCTGCTTTGCTCCCTGCACCAGCAGGTGTCAGCCACAAATCAGGGATGAGCCGTGGGGAGGGCTGGAACAGCAGCGGGAACAGAGGCTGGAATAGGGGGATAATAGAGGTGGAATATGTATTGTATAATTCGATATTATGTGCACGTTTGATTTATTTTATATCATATATCGATAAGGAAGCTGGGCTAGTGGAAGTGTCCCTGCCCGTGGAAGGGGCTTGGAATTTAAATCCCTTTCAACCCAAACCGTTCCAGGAATAAAATCATGGATTTTGTGAATAAAATTGCCCTGGCAATAAACTATTTACAGATGCACGAACAGGACGGGGCTGTTCTACTCAGCAGGTTTTGCTCTCAAGGAGAGGCACAAGTTTTTGCCCTCCAGAGCCATGGTCCTGCCATGGTCCTGCCATGGTCCTGCCATGGTCCTACCATGGTCCTGCCATAGCTCTGGAGGGCAAGAACTTGCCGCGCCTCTCCTTGAGAGCAAAACCTGCTGAGCAGAACTTTAGGATCTCCTTGGCGTAAAAACCCAAATTTTTTTTTTTTTTAATTTTTTTTCCACCTCCTTCTAATTTTTCCTTCTCTGCTTGGCTCCGCTGAAGCCTCTGAACGCAACTCAGGCGTACGGGCCCAACCTGAGGTACATCGTGCGGTGGCGGCGGCGGGACCCGCGCGGGAGCTGGTACAACGAGACGGTGCGGGGCGCGCGGCACGTGGTGTGGAACACGCCCATCTTCGTGCCCTACGAGATCAAGGTGCAGGCCGAGAATGACTTCGGCAGAGCCCCAGAGCCCGACACCTACATCGGATACTCCGGGGAGGATTGTGAGTATTCCCTCAGCCGCAGGTGGGATTTTGGGGAGGGGCTCACCCAAGGGTGAAGCGTGCACGGGGTGTGGGTGAGGCACTGAGGGGTTTGGGATAAAAATCTGATTTTAGTTTGGAGAAGGCTTGGAGGACCTGGGCTGTGGGAGGTGTCCCTATCCATGGCCACCTGGGCTATAGGAGGTGTCCTTGTCCATGGCCACCTGGGCTATGGGAGGTGTCCTTGTCCGTGGACACCTGGGCTATGGGATTTGTTCTTGTTTGTGGCCACCTGGGCTATGGAAGATTTTCCTGTCCGTGGCCACCAGGGCTATGGGAGATGTCTGTGTTCCTGTCCATGGCCACCTGGGCTATAAAAGGTGTCCCTATCCATGGCCACCTGGGCTACAGAAGGTGTCCCTGTCTGCGGCCATCTCAGCTATGGAGGTGTCCCTGCCCATGGTCACCTGGGCTATGGGAGGTGTCCTTGTCCGTGGCCACCTGGGCTATGGGAGGTGTCCCTGTCCGTGGCCACCTGGGCTGTGGAGGTTGCTCCTGCCCGTGGCCACCTTAACTATAAAAGGTGTTCCTCTCCATGGCCACCTCAGCTATGGGAGGTGTCCCTGTCTGTGGCCATCAGGGCTGTGGAAGTTGTCCTTGTCAGTGGCCACCTGGGCTATAAAGGTGTCACTGTGTGTGGCCACCTGGGCTATGGAAGGTGTCCCTGTCCATGGCTACCTGGGCTATGGAAGATCTCTCTGTCTGTGGCCACCTGGGCTATGGGAGGTGTCCCTGTCCGTGGCCACCTGGGCTATGGGAGGTGTCCCTGTCCGTGGCCACCTGGGCTATGGGAGGTGTCCCTCTCTGTGACCACCTCAGCTATAAAAGGTGTCCCTGTCCTTCACCACCAGGGCTGTGGAAGTTGTTCCTCTCTGTGGCCACCTGGGCTATGGGAGGTGCTCCTCTCTGTGGCCACCTGGGCTGTCTGTGGCCACCTGAGCTATGGAAGTCCCCCTGGCTGTGGGACTTGAGGATTTTTCTAGAAGGAAGGTGGATGAGGCAGGAGATTCCAGGTCTGAAGACAAGGGGCACAAACAAGACACAAAAACTGGAAGTAAAGCTGGAATTCTGGGATAAACCAGGTGACCATCCATGACCCCGGGTTTGAAGCCAAGGGGCACAACCAGAGCACAGAAATTGGAAGTAAACTGGAATTTTGGGGTTGGGATGGCACAGGCAACACCTCCTTCAGCTGGGCATCTCCCAGAAGAGACAGGACAAGGAAAATGGGGCTAAAAAGTGGGAATCAGGGAACTAGAATGCACTGGGAGCAAACTGGACCCAGTTCAGAGGTTGTTACTGGGAAAGATCCATTTTCTATGCCCTCCCAGGGGAGTTTTTGAATTTCTTCTGGAAATTCCTGCAATAATTTGGAGGTTTGGGAGGATCTGGATGAGCCTCCAAGTGTGTGTGTGTTCTATGGAGGCAAAGCAGGGAGATCAAAGCTTCTCCTGCCTCTGTTTGAGGGTTGAGATGGGTCAAAAATCCACAAAAACTGTCCCAAGAATAGTCAAATCCAAGCTGCTTCACTCCAGATCTGTCCACACAGCAGAAGCTGTAGAAAGGAGGTAAAATCCCAACTGGATCAAGAGCAAATTGACCAAATTATGATTAAAAATATGGAAATTATGTTTTTTTTAACATTTGGGGTCGAACTTTGGGGCAGGTGAGGAAGGAGAGGCTTGGACGTGCTGGGATCCCTCACCTGGAGAGGAAGGTGAGCCAGACCCTTCCCTGCAGCAGGAATTTCCCCTTTTAGCTGGGTCAGGAATGTTCTCCTGATGGCTGGAGGTGCGAAATCGGATTTACTTTCTTCCCACGGAAGAGGGTGGAGCTGCTGCTCATGGGATCTGTGATGGGAAAAGCACAGCAGGGGCTGTCCAGCTGTCCAGCTGTCCATCTGTCCGAGCTCCTGGGTCATCCCAGCTTCCTAATGGCCACTCTGCTTTTGTCCCTGCCCGCCCAGATCCCAAGGCTGCGCCCACGGATGTCAGGATCAGAGTGTTAAACAGCACTGCCATAGCTCTGACCTGGACCCGGGTGCACCTGGACACCATCCAGGGACAGCTCAAGGAGTACCGAGTGAGCAAATCCCAAATCCCCGCCCAGCACTGACCATTAACACAGCTAAACCTCCCGAAATTCCCAGCTGGCTCCCAGGGGATGGAGCTGCTGGATGTGGGGATGACAGAAAACTTCCTCTGGTCACCAGGAGCCTTTGGGGCAGCACCAAGGATTTGCTCTTTGGGGTGTCAGGATGGGAGGGGGGGTGTCTCCTGTTGCTTCCTCTGGGTTTGGCTGCAGGATTTGGGATGCTCCAAGAAAACAGGGAGGGGTTGGGATGGTCCAGGCCACGGAGCAAAGGGGCTCTGAGGGAGTGACCCCAGCCAGGTCAGGTTTTGTGTCATCCCCAAAATACTGACAGTGTGTTTTACTGATCAACAAACCCTGCAAAGCCTAAACCTGCGGTCAGGACTAACTGAGTGCTAAAGCCAGCGTGGATCCGTGTTTTTCCAGGTTTATATTTAATATTTATCAGTCTTTCCAGACTTATATTTAATATTTATTTTTTGTTGCTGATGCACAGAGGGTGGAGTCATTCAAACCAAGCCAAACCCTGAGCAGGGCCTTCCTGGCTGTCAAAACATTCCCAAAACTTCACATCTGGCAAAGAATCCCAGCATTCCCTCCCTGTTTGTCTGCTGACTCCACTTTTCCTGATTCTGGGGGATTTTCTGAATGGATTCTTGTTTCTGCATGAAATAGGATTTACAGTCAGGAGCTCGAATGGGAGATTTCCCAAATTCAGGATTTTATTCATGCCTGGGTGTGTCCCACCTTTCTTTGTCCATCGTGAGTAGAAAGGGAGAACCACTCGGATTTTAATCCTTGGGAATTAGGAACAGCTTTAGTCTGAGCTCAGTGGTTTTGCTCCATGTTTTGGGAAGCTCTTAACCCCCTGCTCGGCCTCTTCCTCTGGTAACACCCGGATTTTCCTCATGGAGCTTCACTAACTCCTCTAAAAACTCCCACCCTTAAAGACAAAATTCTGCTTTTTAACATCTAAAAACCCCCCAAAACCCTTTATTAAAGGGGGGAAAAAAACACTTCACCTGGCCTGCCTATCTCTTGAAGGCCTATTTCTGGAGAGAAAGCAGCTTGCTGAAGAACCTGTGGGTCTCCAAAAAACGGCAGTTTGTGAGTTTTCCTGGAGACCGCAACCGGGGCATCGTGTCCCGGCTGTTCCCTTACAGCAACTACAAGCTGGAGATGGTGGTCACCAACGGCCGAGGGGACGGGCCCCGCAGCGAAATGAAGGAATTCCCCACCCCTGAAGGAGGTACGTTCCCACAGGGAATTCTTTGGGGAATCCCTCTGAGGAGGGATTTTAGCCGAGCATCACTTGGGCGCTGTCGCCGTCGGTCACATCGTTGAAGGCACAGCTGGAGTTGGCTCCTGACTCCATCAGCATTCCCAAAAATCCCTCAGTTAAGGGGTCTGGACACCTCAACCATGAAGATTTTGGGCTGAACAAGAGAAATATTTGTAAAACCCTTTCCTAGGCACAGCTCAGCACCCTCAGTTTGCTGCCTGAGCTGTCCCTGAACCGCGGTTTGGGGACGTGGCTGTGGTTGGATCCACCCTGGAAAAGGCAGGAGAACCTTCCCAGGACCTTCAGGAATCGCTGCCAGACTTTTGAGGCAAGAGCACCTCGTTCTTGAGTCAAGGATGAACTCAAGGGTTTAATTTTGTCGCTGGCACAGGAGCTGTTTTTAGACACGCCGATAATTCCGAGTTGGAGCTGCAATTCCAACGGCTGGAAGTGACTTTTCCTACAGCCCAGGAGGGAATTCAGGCACAGAAGGTCACAAAAACGCAAGAAAAGATTTGCAAGCCTTGTCTCAAAATATTTTGGGGTCTCTCCTTTCCTCTTCCTTTCAGCGCTGTCCCTTCCTTCACAATTTCTTGGAAAAATCCCAATGTTTTAAGGATTTTCTGTGGATAATTGAGGTTGTTTCAGAAGAAAGGGTTCAATTCCTGGAGGTTTTGCAGGCAGGGGCATTGTAACCTTATTCCTGGGGGATTTGGGGTGGCTTTGGACATTTGGGGTGATGATAAGGACATGAGGGTGGTGTTAATTAATAATTACGGATTTTACTGTTATCAAGGGGAAAATGCAGATTTTATATTTTCCTCCACCACCAAGCCCTTTTACCGACTCAAACTGACATTGAGGAGGCTGAAGGATATCCTGAACAACTAAAAATAAACCCCTGAGCTCTCCCATCTCTCTTCCTCCAATTAAGGCACCGCAATTAGGAGGAAATCAGGAGAATAATTTAACTCCAGGCTGGATAATTCTTTCCTTCCTTCAGCAGTTAAAGCAGCGATAATCCCAAACACTCCTTAGGGTGAGGAGCAGTGGGAAGCAGAGATATCTGGAATTCCATTTCCCAGTGATTTTTTGGGATAAGAGAAGCCACTTTTGAGGGTTCTAAGAGAGAAATCTGTGGGATGAAAACTTTGGGATGGGAGGGAGGGGTGTAAGGAAGGTTGGGAAATTTGTTTCCAGCAGGCAGAAACGGGGCTGGATTTATGAGAAATTTTTGGGATATTTATTGTTCTTCTAAGAGAGAAATCAGCGGGATGGAAACTTTTGGATTGGCAGGGGGATGTAAGGAAGGTCAGGAAACTTGGGACCAAGTGGAGCTGGAGTTGGAGAAGTTTTTGGGATACTTTTTGTGCTTCTAGAGAAATCTTTGGGATGGGTGAGGGGTGTAAGGAAGGTCAGGAAATTTGGGTCCAAGAGGAGAAGTAGGGCTGGAGTTCTGAAAAGTTTTTGGGATACTTTTTGTGCCTCTAAGGGAGAAATTTTTGGAATGAAAATTTCCCAACCTTCAGATGGAACTGGGCTGTAAGGAAGGCTGGGATGTTCGGGTCCAACAGGATCAGCAGGGCTGGAGCCACATTCCAGCTCTGCGGCCTTGCTGGAGGATCCCACGGGGTTTTTTGGCCAAAAACCCCACCTGGTTCCTGGTTTTTGGGATAAATCCTTGCCTGATCCATTCGGGGTGTGTCTGTGTGGGGATTTTGGGGTGGCCAAGGTGTGGCCGGGCCCGTGGCGGGTGCAGCAGCACCAGGTTCGTTACCCCGTGTGTGTTTTCTCCTCTCTCCCCTCTCCTCCCCGCTCCCCTCCAAGTGCCCAGCGCCCCCAGGTACCTGCGGATCCGACAGCCCAACCTGGAAATCATCAACCTGGAGTGGGACCACCCCGAGCACCCCAACGGGATCATCACGGGGTACACCCTGCAGTACACACCCTGTACGTGCCGCGTCTTCCTCCCGCGCATAAATCGGGAAATCCTTCCCTTCCTGCTTTTTGCCAGATCCGTGAGGAACTGGAGACTTCCATGGTGGGACAAAATGGTGTTGGGAGGGGTCCTGGCCATCTGTAGGGAGGGAGAGGTGGTGGGTGCTCAATTCCCCAGACTCAGTTTTTGAAAGGGAATTGGTTTTATCTCAGATTTAGGAAGATTTAGGTGCAGCCTGAGGCATTTTTGAGCTTGCCCAACATAAATTGGTTGAGGTGATATCCAGGGTCTGAATGAACCTGAGCCTTTTCTGCCCAGGTTTATATTTAATATTTATCAGTCTTTCCAGACTTATATTTAATATTATTTTTATATATTTATATATTCTTTATATATATTTATATATTATTATTATTTATATTTTAATATATTTAATATATTTATATATATAATATATATAATATTTTATATTTAATATTATATATTATATATTTATAATATTTTAATATTTAATATTTATTTATTTTTGCTGCTCATGCACAGAGGATGGAGCTGTTCAGACCAAGCCAAACCTGAATGTCCCCCTCAGCAGGTCCCCAAGCACCTCAAACTGGGAGTGTTTAATAGCTCTGAGCCCCACAGTGATCCCACAGAACCTCTCCAGGGTGGGGGGACAAGCTGGAGACATCTCCACTTAATCAAGGTTGGGGTGGGTGCTCAACAGCTCCCCAGACTCAGTTTTTGAGGGAAAATCAGCTCATTCCTGGATTTAGGAAGATTTTAGGTGCAACCAGAGTAGTTTTGGTGCTCATCTAAACACAAGATTTAGGAAGTGATTCCCCAGAGCCTGAGGGAGCACCTGAAGGTCCCCCCTAGCAGGTCCCCAAGCCAGGATGTCACCAAGTGCCCCAACCTGGCCACGTTCAAGAGCAACAACAGCTCTGAGACCCTCAGTGACCCCTGAGGAGTGAGGGATGAACTGGACACCCCAAAATTCCCATCCCAGGCTGAGCCCAGCCTGCTCTGCCTTCCCTCTGCAGTTAACGGGTCCCGCATGGGCAGGACGGTGGTGGAGAACCTGTCCCCCAACCAGACGAGGTTCACCCTGCAGAGGTCAGACCCCATCTCCCGCTACCGCTTCAGGCTCCGCGCCCGCACCCAGGTGGGAGAGGGAGAGATCCTGATGGAGGATTCAGCAGCGCTGCTGGATGAAGGTAAGGGCAGCACCCAGCTCGGCCGAGGGGACAGGGGTGTGTCAAACCCAAAAATGGCATCGTGGCAGGATGTGGCAAACACCAAAATTGGTGTTGTGACAGGCCATGGAACGGCCAAAAAATGGCACCATAGCAGGATGTGGCAACACCAAAAATGTTGTTGTGGCAAGCCATGGAACAGCCCAAAAATGGCATTGTGGCAGGATGTGGCAAACACCAAAATTGGTGTTGTGACAGGCCATGGAACGGCCCAAAAATGGCATCGTGGCAGGATGAGGCAAACACCAAAAATGTTGTTGTGGCAAGCCATGGAACAGCCAAAAAATGGCACCATGGCAGGATGTGGTGACACCAAAAATATTATTGTGGCAAGCCATGGAACAGCCCGAAAATGGCATCATGGCAGGATGTGGCAAACACCAAAAATTATATCATGACAGGCCATGGAACGGGCCAAAAATGGCATCGTGGCAGGATGTGGCAAACCCCAAAAATGATATCATGACAGGCCATGGAATAGCCAAAAAATGGCACCATGACAGGATGTGGCAAACTCCAAAAATGTTGTTGTGACAAGCCATGGAACAGCCCAAAAAATGGCATTGTGGCAGGATGTGGCAAACACCAAAAATGATATCGTGACAGGCCATGGAATGGCCAAAAAATGGCACCATGGCAGGATGTGGCGACACCAAAAATGTTGTTGTGGCAAGCCATGGAATAGCCAAAAAATGGCATCGTGGCAGGATGTGGCAAATTCCAAAAATGTTGTTGTGGCAAGCCATGGAACAGCAAAAAAAATTGCATTGTGGCAGGATGTGGCAATCCTAAAAATGTTACCATGGCAGGTCATGGAACAGCCAAAAAATGACATTGTGACAGGATGTGGCAACCCCAAAAAATGGCATCAAGACAGGCCTTTAAAAATTGCAAAAATATCTTTGTGGCAGACCATGGAAGAGCCAAAAAATGGCATCGTGGCAGGATGTGGCAACCCCAAAAAATGCCATAAAGACAGGCCTTTAAAAATTGCAAAAATATCTTTGTGGCAGGCCATGGAACAGCCAAAAAAATGCCACCATGGCAGGATGAGGCAACCCCAAAAGTGGTGTTGTGACAGGCCTTGAGAAATTGCAAAAATATCGTCATGACAGGCCATGGAACAGCCCAAAAATGGCATTGTGACAGGATGTGGCAACCCCAAAATGGCATAGACAGGCCTTGACAAATCTCAAAAAATATCATCATGATAGGTCATGGAATAGCCAAAAAACAGCATTGTGACAGGATGTGGCAAACCCCAAAAAATGAAATTATGACAGGCCATGGAACAGCCCAAAAATGTTATCATGACAGGCCATGGAATAGCCAAAAAATGGCATTGTGACAGGCCATGGTGAACCCAAAAATGGCATTGTGACAGGCCATGGAACAGCCCAAAAATGGCATCACAACGGGCCATGGAACAGCCCAAAAAATGAATCAGGGAACCCCAAAAACCAGGACTGCAGGACAGTGATTTTCTTCCAGGGGTGGAAGAGGCCAAATGCTGCAGTAAAAACTCAGCTGAGGACTGTCCCAAGGAACCTCCTGGCTGTCCCCAAGGGAGGGACATTCCTCGTGTGCCCTGGAGCAGGGGGATATTTGTAGAATTTATGGTTTTTTACCAAAAGAGGGCAGGGCAAGATGGGATTCAGGAAGGAATTCCTCATTCAGAGTGTTTGGAAGCACTGACAATGAGAAGTTGTGGATGCTCCTGCATCCCTGGAAGCGTCCAAGGTCAGCTTGGAGCCACCTGGGATGGTGGAAGTCCCTCGGTGGGACTGGATGAGATTTAAGGTCCTTTCCAACCCAAACCAATCCGTGATTTTGGGATCTCGCTCTCCTTGTGCTGAGAGTGAAGCTCTGATTTGCTCCTCTGTTTCTGTGTGAGCTCAACAGGGGCAGCTTTGGGGGATTTTTGAATGTAGGGACCTCAGTGCCACCTCCCTGTCACCCCATGGATGTCACCCAGCCCTAAAATCCTCCAGAGCCCCAATCTCAGCTCCATAATCAGATAAAATTCCCGGTGCCACCTCCCTGTCACCCCATGGGTGTCACCCAACTCTAAAAGCCTCCAGAGCCCCAATCTCAGCCCCATAATCAGATAAAATTCCCAGTGCCACCTGCCTGTCTCCCTATGGGTGTCACCTGACCCTAAAAGCCTCCAGAGCCCCAATCTCAGCCCCATAATCAGATAAAATTCCTGGTGCCACCTCCCTGTCTCCCTATGGGTGTCACCTGACCCTAAAAGCCTCCAGAGCTCCAATCTCAGCCCCATAATCAGATAAAATTCCCAGTGTCCACCTGCCTGTCTCCCTATGGGTGTCACCCGACCCTAAAAGCCTCCAGAGCCCCAATCTCAGCCCCATAATCAGATAAAACTCCCCTTGTGGAGCATCCATCAAATTTAAGTGGAAGTTCTGGAGCCCTGAGGGAACCAAGGGCGGCTCTCTCCCCTCTTTAGGCTCGGCTGGCGGAGCTGGGATTTGGTTAGAGCTGGGATTTAATGGGGTTTTCTCTCCTTCCCTCCATCCCCCATCCCAGCTAATGGCTCTGAGTGGGGAAAGTGATTCCTGCCCGGATCCATTGGGAATTAAACCATTCCCGACCCCCCTCGGGTGGGATCCGGCAAAATTTATTGGATGGGGGGGAGAGAAAACAGCCAAGGAAAACACGAGAGGGGCCTGGAATTGCTTTAAAAGGAATTGTGAGGGTTCAGGGGTTGGATTGAAGCTGAAAATTGAGTATTTTTAGCTGGTTCACACCCGAATTTTGGGCACTGATAATAGCGACATAACAGTCGTGGTGTGTAAATTTTAATTTTTTTGGATCAATTTTGTGTATTGGAAATATTCAGGTGATGCCCAAATCTGCTGGACAAGATAAGGAACCTTCTCTGTGGGGTTTGGGGTAAGGATGTAGCAAAAAGACAAAATTTTGCTGTCAAAACACAAAAACTTATAAAATCTGAGTAATTTACTCCCATATCACAGAAATTTGCCCTCCAAACACAAGCTACAGCATGAAATCGGTGAGTTTTGCTCACTTTGATGGGACTTCCTGCTAAGCTGAGGGAGAGATGAGGCTGGAATTTAAGGAAAGTAAGCAGATTAAGGAAATTAAAACCATTTGCGTGCTCAGAGGAGGTTCCTGCTCACCAGACTCTTCCAGAGTTTAAATCAGGTGGGATGCACAAGGAAAAACCGAAGCAAAATTCAAAATTCAGTGTCAAAACCGGGTTTTGTTGGTATTAGACCTAAATACCCATTTAAGTACTCAGTTTAACAGCACCATTGTCACCTCGATGCCACTGTTGTCACCTCAGTGCCACCTCTGCCCCTTCTGGGGTGTTTAACCTCGATCCTGGTGTGGTTTATCCCTGATTCCCTGGCGTGGTTTATCCCTGATTCCTGGTTTATCCCTGATTCCCTGGCATGGTTTATCCCTGATTCTCGGTTTATGCCTGATTCCCGGTTTATCCCTGATTCCTGGTTTATCCCAGATTTCCTGGCATGGTTCATCCCTGATTTCCTGGCATGGTTTATCCCTGATTCACGGTTTATCCCTGATTCCTGGTTCCTCCCAGATTCCTTGGCATGGTTTTCCCCTGATTCCTGGTTTTCCCTTGATTCCTGGTTTATCCTCAACTCCTGGTTTATCCCCAATACCTGGTTTATCCCAGATTCCCTGGCATGGTTCATCCCCGATTCCTGGTTCATCCCTCATTCCCGCTTTATCCCCAATTCCTCATTTATCCCAGATTCCTGGATTCCGGATACTGCCTCACGTTGGATTTAATCTGATTTTCCCCCCTCTCTCTCTGCTCTCCGATGACTCCGAGTGTCCTGGCGGCGCGTTGGGGTTGTTTGATAAATTCCTGTGTTTTTCTCTTCCCTCTTTCTCTCCGTTTTCCCATTTTTCCCCTTCTCTCTCTCTCTATCCCTGGCGCTGCCTCCGAAGCCACGCCAAGCCCAGGTACCGTACCCGGAGGTAACCGGCATGGGGGCAACGGAGCTTGCCAATTAAGCTGCCAATTAAGCCGAGAAGTTCATTAAAACCCTTCCAATGGCCACGCCAATTGGGCATTTCAATCCTTGCAGGCACAAAGGGGACCAGGGCGGCTCCACAGCGGGGCAGGCGAAGATTAAAAGGTCTCTAAGCCAGGCTTAAAAGCCGCTCAAAAAAATCTCGTGAAAACCAAACCACGGTGGCCGTGGGCTGGGCAAGCCCAAAGGAGAGTCAAGTTCCCATTAAAATGGGATTTTCCCTATTAAAGTAGGTTTTTTCTCTATTTAAGAGGTTGTTTTTTTTTTTTTTCTGTTTTAAAGTGGGTTTTTCCCATATTAAAGAGGGTTTTTTCCCTAATAAAATGGGGGCTTTTCCCTATTAAAGAGGGTTTTTTCTCCTGTTAAACAGGTGGTTTTTTTCCCTATTAACATGTTTTTTCAATATTGAAAATATTCTTCTTTGTTAAAGAGGGAGTTTTTCATGTTTTAATGGGTTTTCTTTCCCTATTTTAGCAGGGATTTTTCCCCATAATATAGACAGTTTTTTCCCCATTAATGAGGGTTTCCCCCCTATTTTAGAAGGGGTATTTCCCCATATTAAAGAGGAACATTTTTGCCTATTAAAGGGCTTTTTTTCAATATTAAAGAGGCTTTTTTCCCTATTAATGAGGGGCTTCCCCCCTGTTTTAGAGGGGGCTTTTTCCCTGTGTTAGAGGCGATTTTTTCCATATGAAAAATGTTTTATTCCCTATTAAAGACTTTGTTTCCCTCTATTAAAGACATTTTTTTCCCTATTTAAGAAGAGGGATTTTCACCCTATTAAAGAGGGGTTTTCCTCTATTAAAGATTTTCCCCCTATTTAAGAGGGATTTTTTTTCCATATGAAAGAGAGATTTTCCCTATTAAAGAGGGGTTTTCTCCCTACTAAAGATGTATTTTTCCTTATTACAGAAAGTTTTTTTTTTCCTATTAAAAAGGGTTTTCCCTATTAAATTATTTTTTCCCTATTAAAGAGCTTTTCCCCCTCTCACAGAGGATTTTAACCCCAGCTCTTCACAAACTTCTCCCTTTTTAACCCTCGCCATCCCCACCCCACAAAACCCAGAACATTTCTGGCTCCCAGCACCTGTGGGATCGCAGCTGGAGATTTGGGAATTTTTGGTTTTTTGTTTTTTTTGGAGATTCCCTGCAGCTCTCCCAGGGCTTTGATCCAGGAGATTCCTCCCATTCCCGGTGTCCATTGGAAGGGTTGAGCGGGAATTCGAGCTGTGCATGTTCTGCATGGAGCCTTCTGCTGGCTTTGCCCTCCTCGCTATTCCCAAAACGTGGGAGCAGGGAAAGAACTTTTCCAGCACCAGGGACAGCTCCTCGTCCTCTTCCTCGTCCTCTTCCTCCTCCTCCTCCCACTTCCATGGAAAAGCCGATCCCGGATATCCCAACTCCTCCCTGCATCGCCACAACACAATTCCAACTCTCCCAAACTTGGAAAATTCTGATTCCCCCACACCCAACACGCATTTCCCACATTCCAAGCAGCCTTTTTTTTCCCAGCTCAGGAAAGCGGGAATTTCCGAGCAGGGGGTGCAGCCGGCCCTAAAATTGATCCCAAAAAAAGCTTTTTTGGGAGCAGCAGCAGCTCCCAGGCTCTCAGCAGGTCCTGCTTTGCCTCTGCACGTTCCAAGCAGGAACAACTTCCCAGGGAAGGTTTTCCCGAGGGATCCAAGTGCAGGATTCGCTTTCCTGCCTCGTGGATGTTCCTTTTCCTTGGATTTTGCTGCAGCGATGTCTCTTCCCGATATTATTTTGCTTTTTTCCCCTCCATTCCTGAACAGATGCAAATTTTTCTCCTTCCTGTCTTTTACTCTTCCCCCCAAAAAAAAAGAGGAATAACAGATTGGTCAGGTTTAGGTGGTGGAGACTTGAAAATGCATTTAAAAATCCTGGAAATGCACATAAAAATCCTGAAAATTAGCATAAAAAATCCCGGAAATGACCATAAAATCCCTGAAAATCCACATAAAAACCTCAGGATCAGGACCACTG
The DNA here is from genome assembly GCA_009764595.1 of Geothlypis trichas. Taxonomy (NCBI): domain Eukaryota; kingdom Metazoa; phylum Chordata; class Aves; order Passeriformes; family Parulidae; genus Geothlypis; species Geothlypis trichas. The sequence continues at coordinate 4,255,379 of CM019925.1, read as the reverse complement.
TCTTCTCCATCCAGGGTTTGGCTCAGCCACCAGAATCCAGATTATTTTTGTTGATCATGATCACCTCAAGACCTTTTCTGCTTCCAGAGGGTCCTGCTGAACTCTGGAATCACGACCTGATCTCTTCATCCCCCCAGCACCGAATCATTTCCAGCTTCATTTCTTGCCCCACTGGAATAATTTGTGATTTCAGGGGTAATCCCCTAATTATCCAGAGCCCATCCCTCCATTTTCCCTTTTCCAAATGGAGAAATGAAATTTTGGAGAGTTGGGAAGTGGAGCTGGAGGTCAGGAATTGCTGCCTCATCTTCCTCCCCATTCCAGGCTCCAGGAGGGGATTTAAAACCTGGAAAATTCCCTTTCCCACCCCAGCCCCACTCTGGAGCTGGATCTGTTTCTCCTCAGGCTCCAGAGGATGTTTCCATTCCCAAAACATCCTCGGAAATGCTCCCTGACCTTCCCCATCTCCACTGGCTGACCCAGATCAGGCGGATTTTTATGGAATTTGTCCTGAATTGCAGGAAAATTCTCCTGGTGCTGACAGGGAATGAAAAGTTCATTTTCCAGGGGAAACCTGACACAGGGTCAGGAGGAACCGGAGGAGGTGATGGAATGGAAGTGAAGTGCAGGGATTTTCCCTCAGGAAAGGCTTCACCTTTCCTCTGCCAGGCTTTGGGTGACAGGAGAGGAGATTTGGGGAAAAGAGGAGATTTAAAAAGAGTTTTTATTTATGCTCTGAGTGAGAAAAAAAATCCCAAGCTGGATTTTTTCCTCCTCTATGGAAAAAACTTCATCAGGCAGCATAAAGAAATTGGGTTTAGACTCAAAGGGAAAATCCTGACTTTTCTCTGTCCGTAAATGGGAATTTGAGGAGAAAAATCCCATTTTTTATTTTAGAAACAGAAGGAATTGCTGAGTCCTCTCTTTCTGCTCCACCACCCCCTTTTCTTCTCCAATTTCTTCTCTTTCCACGTTGGATTTTCAGCACTTCACAGCCATGGACTCTCCATTTCTTTCTCTTGGTAAAAACCGGGAGAATTAAAAATAAATCTCTGCCAATGTCCTCGGCCCAATCATCAAAAATCATAAAAAATTCATCCCAATTTCTCCAAGCCTCATTATTTTGTAGACACACCCCAGGGAAAGCCGTTACCACAGCCCAACAACACATTAAAAGCATCTTTAAATAATTAAAAGGCAGCACAGATTGGGATTGTTTTGAAAAAAAAAGCCACTTTTTGTGATTATCCAACTCTGAGCAGGATTTGTGTCTTTTTCTTAGAGCTTCCCCTTAAAAAATCCAGATTTTCCCTTAGGATTCTCCCTCTCTGGGATTTTCCCCCCTAATCTGAGCTTCAAACAGGTTTTTATGGAAGCTTTGGACTCTTTATTATTTTTTTTTACTGCTCACTGCAGGCTGGGGAGGCAGCGAAGAGCTCAGCATCTCTCATTAGTGAAATTATTAATTGCTGCATCTTCAATCCATCATCTTCCCTGAGAGGGAGTAATGGATCTTGGGGACGGAAAAAGCCTTGAGAGGGAGGCAATTAAAGAGCTGAGTGCTCGTTTGGCGCTTTCCAGGAAGATGGGCTCGGCTAAAATGGGATAAAGAGCTGGCAATTGAATTTCCCGGGTGAAATCTTCCCCCTTGGATCACTTCCCATCTGGGGTGGAGAATTGGCTGCTCTTTTTCGGAAAACGAGGATTTTCCCCCTGTCCCATAAACTCCAGGTGCTCCATCCTGGCCCCAAACTTTCTGTCCAAGCCCTGGGAATGCAGGAGAACAATTCCTGCTCCTCCGGGAAGCTCGGGAATGCCGTGCCTGGAGCATTGTGGCCGTTTTTGGGAGGATGGATGGGATTTCCAGGCTTTCCAAAGGTCCGGGAATGCCAGCCTGGGTCTCCTGTCTCCCTTTGGGATCTTTGTCACTCCTGGTGGCAGCCAGAGGGGACCCCAGGAGGGGATTGTCAGACCCCTGAGATCCTTTTTCTTTGGGGGAATAGGGGATCCCTGGGATCCCTGAAAACCCTGAAATCACCCTTGACCCCTCTGATCCCTGAAATCCCTTTTCTTTGGGGATATCAGATTCCCCAGGATCCCTGAAATCCCTCTGATCTTTGAGATCCCTTTTCTCTGGGGGATATTGGATCCCTGTGATCCTTGAAATCCCTTTTCTTTGGGGAATATCAGATCCCTGAAATCCCTCTGATCCCTCTGATCCCTGAGATCCATTTTCTCTGGGGAGATAGTGGATCTGTGGGATCCTTGAAATTCCCCTTGATCCCTGACATCCCTTTTCTTTGGGGAATATCAGATCCCTGGGATCCCTGAAAACCCTGAAATTCCCCTTGATCCCTGAGATCCCTTTTCTTTGGGGCATATTGGATCGTTGAGATCTCTGAAATCCTCCTTGATCCCTGTGATCCTTTTTCTTTGGGGGGATATTGGATCCCTGGGATCCCTGAAATCCCCCTTGATCCCTTTTATCCCTGAGATCCCTCTGATCCCTGAGATCCCTTTTTTTGGGGGGATACTGGATCCTTGGGATCCCTAAAATCCCTCTTGATGCCTGAGATCCCTGAGATCTCTCAGATCCCTTTGAGGGAGGATATCAGATCCTTGGGATCCCTGAAATCCCCCTTGATCCCTAAGATCCTTTTTATTTGGGGGATATTGGAACCCTGGGATCCCTGAAAACCCAGAAATCCCCCTTGATCCTTCTGATCTCTGAGATCCCTTTTCTTTGGGGATATCAGATCCCTGAAATCCCTGAAATCCTCCTTGATCCCTGTGATCCCTGAGATCACTTTTCTTCAGGGGATATCGGATCCCTGAAATCCCTCTGATCCCTGAGATCCTTTTTTGGGGGGGGATATCAGATCCCTGTGATCCCTGTGATCCCTGGAATCCCTCTTGATCCCTGAGATCCATGTGATCCCTGAGATCCATGTGATCCCTGAGATCCCTTTTCTTTGGGGCATATTGGATCCATGGGATCTCTGAAATCCTCCTTGATCCCTCTGATCCCTGAGATACCTGAAATCCCTTTTCTCTGGGGGATATCAGATCCATGGGATCCATGAAATCCCTTTGACCTGTGAGATCACTGAAATCCCTCTGATCCCTGAGATCCTTTTCCTTAGGAGCATATCAGATCCATGAAATGTCTGAAATCCCCCTTTATCCCTGAGATCCCTTTTCTTTGGGAGATATTGGATCCCTGAGATCTTCTCCAACCCTTGGGATGGATTCCAAAGCCCAGCGAACGCCCCCGATCCCTCCCTCCCCAAACCCGAGCTCTCCTCCCGCATCCATTTCAGATTTAAACCCAGACGAGACCTCAGCTCCGGTCCCGGGGCGGTTCAGGATCAATCCCCACCTCTCCCTCCCCATGGGAGCCGCGCTCCCACCCTGCCCTCCCCGAGTTTTCCAGCTCACCCCATCCCACTCTTCACCTGTCCCCGCTCCTGCCAGGCCGATTTCCATCCCCGCGTCCCCTCCCGGGTGTCGCTCGGATCCATCCCCCGTTATCCTGATGGGAAGTGACGGCTCCGCTGGCGGGGATCGCTTCCCCTAGAGCCAGGCAAGTGGGGCACGGAGGGCAAACCCCGCCCGGAGCCGCTGCCAGCTCATCCCGCTGCTCCAGGACGGGCAGAACCCCGCAGGATTTGGGGGCGTCAGGGATGCTCAGAGATTTATCCCGCATAATCTCTTCCCGTCTAAAGTCTGGAGGAGCGTTAAAAACTGAATTTCTGCTTCCCCCATGGAAGATGGAAAGCCGTGCCAGGTTTTTCCACCGGCTCCCGCCTTTCCCTAAATTCACTTGGTGCCTTTTGAGGTCTCGTTTTCCTCCGGGGGGAGCCGGGATTCCCGTGGGAATGCCCAGCCTGCATTAGCTGAGTGTTCCCAGCCTCCGGCGCGGCTCCATCCCGTTAATGGGGACATTAACCCGGCGACACCAATCTCTTAACCCCAAAACCCCTCCAGCAATCCGCGCAGATGGATGGGGACAAATCCCAGCGCAGGAAAAGCTTTTAGCGCCCTTCAGAACCCGCGGAACGAACCCAGAAGGGCAAAACGCAAAAATCCCTTTTTGGTTTTAGTTTTTTTTATTTCTTTTTGGCTCACCACGAACACGCGAGGGCAAAGCCGAGCCTTTGGATGTGTCCCCTCCCTGTCACCTCCCCCGGGCCGGGGCAGGGACGGGCTGTGCACGGGGGGCTTCGGATCGGGGTGCATGAGATCGGGGGGATGCTGTGGGGTCAGCGCCGAGACGGGTTTTGGGGTGACTGTGCCTGCTCTTGGGGCCGAACGGGGGTTTTGGGGTGTTTGTGGCTGTTCCTGGGGCCGAATGGGGATTTTGGGGTCACTGTGGCTGCTCCTGGGGCTGGATGGGGTTCTTGGGGTGACTGTGGATGCTCCTGGGGCCGGATGGAGGTTTTGGGGTGACTGTGGCTGCTCCTGTGGCTGGTTGGGGGTTTTGGGGTGACTGTGCCTGCTCTTGAGGCTGGATGGGGTTCTTGGGGTGGCTGTGGCTGTTCCTGGGGCCAGATGGAGGTTTTGGGGTGGCTGTGGATGCTCCTGGGGCCGAATGGGGGTTTTGGGGTGACTGTGCCTGCTCTTGGGGCTGGACGGGGTTCTTGGGGTGGCTGTGGCTGTTCCTGGGGCCAGATGGAGGTTTTGGGGTGACTGTGGCTGCTCCTGTGGCTGAACGGGGGTTTTGGGGTGGTTGTGGCTGCTCCTGGGGCCAGACGGAGGTTTTGGGGTGACTGTGGATGTTCCTAGGGCCAGATAGAGGTTTTGGGGTGACTGTGGCTGTTCCTGGGGCCAGATAGAGATTTTGGGGCGGCTGTGGCTGCTCCTGGGGTCGGATGGGGGTTTTGGGGTGGTTGTGGCTGCTCCTGGGGCCCAATGGGAGTTTTGGGGTGGTTGTAGCTGCTCCTGGTGGCTGGGCTGGTGCTTTTAAGGAGCTGAGTACTCTGAAGGCACCCCTGGGTATGGATGGGGTTTTGGGGTAACTGTGGCTGCTCCTGGGGCACTTTTGAGGAACCAGGGATGCTCTGGAGACATCCCTGAGGCTGGTCGAGACTTTGGGGTGACTCTGGCTGCTCTAGGGGAACTTTGAGGAGCTGGACGTGCTCTTGAGGCACCCCTGGAACTGGGCTGGAGTTTTTGAGCAGCTGGGGCTGCTCTGGGGTCACCCCTGACCCCGGCTGGTGCTTTCAGCTGTGCTCAAACTCTAATTTTGCATCCCAGATGGACTGAGAGAGCTCCTGCCCCTCTCAGCCTTTGGATGCTGAGTTTCAGGGCTTGGCTCTCCTTGGGGATGAGATGGGTGAGGAAGAAAAGCCTGGTTTGCCCCTAGGGCTGGTTTTAAAGTGCTTCCCTAGAGCTGTTGTGGTTTGAGGCAGATATTTATAAAATCTGGCTTCCTTCGCCCATCAGAGGGATTTGGAATCCCGCGGCCTGCAGGAATAATGATGATAAATATAATTTAACCTGAGCGTGCCGGGGTGAGTCCCCTCGGAGTCACCTTTGGTATTTGGAGCTGAATTCCGGCTGCGTTTTCTGCTGGAAGGTTCCAGCCCCATCCAGTGCTTCCCTCCCTCCCTCCCTGTGGGACCCTCACCCCACTCAGAGTGGGTTAAAGGACACATTTCTCCTTTTCCTGGAGCACATTTCCTTGTGATCACAGCCCGAGTGAGACAATTAACAAACAAACTGCTCCCAGTTATTCCCCTGGATGGCTCGGGGTGTTCCAAACCCTCATTTCAATGTAAATTGGGAGGGGCAGCGCTGCCCGGGCTCTGTCCCTCCATCCTCCACAAGTTAAACCCTCCTCGATGGTGGAGCTGCTCCTTCTCCAGGCTGGAAAAAGCTGGGAAGCTGCAGGCTGAGCTGACAGCTCCAAAAATGCTTCAGGTGTAGTGCAGGGCCAGCCGGATTAATGGAATTAATGGGATTAATGGGATTAGTGCGTTTTCCTCCAGCTAAATCCCATTTCCTGGAATGCCGTGGCACAATGGGGTGAGGACAAACCTGAGTGTCCCCTCAGCTGCATTTTTCCAGGCTGGCCGTGCTGGTTTATCCCAGGAGGGTGATGGGCAAAGGAAAGGCAGAGGACAAGCAGCTCCTTCAGGCCTGGGACTGGGATTGGGACTGGGATCAAACTGGGGGAACAGGAGCAGCCCCAGCACCTCTCCCAACCCCTGGGATGGGACAGGGGTAGGAAAAGGGGTTTGAAAAGGGGCTCAGCCTGGCATTCCCTGTGGGATTTGCTCCTGCACCTCTCCCAGCTCCTGGGATGGGCTCAGGACACCCTTTCATGGGGACAAGGGTAGGAAAAGGAGTCCAGGAATGTATTCCCAGTGGGATTTGCTCCAGTCCCTGGGATGGGCTCAGGCCATCCTTGTGTGGGGCCATGGACAGGAAAAAGGGATTCAGCCTTGTGTTCCCAATGGGATTTGCACCTGCTCCTCTCCCAAATCCTGGCATGGGCTCAGGACACCCTTGCATGGGGACAGGGGTAGGAAAAGGAGTCCAGCAATGAGTTCCCAGTGGGATTTGCTCCAGCCCCTGGGATGGGCTCAGGCAATCCTTGTATGGGGCCAGGGACAGGAAAAAGGGATTCAGCCCTGTGTTCCCAATGGGATTTGCTCCTGCTCCTCTCCCAAATCCTGGGATGGGCTCAGGACACCCTTGCATGGGGACAAGGGTAGAAAAAGGAGTCCAGCAATGTGTTCCCAGTGGGATTTGCTCCAGCCCCTGGGATGGGCTCAGGACACCCTTGCATGGGGACAGGGGTAGGAAAAGGAGTCCAGGAATGTATTCCCAGTGGGATTTGCTCAAGCCCCTGGAATGGGCTCAGGCCATCCTTGTATGGGGCCAGGGACAGGAAAAAGGGATTCAGCCTTGTGTTCCCAATGGGATTTGCTCCTGCTCCTGTCCCAAATCCTGGCATGGGCTCAGGACACCCTTGCATGGGGACAGGGGTAGGAAGAGTGGCTCAGCCTGGCATTCCCAGCAGGATTTGCTCTTGCACCTCTCCCAGCCCCTGGGATCAGCCCAGACCATCCCTGCATGGGGCAAGGGTCAGGAAAATGAGTCCTGCCGCGTGTTCCTGGTGGGATTTGCTCCGTGCCGTGCCACCGCAGGGAGGGCAGTGCCCAGGAGATGCCACCTCAGGTACAAAGCCGGTGTTTCCCTCTCCCAGAGGCAACTGGGCCGCCTCCAACCGCAGTGGAGGAAACCAGTCCAGAAACCACTCCTGAAACCACTCCTGAAACCACTCCTGAAACCAGTCCTACAATCAGTCCTACAATCAGCCCAACAACCACCCCAACCACCACCGACACCACAACCACAACAACCACCACCACAACCACCACCACAAGCACCACCAGCACCGCCGCCAGCACCGCCGCCAGCACCAGCGCCGCTGCCGAGAGGGCTCCGGCAGCCACCACCAGGCACGAGTTGGGTACTGAGCTTTCCTTCTCCTCTAACCCCTCTCTAACCCTACTGGGACCCTTCCCCACCTCGATTCCTTGGGAAAACGGGAAAATCGGGGCCGTCCCGTGGCTGCAAGGATGGGAATCTGGGTGTACGAGTGGGAATTTGGAGGGTTCTGTGGAATCTGGAACCACGTTGAAATTTGGAGGGTTCTGTGAAATCTAGGGGATTTAGAAGGTCCTGTAGAATCTGAGTGTGTAAGTAGGAATCTGGAAGGTTCTTTGGAATCTGGAATCAAGTGGGAGTTTGGAGAGTTCTGCAGAATCTGGATGTGCAAGTTGGAAGTTGGAAGGTTCTGAAGAATCTGGGTGTACAAGTTGGAATTCGGAGGGTTCTGTGAAATCTAGGTGTACCAGTGGGGATTTGGAAGGTCCTGTAGAATCTGAGTGTGTAAGTAGGAATCTGGAAGGTTCTTTGGAATCTGGAGTCAAGTGGGAGTTTGGAGGGTTCTGCAGAATCTGGATGTGCAAGTTGGAATTTGGAAGGTTCTGTAGAATCTGGGTGTACAAGCTGGAATTCGGAAGGTTCTTTGGAATCTGGAACCACGTTGAAATTTGGAGGGCTCTGTGAAGTCTAGGTGTACCAGTGGGAATTTGGAGGGTTCTGTAGATTCTGGGTGTACCAGCAGGAATTTACAGGGTTCTGTGGAATCTGAGTGTGTAAGTAGGAATCTGGAAGGTTCTTTGGAATCTGGAGTCAAGTGGGAGTTTGGAGGGTTCTGCAGAATCTGGATGTGCAAGTTGGAATTTGGAAGGTTCTGTAGAATCTGGGAGCACCAGTGAGAATTTGGAGAGTTCTGTGGAATCTGGGTGTACAAGTTGGAATTTGGAGGGTTCTTTGGAATCTGGGTGTGGAAATTGGAATTTGGAGAGTTCTGCAGAATCTGGGTGTACAAGTTGGAATCTGGAAGGTTCTTTGGAATCTGGGTGTGGAAGTTGGAATTTGGAGAGTTCTGCCGAATCTGGGTGTACAAGTTGGAATTTGGACGGTTCTTTGGAATCTAGAATCAAGTTGGAATTTGAAGGGTTCTGTAGAATCTGAGAGTACCAGTGGGAATTTGAAGGGTTCTGTGAAATTTGGGAGTACAAGTTGGAATTTGGAGGATCCTGTACAACCTGGGAGTACAAGTTGGAATTTGGAAGGTTCTGCAGGATCTGAGTGTACAAACTGGAATTTGGAAGGTTCTGTAGAATCTGGGAGTACCAGTGGGAATTTGGAGGGTTCTGTGGAATCTGGGTGCATAAATGAGAATTTGGAGGATCCTGTAGAATCTGGGAGTACAAGTTGGAATTTGGAGGGTTCTGTAGAGTCTGGGTGTATAAATGAGAATTTGAAGGATCCTGTACAATCTGGGAATACAGGTGGAAATTTGGAAGGTTCTGCAGAATCTGAGTGTACAAACTGGAATTTGGAGGGTTCTTTGGAATCTAGAATCAAGTTGGAATTTGAAGGGTTCTGTAGAATCTGAGAGTTCCAGTGGGAATTTGGAGGGTTCTGTGAAATTTGGGAGTACAAGTTGGAATTTGGAGGATCCTGTACAATCTGGGAGTACAAGTGGGAATTTGGAGAGTTCTGTAGGACTGGATGATTAAGTTGGAATTTGGAGGGTTCTTTGGAGTCCAGAATCAAGTGAGAATTTGGAGAGTTCTGTAGAATCTGGGTGTGTGAGAATTTGGAGGATCCTGTACAATCTGGGAGTACCAGTGGGAATTTGGAGAGTTCCACACCACCAGGCAACAACCCAGCCCCACTGGGGCTGTGGTGATGCCGGATGCAGTTTGGGAAGAGCTGCAAAACCCTACAAATCCCCCCCCAAAAGTGTGATGAGGTGTTTAGAGCTGTTACAAACGGGTTCTGGTGCTCCTGCAGGAGATGTCAGCTCGGATTTAGCACCTCAGCTGTTAGCAAGGAGAGCTGTCAGGATTGATCCGAGTCCTTGGGTTTATCCCGCTGCTCCCTGCGCTGCCGGAGCCCGCGGGAATGCCGGGGAAGGGTGGGAGTTCAGCACCATCCCCGTGCCAGGCGTTTCCCAGGTCTTCTTGTACCATCAGGAGAGCAAAAACTCAGCTCTGGTGGGGAAATCTTCCCTCCTGGATGTGTTTGAGGGATAAATCTGGAAGGATTTATCTGGGGTCGGAAACGCCAGGATAACGGAATTGATGGTTTATAAATAATTAGGGTTGTTCAAAAAATAAATCGAGATAAAAAGGGAATGAAATCTGCATTAAAAATTTGGATGGGGTTCAGAGAAGCCTGGGATAGTGGGAAATGTGGATTGGGGGTGGAATGAGAAGAGTTTTAGGGTCCCTTCCTGCTCAAATGAGTCTGGGATGATTCCATGACTGAGTTCAAAGCCATTTCTCTATATTTTTGCATAAAATCAGTTTAAAATGCTTTAAAACCACCAAAACTTTCTGCAGGGGGAGATTAGCAGAGTGCAGAGCAGGGAAAAAAGAGAGGCAGAAATGAGAACCCACCAGTGTCCCCATCCAACCCAGGCTGGGATTTAAGGGATTCCAGGTCACCCCACAGCTCCAGGTCCCTGCAGTGCCCTAGAACCCCAAAATCGGCTTTTTCCAAGGGATTGTGGTGGTGGATCCCATATTTATGGCATCAAAACACCTCGAGGAAAAATGACAATAAAACCCCAAGGTGTCACTTCTCTGCTGTGCCTTAAAACCCCAGTGAAGTGTGGGGTTGGCTCCCACTTCTGTAGGAACAGGACTCATCCCGAGCAACGTCGAGATCCCTTAACTTCAACCTCACACACACGAGTGACCTCATTGTCCCACCGGGGCCACGGTGAAGTGACAATTCCCTGCCACTCCCAGCCCTGGATCCGTGCTCATCCATGCAGGAATTCCGAGATGAGGTTTCCCTGCTGGCCCAGATCCTCGGGGATGTGCCCCGGAAGAATTCCAGGATGAGCCGAGTGCTGCTGGGTTTAAACGCCCATAAAAATTCCCTAAAAATGTTGGGAATCCTGGAAAGAACCGATCCAGCCTTAGGCTGAGACCAAAGTGTTCACTCCAGGTTTATGTAATGATTTTGAAAGGATTTTTTTGAGGTTTTTGTGAGGTTTTAGTAAGGATTTTGCGAGGTTTTTTAAGGGTTTTGTGAGATTTTTGTAAGGTTTTTGTCAAGTCTTTACAAGTTTTTAAGGTTTTTGTGAGGCTTCTCTAAGGTTTTTGTGAGGATTTTGTAAGGTTTTTAAAGGTTTTTGTGATGCTCATGTGTTTTCATCAGGTTTCATAATGTTTTTGTAAGGTCTTTTAAATGGATTTTGTAAGGATTTGTGAGGTTTTTGTAAGGATTTTGTGACATTTTTGTAAGGTGTTTGTAGGGATTTTGAAGCTTTTTGTGAAGTTTTTATGATGTTTACGTGTTTTTATGACATTTATACAGTTTTTGTACAGTTTTTTAAAATTTTTAGGTTTTGTAAGATTTTGGGACAGTTTCTTAATATTTTTTGAGGTTTTATAAGGTTTTTCTACCACTTTATGTTTTTTTTTTGAGGTTTTGTAAGGTTTTTACCAAGTTTTGTAGGGTTTCTGTCAGGTTTTCGAGATTTTTCACCAGCTTTGACCTCTGAGCCTGGCCTAACCCCACTAAAGACTAACTCGTGTTCTAACCTGTCCCCCAGCCGCCAATGGATCGTCCATATGGGACATCAGAGCCATGGCAAACAGTAACTGGGCAAACATCACCTGGAGCCACAATTTCTCGGCAGGAACTGACTTTGTGGTTAAGTATATCACCAGTAAGCATCAGATCGCGTGGGGACTCTACGGGGTGGCTCTGCCCTTAGAGATCCTGCCAGCTCCCACCCTTTCCTTGGATTTAATTCCATGATTCCATGGCCAGCTTGGGAAAAAAACCCAAAAACCAGAGGGGGAAAACACGGTGGTTGTGGTGGTTGGGGTGGACCAGAGATGGTTCTCCAGGGGTTCCCTCTCCGTGCGCCGACGGCCGTGGGGGTTTGATGAGCTTTGGGAACGTTGAGGTCGATGGGAAGAGAGGAAAATGAAATTGATGGGAATTTGGAAGATGGGATTCCTGAACCTGGAGTTGGCAGAATCCTCTAAGATCCCAAACCTCCTCCTCGGTGTTCCTTAGGGTTGTGCGGCTCCGTCCTGGGCTGGAAGCAGAGCCGGGATCTCTGGGCTTGGTGCTGGTTTAGGGAGAGGTTTTTGTCTCGTTGGTTGGTTTGGGGTTTCTGGAGAGGCAGTGCCGGCTGCTGCTCATCCCCCAGTTTATTTCCCAGCCCTCTCATCCGCTGCTGTGCTGGTCCGGAATCCCTGAAATTGTAATTCCAGGCAGGAAACTCCCCCTGCCATTCCAGCCTCCCTTAGGAGATGACCTTGAATTGTCCTTGAAATGATTCCCTGTGCAAAGCAGTGCCTGGCCTCCAAAATTCCCATATTTCAGGAGATGCATGAGCTTGCCAGGCCCTAAATCCCAAATATCCCAGCTCCCAACCCACCCCTATTTTTTCCCAGTCGCTGGGAAGCACAAGGAACAAGCCCAGGTGCTGAATCAATGCAGCAGCATCAATCCTTTGGGATTCTCTCTCCAGAATTTGGCTGAGGGAGGAAATCTTGAAGATTTCAGCCCTTTCTGGACAGCCGTGGTAGTCCACCCCTTTTTGGTGGCATTTGAAGGAGCAAAACCTCAAAGCCACAATTCTCAGTGGGTAATGACCCCATCAGCTCCTTGTCCCCAGGGTAGCGACCCCAAACCAGCAGCTCCTTGTCTCAGTACTGACCCCAAACCAGCAGCTCCTTGGTTCAGGAAATTACCCCAAACCAGCAGCTCCTTGGCTTTGGTACCAACCTCAAACCAGAAGTTCCTGGGCTCAGTACCGACCCCAAACCAGCAGCTCCTTGTCCCCAGGGTAGTGACCCCAAACCAGCAGCTCCTTGTCCCCAGGACTACATTAATCCCATTCAATCCCAGGAATTTTACAATGCCTTGTCTGCAGTATCACAACCCCAGACCAGCAGTTTCTTGGCTCAGGAAACGACCCCAAACCAGCAGTTCCTTGGCTCAGGAAATGACACCAAGCCAGAAGTTCCTTGGCTCAGTACTGACCCCAAACTAACAGTTCTTTGGTTCAGTACTGACCCCAAACCAGCAGCTCCTTGGCTTTGGCATCAACCTCAAACCAGAAGGTCCTTGGCTCGGGAAATGACCCCAAACCAGCAGCTCCTTGTCCCCAGAGTAGTGACCCCAAACCAGCAGTTCCTTGGTTCAGTACTGACCCCAAACCAGCAGCCCCTTGGCTTTGGTATCAACCTCAAACCAGAAGCTCCTTGGCTCAGGAAATGACCCCAAGCCAGAAGTTCCTTGGCTCAGTACTGACCCCAAACCAACAGTTCCTTGTCCCCAGAGTAGTGACCCCAAACCAGCAGCTCCTTGTCTCAGTACCAACCCCAAACCAGTAGCTCCTTGGCTTTGGAAATTACCCCAAACCAGCAGCTCCTTGGCTTTGGTACCAACCTCAAACCAGAAGTTCCTTGGCTCAGTACCGACCCCAAACAGCAGCTCCCTGCCCCAGGAGCCGTGTCACTCCTGGCCAGCCCCCAGGGCCAGCCCCACGCCTGGGCCGCAGTGTCCCCAGTGTCCCCTCAGAGTGTCCGGGCGGGGTTTGATGTGCGGTTTCTGTTCCCCAGGTAACAAGACAGAGAAATCAATCCCCGTTAAGGCTCAGGGCCCGTCCTCGGTGCAGCTGGCGGATCTGACGCCGGGGATGATGTACAAGCTGTGGGTGTTCCCCATATGGTCCCACCCCAGCGAGCACTCGTACATTACCTTTACCACCAGCTCAGGTGAGACAGGCGTCGGCCGCGTGTCCCCAGAGTGTCCCCAGAGTGTCCCCAGCATGGCCCCGGCATGGCCCCACCATCCCCATGGTGATGGCTGCATGGAAATCCCTCATCCCACTGCCCTCAACTCAGGGATTGCTTGGCATTGCATGGAGAATGAGAATGCCAGGAAGGGACAGAGATGCATTTGGATGGGGATCCCTTGGGATGGAGATCTTTTTGGATGGTGATCCTTGGGATGGGGATCCCTTTGGATGGACAACCCCTCATGATGGGGATCCCTTTGGATGGACAATCCCTCATGATGGGGATCCCTTTGGATGGGGATCCCTTTTGATGGGGATCCCTTTGGATGGACAACCCCTCATGGTGGGGATCCCTTTGGATGGACAACCCCTCATGGTGGGGATCCCTTTGGATGGACAATCCCTCATGGTGGAGATCCCTTTGGATGGGGATCCCTTTGGATGGACAACCCCTCATGATGGGGATCCCTTTGGATGGACAATCCCTCATGATGGGGATCCCTTTGGATGGGGATCCCTTTGGATGGACAACCCCTCATGATGGGGATCCCTTTGGATGGACAATCCCTCATGATGGGAATCCCTTGGATGTGGATCCTGTTGGTTGGTGATCCTTTTGGATAGGGATCTCTTGGGATGGGGATTCCTTGGAATGGAGGAAAGGGAGGAGAGCGTGTTCACGTTGTCACAACCTCTGCTTGTGGCCCCTTTGTGCCCGTCGGGACTCTGGGGGACAATGAGGGATGCAGGATTGGGAGTGGGAAGGTGGTGATGGTACAGGAGTATCCCTAGGGATTTCTATACTCCTAGGATGTTTCCTCTGGCACTTTGTGTGGAATTTTCCAGGCTTTGTATCCGTGTGGTTTCCACATTTTCCTGGTTGTGGATTCCCCCGTTTCCCACCCGGCTCCAGGCGCTCCCTCCTTTGTCCCACAGGAGCTTCGTGCGTTTGTAAAACTCCGCCGTTCCCTCCCGAGGATTCCCAGTAAATCCAAAATCCTTAAATCCCTTCGTATCCGCCCGGGGGCTTTTCCAAAGGGATCTGTGCACAGCTCCTGTCAATTCCACTCTGCTGCAGTTCCACAGAGCAGGAAATACTGCAGCAGCCTCCCTGACAGTGCCGTAGGTAGAGGTGGGGATTTCCAAGGAATTAAAAGGTTTTGCTCTGCTCCAGCTGTGGGATGGGAAACTTTGGCAATTTCCAGGCCCTGCCAGGAATGGCAAATGGAAAATGGGATCTCAAAGAGAGACAGCTGTGGGAACTGGGGAGCAGAGCTCCCTAAAAACCCCCGTGTGCAGCTGAAATTGTCAGAAAATCTGGAATATCACCTGGTAATTCCTGGTGGCTGCTGGTGTTCCATGGAATTAACATTGGAAACGCCTCTGCCATCATCCAGTCCCACCATTCCCTGTCACTGCCAAGGCCACCATGTCCCCAGGTGCCACATCCAGGTGGTTCTGGAGTGTCCAACCCTGCTCAATGCTGATATTCCCCAGCTAGGGCTGCCCTCAGCTCTGTCCCCAAACTACTCCAGGACTGAGCACATCCATGGCACAGCAGCCCCTGGAATATTCTGGTCCCATCTGAGCTGATTTTGGACCCAAATCCCTCCCAGCACAGCTCCAGTTTTGAGTTAAATCCCCAATTTTGTTTCTCTTTCCCCCAGTCCGAAATCTCCGTCAGCGCCAGCCCTCCTATGGGAGTTATCCTTATGGATAACAATTTTATCCCTCTGAATAACCACTTTATCCCTCTGGAAAACCAATCCCAACCTGGACTCGCCTCTTTTCCTTCCTCCCCTGCTTTTCCTCCCATTTGTGATCCGTGGGGTGATGGAGGCGACAGCAAGTGGCCGGGCATCATTAAAAAACCAGCAAAAAAAAAAGCACAATATCCTTGGCCGATTCCTGCTGGGAAGTCTGCATATATTTTCCATAATTGAGAGGTTCCTACTGATATTTTCATGGAGAATAAGGGATGGGGCCACCTTTATCCCCGGGATTGAGGCTGGTGCTGACCTGAGCCCTGTGGGATGCACGGAGCTGTCGCCTTCCCTGCAGGAATAAACGCTCCACATCCATTTCTCTCCTGGCTGGATGCTGCTGACACAAGTGCCAGACCCCTGCTGACAATCCTATGGCATCGGGAATGCTTTGGATAAAAAGGAACCGAGCAGTTTTAGGGGTTTTGGGTTTTTTCTTTTTTTTTTTTTCATGTCTTGTAAGTCGTTGTTCCAAAGGTTTCTTCAGGCTGGGGGCAGATAAATAAGAAATATTCCCCTGCAGGAGGCTGAGCTCTGATTTCATTCCTGATTAACTGGCAGCTCATTAAGCCAAAAAAAAAAAATCCTCCCGGGAGCAAAGGGCACTTGGAAATGACAAAAATAGCGGAGTAGAGAAAGAGGGCTGCAAAATTTTAAATAAATAAATAAGTAAATGGGTTTCTCAGCTTGTCCAAACATTGGGAAGAGTGTCCAGGGAAAGGAACGGAGATGGGGAAGGGTCTGGAGAGTCCTGAGGGAGCTGGGATGGGTTTGGAGGGTCCTGAGGGAGCTGGGAAGGGTCTGGAGAGTCCTGAGGGAGCTGGGAAGGGTTTGGAGAATCCTGAGGGAGTTGGGAAGGGTTTGGAGAATCCTGAGGGAGTTGGGAAGGGTTTGGAGAATCCTGAGGGAGCTGGGCAGGGTTTGGAGAGTCCTGAGGGAGCTGGGAAGGGTTTGGAGAGTCCTGAGGGAGCTGAGCAGGGGCTGAGCCTGGAGCAAAGGAGGCTCAGGGGGAATTTCTGGCTCTGCACAACTCCCTGCCAGGAGGGGACAGCCGGGGGGATTTGGGATCTTATCCCAGGGAACAGGGACAGGAGGAGAGGGAACGGCCTCAGGCTGGGCTGGGGAGGCTCAGCTTGGACATCAGCAGGAATTTCCTCATGGAAAGGGCTGGAAGGGGCTGCCCAGGGGGTTTGGAGCGCCCATCCCTGGAGGTGGCACCTGGAGGTGGCTCTGAGTGCTCAGGGTGGTCAGACTCGATGATCCCACAGGGATTTTCCACCCTCAGTGATCCTGAGATTCTGGGAATAGGATCACACAGGGCTGGAGGCAGAGGGGACTTTTCACACCCAAAGATCTCTTTTGCAATCCAAGAAAAAACCTTGGTGGGAGCTGAGCTCTGCTCCTGGCACGTCAGTGATGACTCTGAGTTAACGAATATTCTGCCACGAAATTATCATTAATTATTTTTAAAAAAGGCTCTGCAGCTGCAATTCCAATCAGGACCTGTCGTATCCTGCAGCTGCTTTTTATTTTCCCTCGAGGCTGGCCTCACCTTAAAGCAAATCACAAAATCCCCTGGGACAGCCACGGGCTTCAAACCTCCCTTTCTGACAGTCCCTCGTTTACTCCAAATTCACCTTGATGTGGTCCTTAAGTGTTACTTTTTTGGGAAGTGTGGATTTATCCCCCTTTTTTGGGAAGGGTGGATTTATCCCCTTTTTTAGGAAGGATGGATTTATCCCTCCTTTTTTGGGAAGGATGGATTTATCCCCCTTTTTAAGGAAGGATGTATTTATCCTCCTTTTTTGGGAAGGATGGATTTATCCCTCTTTTTTGGGAAGGGTGGATTTATCCCCCTTTTTTAGGAAGGATGAATTTATCCCCCTTTTTTGAGAAGGGTGGATTTATCCCCCTTTTTTGGGAAGGGTGGATTTATCCCCCTTTTTTGTGAAGGATGTATTTATCCTCCTTTTTTGGGAAGGGTGGATTTATCCCCCTTTTTTGGGAAGGATGGATTTATCCCCCGTTTTTGGGAAGGGTGGATTTATCCCCCTTTTTTGGGAAGGATGGATTTATCCCCCTTTTTATGCCCCCATCCTCCTGTGAGATCTCCTGAGAACTCAGAGTTTAAAATCCTCCCTCCTTTTCAAACCCAACCCTCACCTCGCCTCTCAGGCCTCTCTGGAATTTCATATTTTGAAGATCTCCTTGTTTCTCCCCAGAAAAATCCCATCCCATCGCTGTTCATGGGATTTTTCCATCTCCAAACTTTCCAGCAAAGCTTCCTTCCCCTTCCCTTCCCCAATAATTCTGATTATTGAATCAATTTCTTTGTGATCATCTCATTCTCTCCATCTAAATGTGCATCCTTGAGGACTCTGGAATTCAGGGTGGGATTGAGGAAATGTTGGATTTGGCCGTGTTGGAGCCAGAGGAACCATCAGGCAGCTCCTTCCCCTCTCGGTGCTGCCCAAAATCCACAAAACATTCCCGGTTCAGCATCACTTCTTGACCAGAGGATTCTCCTCTGTGTCATTCTCCTCTTTAATCTCAATTTCCCTGTCATGGTTCACCTGAAATTCCCTGCATTTCATCCCAAGGGAAGAACCAACTTCTTGTGGGCTCAATTCCAATGGAACAAGCCCAGTTTGATCCTCGGAATTCCGTGGGTTTGGAATTTTTGCCAATCCAACCCATTTTTCCCTTCGCTGCCTCTCTTCCAAGATCCTTTCTCTCTGATCACATTAAGGGAGGGCTGCTCCCTGCTTTCTTTATCCTTCTTTTCCCTCACCAGATTTTCAGGATTATTTTCAGGACCTCCTGCCCATCTCCATTCCCAATCCCATCCCAATCACCCTGGCTCTCCCACATTCCCACCAGGAACGCCTCGTTTTTCCCTCAGCTTGGATAAACCCAGCCCCTCCGCCCCGCTGAAGGTTATTTTCTCCTCTGCCTCGCTGAATTCCAAGGAGAGGCTGGAAAAGGCAGCCTTGGAGCTATTTTTAGGCCGTGGATTTGTCTGTCTGACCGTGTGGGAGAGCTGCGAGCCGGGAGTCAGGGAATGGCAGGGAGGACACGGGAGCTGGAGGATGGGAGCAGGCTTGGAATTAATCCTAAAAACAGGCAGGAGCCTTGGGAAGGAAGCAGGAATTTGCTCCAGGAGAAAGCACTCGGAGCTATCAGACCCCTCTACGCCCCAGTTCATCCCAGTTCATCCCAGTTCAAGGTTTCCAATGAACCCTCAGAACTCAGCAATTCCCTGATCCACTGGCGCTGCCCCAAAATCCCTGGGCACCAGGGTTGGATCCGTGGCATTCCTGTTGGCATTCCAAGGAATTCCCACCTGTTCCCAGATCTTGGGGGGCTCCCACCACGACCTCCCCAGCCCTGAGACCCTCAGTTGCCACCAGAGGCAGCAGGAGCTGGGTGGTGGTGGCAGAAGAGCCACCTCTGTCACCTCTGCAGGGACACCTGATCATCCCAGTTCATCCCAGTTCATCCCAGTTCAAGGTTTCCAATGAACCCTCAGAACTCAGCAATTCCCTGATCCACTGGGGCTGCCCCAAAATCCCTGGACACCAGGGTTGGATCCGTGGCATTCCTGTTGGCATTCCAAGGAATTCCCACCTGTTCCCAGATCTTGGGGGGCTTCCACCACGACCTCACCAGCCCTGAGACCCTCGGTTGTCACCAGAGGCAGCAGGAGCTGGGTGGTGGTGGCAGAAGAGCCACCTCTGTCACCTCTGCAGGGACACCTGTTCATCCCAGTTCATCCCAGTTCATCCCAGTTCATCCCAGTTCATCCCAGTTCAAGGTTTCCAATGAACCCTCAGAACTCAGCAATTCCCTGATCCAGCTCTGCTGCCCAAAATCCCTGGGCAGCAGGACTTGGGAATGTTCCTCTTGGATCTTCCTGCACCCAGGGCTGTTTTCAGATGCAGCAAATTCCATCAAATTCCTCTCCCCAGCTTCCTTCGCCTTTTTTTTTTGCATTTCCCTTTTCCCAGGTTTTCCTTTCTGTTTGGCCCCTTCACTGTTTGTGGTTCCTTATAAAACTGATTTTATTTTCCACCATAAAAGGAAAAAAAACCATGAAAAAACATCACTAAAAAAATACCAAAACCCCACAAAAAACCACCCCCAAATCCTCAAAAAACTACAGAAAAAAATAACCAAAAACACCAATAAAACACCAAAACATTGTGAAAAAACCACCCAAAAAAAACAACAAAAAACTTCACAAAAACCCCAAAGAAACACCAAGGAAACATCACAAAACCTCATCAAAAATCATCAAGAAAACATCAAGAAAACACCAGAAGTTCTCACAAAAACCCACAAAAAATTCACCAATAAAGAACCAAAGAAAAACCAAGAAAACACAAAAAAACCCCCAAAACCACAAATTCCTTCACCACAACCTCAACCACACACCCAGACACACCCAAACCAAAGAAAATTCCCGAACCAGCGCCCTGAATTCCTCTTCCTCCACTCCCTGCATGGTTTGCTCCATTCCTTAGGAACATTTTCCCATTTTTCCACAGCCTACACCAAGAACCAGGTGGACATCGCCACGCAGGGCTGGTTCATCGGCCTCATGTGCGCCATCGCCCTCCTGGTGCTCATCCTCCTCATCGTCTGCTTCATCAAGAGGAGCCGCGGCGGGAAGTACCCAGGTGAGCATGGGAATGGGCATTCCCAGGATTTCAGTCGGTCTGGGATTGCTGGGGATCGTCCAGTGGTGGGGAATATCCAGGTGAGAACTTGGAATGGGATATCCCAAAATGTAAATGGGTGTGGCATCATCCAGTGGTGGGGAATATCCAGGTAAGAACTTGGAATGGCCATTCCCAAGGGTTAAGCAGCTCCAGGATTCTGAGGGTGAAGCCAGTGGTGGAGAATATCCAGGTGAGAATTTGGAATGGGAAATCCCAAATTTTCAATGGGTGTGGCATTATCCAGTGGTGGGGAATATCCAGGTGAGAGCTTGGAATGGCCATTCCCAAGGGTTAAACAGATCCAGGATCCTTGGGGAATGTCCAAGTGGTGGGGAATATCCAGGTAAGAACTTGGAATGGCCATTCCCAAGGGTTAAACTGGTCCAGGATTCTGAGGGTGAAGCCAGTGGTGGGGAAAATCCAGGTGAGAGTGAGAATGGGATATCCCAAAATGTAAATGGGTGTGGCATCATCCAGTGATGGGGAATATCCAGGTGAGAGCTTGGAATGGCCATTCCCAAGGGTTTAACAGGTCCAGGATCCTTGGGGAACATCCAAGTGGTGGGAAATATCCAGGTGAGAACTTGGAATGGGATATCCCAAAATGTAAATGGGTGTGGCATCGTCCAGTGGTGGGGAATATCCAGGTGAGAGTGGGAATGGCCATTCCCGAGGGTTAAATAGGTCCAAGATCATTGGGGATCATCCAGTGGCGGTGGAGAATATCCAGGTGAGAGTGGGAATGGGAAATCCCAAAATGTAAATGGGTGTGGCATCATCCAGTGGTGGGGAATATCCAGGTGAGAACTTGGAAAGGGAAATCCCAAAATGCAAATGGGTGTGGCATCATCCAGTGGTGGGGAATATCCAGGTGAGAACTTGGAATGGCCATTCCCAAGGGTTAAATAGGTCCAAGATCCTTGGGGAACATCCAAGTGGTGGGGAATATCCAGGTGAGAACTTGGAATGGGATATCCCAAAACGTAAACGGGTGTGGCATCATCCAGTGGTGGGGAATATCCAGGTAAGAACTTGGAATGGCCATTCCCAAGGGTTAAGCAGCTCCAGGATTCTGAGGGTGAAGCCAGTGGTGGGGAATATCCAGGTGAGAGGTGGGAATGGTCATTGCCGAGGGTTAAATACATCCAGGATCCTTGGGGATCATCCAGTGGCAGTGGAGAATATCCAGGTGAGAGTGGGAATGGGAAATTCCAAAATTTCAATGGGTGTGGCATCATCCAGTGGTGGGGAATATCCAGGTGAGAACTTGGAATGGCCATTCCCAAAATTTAAACAAGTCTGGGAATCTTGGGGATCATCCAGTCCTGGGAAATATCCAGGTGAGGGCAATCCCTTTGTAACCCTTTTTAAACCCCTCACAAACCCTTTGCAGACCCATTTCTTTCCCTTTACAAACCCTTTGCAAACCCTTTGTAACCCCTTTGTAACCCTTCCCAAGCTCTCCCCGATGCAATTTTCACCTCCCTGAGTTCCTCCCCCTCAGGAACCCCCCCAGGACCCTTCCCCAGCTCCTCCCCATTCCCAAACCCTTCAATCCTTACTGGTTTAACTGGGGTGGGGGCTCTGCTCCTTCGCAGTGCGGGACAACAAGGACGAGCACCTCAATCCCGAGGACAAGAACGTGGAGGACGGATCCTTCGACTACAGGTAGGACCCCATGGAATGTCCGAGCCCCCCATCAGCCCCTGCCCTGCCATCACAGCCCCCTTCCCCACAAATCCCCCCCCGGAACGATCCCTGTGTCCCCCCCTTTTCCTCCTCCTGCCGCCTTCCCGCTGTAATTCCCGAAGGAAACGGCTCCTGGAACGCTGCAGGAGCCGCCAGGTTGGGGGGTTCCACCTCCTCTTCCTGGGATTGTGGAGTCGGGGACCTTGGACAGCTCCCAGCGGGAGTAAGCCAACCTTAGTGGAACTTCTGACGCATAAAATCCCAAAAATCACCCCAAAAAAACGGAGTCTGTAGCAGCCTTAGGGTATTTCTGAGTATCCTAAAGGAGAAATGTCTAAAATTCCGTTGGGATCAGAGTTGGGATTCTGGGAGCAGCTCCCTGGGATGGCTCCCATCCGGAGGAGAGAGACCTTAATGGAACTCTAACACATAAAATACCAAAAATCACCCCAAAAAAACGGAGTTGTTAGCAGCCTTAGGATATTTCTGGAGTATCCTAAAGGAAAGATGCCTAAAATTCCATTGGGATCAGGCTGGGCAGAGTTGGGATTTTGGGATCAGCTCCCTGGGATGGCTCCCACCAGGAGGAGAGAGACGTTAACGGAACTCTAACACATAAAATACCAAAAATTACCCCAAAAACCTGGAGCCTCTGGCAGCCTTAGGGTATTTCTGGAGTATCCTAAAGGAGAGATGCCTAAAATCCCATTGGGATCAGGCTGGGCAGAGCTGGGATTCTGGGATCAGCTCCCACCAGGAGCAGAACAACCATAATAGAACTCCTGGCAAGTAAAACCCCCCAAAACACCCCAAAACCCCAAATTTCATAGCAGCCTGAGCGTATTTCTGCAGTCTCACCCCACAGCTCAGCCCCTGTCCTTCCCATAAATGAATATCCATGGGAGAAATGCTCAAATCTCTGTAGGGATCAGCGCTGGAAGCAGGAAAGGGGAATGATTTGGGGTCTGCCTGTGCTCCAGCCCCACACAATCCCACAAAAACCCCCTGAGGGCTCCAGCAGGGATTCAGCCAGAACCTCTCCAACTGCCCCGGCTCCATCCCGCTCTTTGCACGCAAATGTCACCCCTGAAGAGCAGCAGAGCCTTTTTCCCTCCAGGAAATCTCCTGGGATGTGTCAGAAAGGGACAGGAGCTTCCCAAGCATTCCCAGCTCTCTGTGATCCCCAGGAGCAGGTCCTGCTGTCAGGGCTCACCCAGCAGCTGAGGGGATTTGGGACATTTTAATTCGAATTCCTGCAAGAATTAAAATTCCTTTTCCCACCTGAGCTGGAGACAAAACTCAGTGGGAATTTTTTCTCCTCATTTAAACCACGGGTTGATTGAATCCCGTGTTATTCCCAGCATGGGAAGAACGGGTTTGGGATTCAGGAAGGGATGGAGTAAGAGTGGATTCTGCCAGAGGATTTAGGGGAAAGAAATGACTCAGAAACAGAAATGGAACAGAACCAGGGATCACATTTATATTGTCAAAGGCACAGAAGCTCAATTTCAGAAGGATTTATTTATTCCAAAGGATTTAATGAAGCTCCCCAGACTCCACAAAAACACAGAATACAAGCAGGGTGTTGTAGGGAAAGGCTGGCATCCCTAAATATCCCAAACAACACCCAGGGCCAACACCTTCCTCCCCTCCCTGCTGCTCAGCACTTTCAGGAGTGGCCAAAAACTCCTCCTGTGAATTTTTGGGATGCTCCCTTCGGATTCCAGGCTGGGACAGGGAAAACAGCAGAGGAAGAACGAGCCCAGCCCGGTCCTGCTGCAGGTTTTGGGGTCAGACCCATCCCTTCCCAAGGCAGGATTTCATGGGGCACTCCTGGCACGGGAATGAGCCTGGCCCCAAATGGTGATTCCAGCCAGGATGGGGAGCCTTGTGCTCCCCAGATTTGTGGGGTGGTTTGTGGGCAGCCTGAGCCCCCATTTCCACAGGGATTCCTGCTGGGATTCCCACAGGGATTTCCCCAGGCTGAGCTTCTGGCAACACTCCTGGATTTCCCAGCTCTGCTTCTCCAGAGCCCACAGAGGGAGATCCAGCCGCCCCTTCCTGGCCCCATCCACCATTCCTGAGGCAAATCCATGGCCAGGCACCTTCCCACCCCAAAGGGAACCCAAACTCTTGGAATGGCCGGCAGAAATCACCTGGCATCATCCAAGGACAAGGGGAAGGCTTGGGGTGAATCCTTCATCCTTTTGCTCAGCTGGAGCTCTGATTTTTATGGACAACCCCATTCCCAAAATTTCCAAGGCAAAGGCAGGAGTCAGTGGAAGGACAATAAAAGGACAATAAAACTCTGGGATGGAGTTTTATGCACTAAATAAAGGGGGAAAAAACCCAATCTAATAAGAATGACCAAAAAAAATCCTAAAGCCCACAAATTCTGCCCCCTCCTCCAGAGGAACACCAGGATTGCTGGGAGAATTCCAGGAGGTTTTCCTGCGGGAGGCAGAAGGGAAGGTGAAGCCGGAGGCTGGAGCTGCTGGCTGATGGAGCTCGGGGCTGATTGCGGGGCCGGGCTCCGGGAGGGGCAGCACTCAGGATTGCAGGGAAGGGCAGGAATTGAGCCCATCCTGGAGAGGGGCAGCATTCAGGATTTCAGGAATTGAGCCCATCCTGGGGAGGAGCAGCATTCAGGATTTCAGGGAAGAGCAGGAATTGAGCCCATCCCGGGAAGGAGTAGCATTCAGGATTTCAGGAATTGAGCCCATCCCGGGGAGGGGCAGCATTCAGGATTTCAGGGAAGGGCAGGAACAGAGCCCACCCCGGAGAGGGGCAGCATTCAGATTTCAGGGAAGGGCAGGAATTGAGCCCATCCTGGGAAGGGGCAGCATTCAGGATTTCAGGAATTGAGCCCGTCCCGAGAGGGGCAGCATTCAGGATTTCAGGGAAGGGCAGGAACTGAGCCCATCCCAGAGAGGGGCAGCATTCAGGATTTCAGGGAAGGGCAGGAATTGAGCCCATCCTGGGGAGGAGTAGCATTCAGGATTTCAGGGAAGTGCAGGAATTGAGCCCATCCTGGGGAGGGGCAGCATTCAGGATTTCAGGGAAGGGCAGGAATTGAGCCCATCCCGAGCAGGAGCAGCGTTCAGGATTTCAGGAATTGAGCCCATCCCGGGCAGGAGCAGCATTCAGGATTTCAGGAATTGAGCCCATCCCGGGGAGGAGCAGCATTCAGGATTTCAGGGAAGAGCAGGAACTGAGCCCATCCCGGCTCCCGCCCCCTCCTCCCCATGGCATGGCTGCAGTGCCCTCGTCACCCTCACGTCCCCAGCGCCCTGTGCATGCCACTCTCCGTGCTCCTCATCCCAAAATCCCGTCACATCTCTCTGCTCTGATCCCGGGATAATGGTGTTCCCAAGCAGGGAAGCTCCTTCCCAAACCAGGACCATTATCCATGGACAACGTTCCATGCCAGCGCCGGTGCCTCATTATACCAAATGTTCCGTGCTGCCCCTGGGGAGGCGGCTGGAAACTCCTGGATGCCAGGAAAGGGGATTTAGGGTCCGGATTCCCAGTCAGGATTTCCAGGACACAGTGCAGGCAGTGCCACCTGAGGAGGGGACATCTCAGCAGGCACAGAACTGTCCCAGGAGCCTCGTGAGGGAGGAAAGCTCTGGAGAAGCTCTGGGAAGGTGCAGCTTTATCCATAGGGCCATTCCAAGGAATCCCAGCAGGACCCTGGGGTGAGCCCAGCCACCCCTTGTCCTGCTGCACGTGGCTCCCCAGAGCCACCACTGTCCCCTGGACACCACCCAGCCCTTCTTGGATGGCCCTTTCCATGCTGGGATGGCTTCCAAGGAGGCTGATCCCACCTGGGATGGCTCTCCCAGCTCCATTTGGTATAACGAGGCGACAATTCCCGTTTATTTTTTTAATTTTTTGGATCGTAGCACTGCCCCTGTGAATGCAGAACCTCCTCATTTCTCTCTCTGATCAGGCTCTTTCTGCTTCTCTCTGTTTTATTCCCATTCCTTCTCCTCCTTTTCACCTGGTCTATCCACATGGACCGTGAAGGTCTCTTGAAAGGTAGGACCTCGTGCTGCCAGAAGTCCGGCACATTCCGCTTTTTTTGGGAATTTTATTTTCCTTCCTCCCTTCCTTCCTCCCTCCCGTTAATTTCTTCACGGCCAAATCTCCCCTGTCCCCATTCCCACATCCCTGCCTAACACATTAAACAAGATCCCTCTAATTCCCGCTGCCATTGGGGCTTCTGGAGACTCAGATCCTGCTTGGAATTGCTCCATGGGCTGGGTGCACCCCCCAAATCCAGCCAGGCCCCCCAGCTCCAGCTGCTGATCCCTCCTGGTGGAGCAGGACTGAATTTGGGAATGCACGTGGGATTTTTCAAGAAAAAAAAACTGTAGATTTTCAAGCGAAAACTGGATTTTCAAGGGAAAACTGTGTTTTTTCAAGGAAAAACGATTGTTTTCCAAGAAAAAGTCCATCCCAGGGAATGGGGACAAGGGACATGAGCCAGAACTGCTGGATCCTGTCCAACTTCCCACTCTTAAATCCTGAAAATCCTCCCTCTGGCTCCAGCCTCCCCTTCTTCCCGATGATTTATGGGATTCAGGAGAGCATTTCCCACGTGATTCCCATCTGGGCACTAACACCTGGTCCAGCTGCACTCCCAGAAATCCATTTTAACAGGGTTAGATCCCATCAGGAGCCGACGGAAAACCGCTGCTCCCTCCCAACGCACTAACGGGATAAACGGTCCTGGAGAGAGGTAAAACCAGCAGGAATTCCCTGGGAATGCATTCCCAGTGGGAATTTGGTGCTGCAACCCCTCAGTTAGGGATGATCCAGCTCCGGATTTGAGCTTGAGCTGCCCCCCAAAGTTTGGGAAGGGGCGTTGGGAATCGAGGATTTGCGTTTTGCCGCTCTCTACTCCGCATTTTTGGGGCTTTCTAACCAGTCCTGCTTCCTCACTGAATTATTCCTCCTTTTTCCCCCCCAAAATAATCTGCTTCCAGAGCTAACAAATTAATTTTTTTTTGTTGTGATGCCAAGTTAATAGGAAGTCTCAAATACTGGGGTTGTGTTGTCATGGGATTCCCAAAGCGCTGATCCAAGGAAAGGCGCGGTGGGATCCCGAATTCCTCTCCCGCTTCAGGGAGCTGATGAATTCCATGGAATGAGGGAGAATTAATCCCATGAAATGAGGGGGAATTAATGCCTTGCCCTGCTCAAGAGCCCAAGCAAAGTGAAAAAAAAAAAAAATCCCTAAATTTTCACCAATTTTAAGGAAAATAAAAGAATGGAGTGGAGCGAGCCTGGCAGATCCCAAGCTAAAATGAACAACTGGAAAAAGACAGGAATGGAGAAGGGAGGACAAATACTTCAGGGATATCTTCAGGAATACGACAGAATTTGCATAAAATAAGAAATTGTTGATATAAAAATTAATTTTTATATCAATTTAGAGCAATCCACTCTCATCCTTCCCAAAATATCTCAATTTATTGGATACCAATCCCAGCCCGCCGAGGAAAAACAGCTTCTCACTGGTTAGATTTTGTTTAAAAGGAATTCTTTAAGGTGATTTTTTTTTCCCTTTTGAGTCAAACCCTTTATTTTTAAGTGACTTGGCTTTTAGTGAAAAGGAGAAAACCCAGACTGAGCAAGGAAAAACACCCAGAAATAAACTGGGAAAGAGAAATTCCCAGGAGTTTTGGAAGCTGCACAAAACTTGGCATCCTAAAAGTGTCCCCTCGCAATGCTTCCCATTGCATGTGGTTTTTTCCAAGGAAAAACTGTGGTTTCCAAGAAAAAAACTGCATTTTTTCAAGGAAAAACTGCATTTTTTCAAGGAAAAACTCTGTTTTCAAGAAAAAATGTGATTTTTCAAGGGGAACAGTTTTTTCAAGGAAAAAACACTTTTTTTTTCAAGGAAAAACATGTTTTCCAAGAAAAAAAAGTGGGGTTTTTTTCAAGGAAAAACTGTGTTTTCTCAAGGAAATCTGGGAATAAACCACTCAACCAGGTTACCAAGGGGGGCTAAAACACTGAGAGAGAAAGAATCCAAGGGAAAAATATTCCTGATGTTCATCCAGACCCATTGATCCAAGTTTTGGGCAGAGTATCGAGGTTAAGAAATCTAGAGCAAGAAATCGAGGTTAAAAACCTGAGATTTAGAAATTGAGATTTAGAAGCTGAGAGTGAGAAACTGAGATTAATGAACTGAGGTTAAAAAACTTGAGATTCAGAGACTGAGAGTAAGAAATCAAAGTCAAGAAATTGAGGGAGAGAAATTGAAAGTAAGAATTTGAGAGTAAGAAATCGAGAGTAAGAAATTAAGGTTGAGAAATCGAGGTTAAGAAATTGAGGTTAAGAAATTTAGATTTAGAAATTTATGATTAAGTAATTGAGGGGAAGGAATCGAGGTGAGGAAATCGAGGTTTAAGAACTTTGAGAAGGGGAAAGTGAGGTTAAGAAATTCGATTTCTGAGCTGAAAAAAAATCACAAAATTGGGTGTTCAGACATCCCAACCTCCTCCACCTCCCACACCCCCCAACACCCAGAGGAGCCCCCATTATTTCGGGCTCTGCCGAGCCGCATTCCCGCTGAGGATTGATTTAGGATCTCCATCCCTCGGGGGAAGGTTCTGAGCCCCGTTTCTCAACCCTTGCCGTGTCTGTCTGTCTTCTGCTGCCAGCGATGAAGACAACAAACCTCTTCCCAACAGCCAGACCTCGCTGGACGGGACGATAAAGCAGCAGGAGAGCGACGACAGCTTGGTGGACTACGGAGAAGGGGGCGAGGGCCAGTTCAACGAGGACGGCTCCTTCATCGGCCAGTACACGGTCAAGAAGGACAAAGAGGAGACCGAGGGCAACGAGAGCTCCGAGGCCACGTCCCCCGTCAATGCCATTTACTCCTTGGCATAGCAAAAACGCCGGGAAAAGCACCCACAGCCCAAGGGGTTCGGAGCGGGCGGGGGTTCCGCCGGCAGCCGCCGCCGCCGCTGCCTCCGACAGCAAAGGGAATCGAGCGAGGACTGAAAAAACAAACAAAAAAAAATAGAGAAAAAAATTAAAAATAGCAAAAAAATTACAAAAAAAAAAAACCACAAAGGGAAAAAAAAAAAAAGAAAAATATTCCAACCAACGAGGCAGCCCAGGCGGCCGCCAATGCCATTTATCCTTAGCAAACGAGCCAACGGCAAAGGACGCGCGGGGCGGGAGTCGGAGCGGGAATCGGGGCTGAGCTGGAGCAGCTGGAGGGGAGGAGATGCTCGAGCTGCTCCCCAGTTTGGGGTTGTTCCCCAGTTTTGGGGTGCTCCCAAGTTTGGGGCTGTTCCCCAGCTTTGGGGTTGCTCACCTATTTTGGGATTGTTCCCCAGTTTGGAGCTGCTCCTCAGTTGCTTTCCAGTTGGGGATTGTTCCCCAGTGTTGGGATTGTTCCCCAGTTTTGGGGTTGCTTCCCAATTTTGGGGTTCCTTCCCAATTTTGGGGTTGCTTCTCAGTTTGGGATTACTCCTCAGTTTGGGGCTGCTCCTTATTCTGGGGTTGCTTCCCAGTTTTGGGGTTGCTCCCCACTTTGGGGCTGCCTCAGGGCCAGTCCGGAGGGGCCTCGTGTTGGGCTCGGCTCCCCGAGGCTTTTTTTTGTTCTTTTAGGAGGGAGCTCCAACTTTTCAGGTTTAATTTTTCCAAGAAGGTTCTGGATCAGAGGGGAAGGGGGAAAGAAATCAAAGAATTTTTGGGGAGGGAAGAGGGGTGAGAGGGGCCTGGGCAGAGCAAAGGCACGGAAGGAGGAAAGGGGTGGATTTTGGGGTGAAAACACCGGATTATTGAGCCGTTCATCCTCACGGCAGCACCTTGCCCATAACCTCTCCCAAAAAACCCTCCTTCCTGAAAAAACCTATGCAGGGAAGAGCAGGTCCCCACCACCTCCCTCAGCACCGGGATTTGTCCTTGCTGAGGCTGGGAAAACCCACAGGGAGCTCATCCCCCGTTCCCACTGAGCTGCGGAGCACCCCGGGAGGAGAAGAGGTTGTGGAGGAACTTTTGGGATTTGTGGAAGGACAGGGAGGAGCCTCTCCCCTGCCAAGCCCGGGGTGACAGCGTTGTAGAAAAGCCTTTTTGGGTTTAAATTTGCTTTGTAGGGATTTTGTGGGGAGCCGCCCCCCACCCCACACGCCTGCTTTCTCTCCAAGGCAACTCCATAAATCCAATGTAGCAAAGAGGGCCTGGAAGCAGGAGCAGGATCAGAATAGGACGAGGAGACCAGAATGATGAACAAAAGAATAATCCAAGCGAGCTGCTGAGGATGGAAACAACCCCTGGGATCAGGCAGAGGATTCCCTGAAGGATTCAGGGCCACACCACGAGGAAGGAACACTGAAATGGAACCCACACCTCCACAGGCACCGGGATGAGCTGGACGGACGCTGTTTTTTCCCACCAAACCCCCTCCTCCTTTCTGACAGTGGCCTTTTCCCCCCTCCAGCACTCAGCCAAGCCACCGTGGGACCCCCATCCCGCCTGGAGACTCCCAGGATTTCAGTCCCCCCCCCGAGCGCTCCCTCACATGCCTTACACAGCTTGGGACTTGCCGGGGAGTCACTCCAAGGATGCTCTTCCCACTCCGCTTCCGCGCCCCTGACGGCCTCGGATCCACCTGAGCAGTGGGAATGGGATGTCCGGGAGCGTTCCCAGCTCTCCCAGCACGGATCAGGGTAGAAGGCAGGGATTCCTGATGGACAGCGTCCCGTGAATCCTCCCACTTCCTGCACTTTTGAAACCAAAGGTACCTTTGCGAGGAGAGAGAGAGATGCTGGGTTTCCTTCGGAAAAGATGGATTTCTGGATGGATTTTCCTTTTGGTTTTTGTTTTAGGTTTTGGTTTTTTTTTTTTTTTCTGAGGAGGATGGAGGGGTTTTTTGATAGGATGCAACAGGATTCGTGCAGTTATTCTTTCTGCTCTGGAGACGTGTCAGTGACAGGGATACTCCCACTGCTACGGATTGTGGAGAGGGACTTTGCCACATCCCGATGGATCCCAGGAAGAGCCCAGAGCGGGCCGACAGGAGAGATGGATGCAAATTAATCCAATGCAAATGCCTTCCTTAAAATAATAATTATCATTTATCTTGGTCGTCTTCTCTGATAGGTCAAGGTGGGGTGAAGATGGAGCTCGTGGGGTTGGATTTGGTGACCTTGAAAGGTCCCTTCCCACCCGAATTGTTCCATGAAACCAATGGCAAAGGAATTCCAGGGTTTAGTCAGGGTCAAGAGGCAGAGCCCCCTCATAGAGCTGGGGGAGCTGTCCCAGGGATGTCCCTCATGTGTCACCCCCTGCCAGGACCCTCCAGCCATGTCCCCTGGCAGGGACAGCCCCGTTGTGACCCTCAGTGTGGACACAGCCATGCCCCAATCCCGGTCCTGCCACCCATCCCATCCAGGACAGCGACTCCCAGAATTCCATCCAGATTTTAGGCAAATATCCCCCCAGGCCGAAGGTGATACCGCGCCTGGGATGGGGACAACCCCATTCCCAAAGGTGACACCGCCCCTGGGATGGGGACAATCCCATTCCCAAAGGTTACACCGCCTCTGGGATGGGGACAACCCCATTCCCAAAGGTGACACCGCCCCTGGGATGGGGACAATCCCATTCTCAAAGGTGACAGCACCCCTGGGATGGGGACAGTCCCATTCCCAAAGGTGACACAGACCCTGGGATGGGGACAACCCCATTCCCAAAGGTTACACCGCCTCTGGGATGGGGACAACCCCATTCCCAAAGGTTACACCGCCTCTGGGATGGGGACAACCCCATTCCCAAAGGTGACACCGCCCCTGGGATGGGGACAATCCCATTCCCAAAGGTGACACAGCCCCTGAGATGGGGACAATCCCATTCCCAAAGGTTACACTGCCCCTGGGATGGGGACAGTCCCATTCCCAAACCATTCCCAACTCCCAGTTGAGTTTGGGCAATTCTCTACCAGGAAGTAGGCAGTGGATTCACCGTTTAGAATGAGAAACAAATCCAGCCTCTGGATCTGGGATCTTCCCAGCACTCCCAGTCCTTGCTGCTGACAGGGATCACAAAACTCCTCCAAACCTCTGGAAATCAGGCCAGGATTGCTGGAAGTGGGTCCGTGTTGGGTACCCATGGTGTGCCATTCCTATGAAAATCCGTATTCCTGAACCACCTCATCTTATCCCTGAGGAAATCTCTCAGCATCCCTTTGGAAAAAGGAATGGGAAGGAGCTGGACTCTGCCCAACCTTATCCCAGATTTCCTCATAAAATTCCCCAGGTTACTCTGAGTATTGAGAAGAGGGAGGAGATGCAGAGGAGCACAAACAACTCAGTGTAAGTTACTCACAGCCCTGTCTCAGCTTGGTGTAAAAGTTACTCAACTTTTCTAAGGTTTAGCAAAAACTCTGACATTTATTCAAAATTTCCCCCCAAAGTTTTGGAGCCCAGAGAAAATTCAGGCTAAAAACTCATCCCAAGCTTCTCATCTCTTACTCCTTTGAGTAAAGTTCGAGGTTTGCACAGGGAGAAAAGCCCTGACCCCAAACCTTCCACAGCGCTCCCAGGGTGATCCCAAAGCTCCCAAAAAACCAGACAGGGCTGGGATGAACCCACACCGTGTCCTGGGAGCATCCTTGGAGCAGCAGATGGATGGAGGAGTGGATGGATGGATGGATGGATGGATGGATGGATGGATGGATGGATGGATGGATAGATGATGGATGGATGGATGGATGGATGGATGGATGGATGATGGATGGATGGATGGATGGATGGATGGATGGATGGATGGATGGATGGATAGATGGATGGATGGATGGATGCATGGATGGATGCATGGATGGATGGATGGATGGATAGATGAGGGATGGATGGATGCAGAATCCACACGAGGATTTGTGGTGCTGAGGGATCTTCCCCACCCTGATCCTGATCCCATTCCCTGGGAGCTGCTCTGCTGCTCCATCCCCTCTCCAGTGGGGACATCCCGGTCACCTCCTGTCCTGATTCCTGTGGTGGCCCCAGGGCTAGCAGGGATGTCCCATTCCCATCACAGGGACAATGTTCCCTCCCTGGGATCTGCAGAACCTCTCTGGGGCAGGGAACACTTCCAGCTCTCCAGGAGACAGAACCCTTTCTTCATCAAGGCTTTAAATTAGGAGCCAACTTCTCATTCAGAAATAAAAAGGGAAGGGCCGGACCCATAACTCCAGCACCAGACCCCAAATTCCAGCACCAGACCCCAAATTCCAGCACCAGACCCCAAATTCCAGCACCAGACCCCAAATTCCAGAGCCAGACCCCAAATTCCAGCACCAGACCCCAAATTCCAGCACCACACCCCAAATTCCAGCACCACACCCCAAATTCCATCACCAGACCCCAAATTCCAGCAGTCTCAGGTGCCGAGCTCAACCCCAAATGTGTAGATTTGTCCTGTTCCTACAACATTCCGAGCCAACTCTACATCCATGTCCTGGAGATGAATCCAGGCTCCATCTCAGTTCCAGGGACCTCCCTGGCACCCAGCCCTGGGATAGCTGACAGGAACAACAGGAATTCAGGATACGAGGACATCGCCATGCTTCCCTGATCCGGAGGCTGCTCCCATTGTCCCTGAGGTGACACCACAACTGGAGGCACAAAACCAGCGGGAAAAGCTGGAATTTTCATCCAAACCCCAAAATCCTGCTTGGAGAAACCCAACCCAACAGGAAACGCTGTCCCTGCTGCCAGCATTGCCTTCCTGGAGGTGACAGATCTCAAATCCGGGTGTCACCAACAATGCAGGAGGGAGAAGGGCAGAGCTGGGCAGGGTCACCCAGGGCCACCACAGCGCTCGCTCTGGACATGCCACCACCTTTTCCTGGCACATCCCAACGCCACCACCCACCCTGGCACATCCCAAAGCCTCTCCTCATCGCACAGGTCCCAGCAGAGCCACGAGTGCCACCTGCGACGTCACCTCCTCGGCCCAGGCTTTCCTGCAGCAACCAAGATTTCAGTTAAGCAATAAAAAAACAAAACCTTATCAAGGAAAAAAAAACAAAAAAAAAAAGACAAAAAAAAAAAAAAAGAGACACCTCCTATTTCTTGCACTAAAAGCTGTTTTATTAACGAGAATAACGATGCTTTTCTGGTCCTCACAACGCCACCCACGGCATCAGTAGCGCCCCTCGCCTGTGTCTCCGTGTCCTCACATCAGGGTTTGGTCGTTCAATGCTGTCTAAACCCCGTGTCAGACCCTCAAAATTCTGTGTCAACCTCCAAATTCCATGTCAAAACCTGAAATTCATGGCGAACCCCAAAACTTTGTGTCAGACCTCCAAAACTCCATGTCAAACCCTTAAACTCCATGTCAAACCCTTAAATTCTATGTCAAATCCTTAAATTCCATGTCAAACTCTTAAACTCCATGTCAAATCCTCAAATTCCATGTCAAACCCTTAAATTCTATGTCAAATCCTCAAATTCCATGTCAAACCCTTAAATTCTATGTCAAATCCTTAAATTCCATGTCAAACTCTTAAACTCCATGTCAAATCCTCAAATTCCATGTCAAACCTTTAAATTCTATGTCAAACCCTTAAATTCCATGTCAAACCCTTAAATTCCATGTCAAACCTCCAAAATTCTGTCAGACACACAAATTCTACGTCAAATCCCCAAAATTCTGTGCTAACCCCCCAAAATTCTGTCAGACTCCCCAAATGTCCGTGTCAACCCCCAAAATTCCATGTCAACCCCCTAAATTCTATGTCCACCCTCCAAATTCCATGTCAACCCTCCAAAATTTTGTCAACAACCCAAAATTCCGTGTCAGAACCCCAAAATTCCATGTCAACCCCAAAATCTCATGTCAGGTCCCCAGACCAGAGTCCTCCCTCCAAAATATCATTTTAAATGTCTGTTCCTCCCTCTCACATCAGACAGAAAGTACCGGGACTGTTTTGTTTTAATTTAATTTGTAAATATCTCGTGATCCGTCCGTCCTCTCTGTCCAAGCTCCCGGCTGGTCTCAAGTATCCTGTGTATTCATTTGCCTTTTTTTTAAAGCAAAAAAAAAATAAAACAAAAACAAAGAAGAAGAGAAAACCACCACCTTTGCGTTAACCCCACCTGTTCCAGTGAGAAATGTAAAGCTGAGGCTGTAAAAATTCAGTTTCCAGCGAGATTTATGGACTAGAAGGGAAAAAAAAGGGTTTAATTTAAGGACTTCTAAACCAACTGCATGAGAGATGAGAGAAGGCCAAACTACTCAGATATCTTCTTTTTTTGTTTTTTTTTTTTTTTTTTTGGAATCACTATAAAAAAAAGAAAAGACTGGATTTTTTTGTATAGAGAAAACACTAAACATATAATAAAACATGGTTCAAAACTCATGCTGAGCCCGAGAGTCATTGAATTCCAAGAGAGAAAAGCAGAAAAGCCTGGTCCTCAACATTCCAAAAATTCCCAAACTGACCAGGAAAGGAGGATATTCTGGATCCCATCCAGAACCAGAGGTTGGATTGTTTTGGTCCTCAGCATTCCCAAAATTCCCTCCCTGACCAGGAAAGGAGGGATGATCAGGTGCAGCTCTGGATCCAAACCAGAACCAGAGAACCAGAGCCTGGATTGTGCCTGTCCTCATAATTCCCAAAATTCCCAGTCTAAACAGGAAAGGGGGATACTTAGGGAGCAGTGTTGAATCAGCTCTGGATCCTCTCCAGAACCAGAGGTTGGATTGTGCCTGTTCTAGCATTCCCAAAATTTCCTTCCTGGCCAGGAAAGGTGGATGGTCAGGTGAAGCTCTGGATCCAAACCAGAACCAGAGCCTGGATTGTGCCTGTCCTCATAATTCCCAAAATTCCCAGACTAAACAGGAAAGGGGGATACTGGATCAACTGGATCAGCTCTGGATCCCATCCAGAGCCAAAGGTTGGATTGTGCAGGTTCTCAGCATTCCCAAAATTCCCTCCCTGGCCAGAAAAGGCAGGTGATCAGGTGAAGCTCTGGATCCAAACCAGAACAGGAGGTTGGGTTTTGCCGGTCCTCAGCATTCCCAAAATTCCCAGCCTAAACAGGAAAGGAGGATACTGGATCAGCTGGATCAGCTTTGGGTCCTGTTCAGGGCCAGAAACTGGATTGTGTTGGTCCTCAGCATTCCCAAAATTCCCTCCCTGGCCAGGAAAGAGGGACACTGGATCAGCTGGATCAGCTCTGGATCCCATCCAGAACCAGAGGATGGGTTGTTTTGGTCCTGAGCATTCCCAAAATTCCCTCCCTGGCCAGGAAAAGAGGGATGATCAGGTGAAGCTCTGGATCCAAACCAGAACCAGAGCCTCGATTGTGCTGGTCCTCAACATTCCCAGAATTCCCAACCTGGCCAGGAAAGGGGGATACCTAGGGAACAGTGTTGGATCAGCTCTGGATCCTCTCCAGAACCAGAACCTGGATTGTGCCAGTCCTCAGCATTCCCAAAATTCCCGGTTTAAACAGGAAAGGGGGATAATGGATCAGCTCTGGATCCCATCCAGAACCAGAGGTTGGATTGTGCTGGTCCTCAGCATTCCCAAAATTCCCTCCCTGGCCAGGAAAGAGGGACACTGGATCAGCTGGATCAGCTCTGGATCCCATCCAGAACCAGAGGTTGAATTGTTTTGGTTCTCAGCATTCCCAAAATTCCCTCCCTGGCCAGGAAAAGAGGACACTCAGGGGCAGCCCTGGATCATGTCCAGCCCCATTCCCAGCCCCCAAACCCTCGGGGGTCGGAGGGGGAGAAGCTCCCAGAGCTCGGGAAATGCGGGATGGACCCCAGCCCCCCATTCCCGGCAGCCAAGCGCGGCTCCCGCCGGGATCCATCCCTCTCTCCCAGCCCTTCCTGCGCGGGGCTCCAGAGTGCTCCTGGCAGAGGCTCCCCGGGGCGGAGAAGGGGCTGAAAGGAGCGGGAGTAATTTGGTTAATTGAGATGTAATTGCGGCGGGCCCGGCTAAGAGGATGAAGGGCTGAGTGCTTCCTGCTGCAGCGGGGGCTTCTCTCTTCCCGCCCCTTCCCAGCCTTTCCAGGAACAGCAGAGAGGGGGGAAAGCGCTTTTTGCCCAGTGGAAACATTCCCAGCGCGGTGGAGGCACCAGCCACGCTGTGTCCGTGCCCCAAGGAAGGATGGAATTTTGCAATTGTGGAATTATTGTGGAATTGCGATTGGTTCCTGGTGCAGAAATTCCATCGGGGATTCCTCCAATCCCCCAGTTTCCCATTCCCGCTGCCTGCAGCCGCTGGAAGCACCAAGCCCAAGGTCTGGGGCTCTCCACGGGCTCCTTCCAGCACTCCCATCGGGATTTTATCCCTTTCGGTGGCAGGACCGTGCTGACCCTCGGGATGGATCTGGGCCAGACGCGCTCGGTGCCACTTTGATGGCCCAGAGGTGACACCCGCATCGTCCCCAACCTCCGGGGGGACAGGACTGGATCGGTGCCGGGTTCCTGCCTCCTCCTCCTCCTCCGGGAGGCCGCTCCAGCCTGTTGTCCATTCCCATGGCTGGGTTTTCCCTGCTGGTGCTGGGAATATCCAAGGGATTCCTCAGAGCGGCCTCCTCGTTGTTGCTGTCCCGGTGCGTTGGCAGCACCCAAGGGGTCACTGCTGTCCTTGTCACCTGCAGAGGCACAGAGGGGAGGGGACAAAGGCCAGGTCCCCCTCCCTTCTCTGGGACAGGGCTCATCTCCTCCCCTGGATTTCCTTCCTTCCATCCATCCATCCATCCATCCATCCATCCATCCATCCATCCATCCATCCATCCATCCATCCATCCATCCATCCATCCTTTCTCACCCCCAAACTGGCAGCGGGGGGCCCAAACTGGGACAAACTGGGACAAACTGGGCATAGGGAAGCGACACGCGACCCTCAGTCCCCCTCCTGCCTGCTCACCGCCCGCCCGGCCCGCGGGAGCTTTGCCAATCGATGGAGACACTAATGCCTTAATTACTTTTCTCTAATTGCAGCCCATTAACCTGCGGCCAGCCCCGGCGCCCGCTGATCTCCCGACATCATTAACAGGAGCTGGGAAGGGCTGGAGGATCCCTGGCACACCCCAAACCCTCTGTTCCCACAATCTGAAGCCTCCCCAGCACGGGCACCCTTCACCCAACACCTCGGGGTGTCCCGGGGTGTCCTTGTCACCTCCCCATTGTGTCACTCCACTGGCACGGAGCTCCCGGGAACAGCCGGGATTGTCCCGGGAAAGGCGCTGGGGGAGCCCCCGGGGCAAACCTGAGCCCTCGGGCACAGCCACGGCCAAAGGGGGCTCGGGCACACCCAAAAACCCGAGGGTGACCCAAAGGCGACCACGCTCCGTCACTGTGAGGAATCCCCGTCCTCGCCTCAAGGAGGGTCAGGGACAACCCAGGTCAGCCGGAGCATCCCAAAATTCGGCAGCACCGCGATTTCCTCGTTCGAATCCCATCCTGGGCTGTCTGCAGACACAGAAATCCACGGGTACCCACGGGTGGGTTGTGTAATTACGGATCGATTGTGTAATCAGGGATATATTTAGGCACGGGGTGTGCACACACCCAGACCCGCACAGGGATGGGGGGACCTTGAACTGCTCCCACCCCACAGCGAGGGGCTCCAACCCCCCCAAACCCCCGGCCCCACACCTGCTCCGGCCCTGAGGGGGCTCTGCCGGTGGGCGCAGCAGGCGGGAGAGGCTGCGAGATGAATTATGCATCACCACGATGGTGATGATGATGATGATGATGCTGCCCGAGCCGCTCTGCCTGCCCGCCTTGCGCGGTGGCAAGCGAGGTAAAAGCAAGGAGGAGGGAGAGGGTGGGGGGAGGAAAAGAAAAAAAAAATAAATAAATTAAAACCCCAACAATTCCCCGTCTCCAGGGAGCGGCGTGGTGGTTGGCAGCGAGCGAGGGAGCGCGCACGCAAGGAGGGAGGAGAGGGAGGAGCACATCCTAATGCAGAGATGCTGCAGTGGCTTTGGGCACACACATCCACCCTCGGCCAGCCACCAGGCGAGCGCTGCCTCGCAGCCCAGCCCCCGGCAGCCGCCAGGCCCCGCGGGCCCCCGGCTGATGCCCACGCAGCCCTCCCGCCGCAGGTAAGCGCTCCGTGCCGCTCTGCTGCATCCCGGAGCGATGGAAGGGGCTGCGGGGGGAGCGGAGCATCCTCCGGCCGCGGGGACGCTGCGGGGTCCCGGTGGGCTCCGAAGGGACGGTGACAGGAGCCGAGGGTGGTTTGGGCATCCGGAAAGAAGATGAGGGTGATTTGGGTATTCCAGAAAGGAGATGAGGATGGTTTGAGCATTCCGGGGTGGTTTGGGCATTCCGGAGAGCAGCTGAGAGTGGTTTGGGCATTCCGGAAAGGAGCTGAGGGTGCTTTGGGCATCCGGAGAGGAGCCGGGGGTGTTCTGGACATTCTGGAGAGGACCTGAGGGTGGTTTGGGCATTCCGGAGTGGATCCGAGGGTGGTTTGGGCATTCCGGGGTGGTTTGGGCATTCCGGAGAGGACCCGAGGGTGTTTTGAACATTCTGGAGAGGACCTGAGGGTGCTTTGGGCATTCCGGGGTGGTTTGGGCATTCCGGAGAGGAGAGGAGCCGGGGGTGGAGTTGGCAGGAGGCGGTGGCACTTGTGGCAGCGCTGCCTGCGCGGCCGAGGTCAGGGCGGCTGTCAGCAGAAATGTCTCTCTCTCTTACGGGGAGGGAAAAAAAAAAATCGGGGAATATTTCGGTTCTCAGCGATTGTCGCGAGGTTTTTCCCCGGCGCGTTCCGGCCCGAGGCACTTCGGGAGAGCGCTGAGAGGGAGGATCGGGCATCTCCAATGTGCTGGGGAGGGGGGTCCGCAGGGGGTTCTGCTGCCCAAAACTCCTTCAGCACCCCCGGAAGGAGCTGGCAGAGCCCTGAGCAGCCCCAGGGTCTCCTCTCCAGGGAGGGAGCAGCGGGAGCGCCGTGGTGTCCCAGTTCACCTTCCTGAGGGCAGACAGCAGGCGAGGGTGGGATTTGGGGGTGCTCCGGGGGGGTTTGTGTGTCTGGGGCCGTGCCAGGGACACTCGGGGCTGTGCCAGGGGCACTCGGGGCTGTGCCAGGGACACTCGGGGCTGTGCCAAGCCGCGGATCCATCCCCCCGTGGGCATGGGGGGCACCCCACAACCAGGGCACCCCTCTGTTCCCATTCCCAGAGGGATGAAAGCTGAGGGGATCATCCTGAGGCTCCTCCTCGTGTCTTCAAACCCCCCCAGCTCCCTCCTCACCCCACCCACGCTGACCCCAAAACTGCCCCGGGTCAGCCCCGACCCCACCAGCCCCCGGCGTTATCCCCGCGTTCGGATTCCCGGGAGATCGCGCCTCTCCCGGGAAACACCGGTTGCTGTGAGGATGGGAGGCGGCAGCCTCTGCATCCCGGAGCTGCGAGAAATCCCGAGGCTTTCCCCGAGCCCGAGCTCGGCCCTGCTCCTCCCAGGCAGATCCAGCAGGAATTCCGAGGGCGCAAAGCTGGGGTCGCACAGGAGATTTAGGATCAAGAGATGAACCTCTCCAGGCTGGGTGTTTGGGATTTAGCACAGAGACGCAACACCAAAAACCTCTTGCTTTGCTCAGCAGCGGATCACAAACTTTCCAGAAATATCTGGGTGGCTCAGAATTCCCAAAAACTCCAGAAAAACGGGAGATGGGGAGGTCCTGTGAGCCCAGCTGCACTTGGGCTCAGGTAGAGTGAGACAAAGGATTCCCAAAGCTCCTCTCCACCCCCTGATTAATTCCCACAAAACTGAGCGGCCACTTTTATCCCTTTGGAATATTCGCCGAGGATTTGATGGTCTGGCTTAGGATTTTCTCCGCGGATTTACCACAAATAAACCAAAAAAGGGCAGAAAACCCAAACCGTGCCTTTAGGATTTCCCACAGCACGTGGAATTTCCACTCCACGGAAAAAAAAATGGGAATCCACGTGGAGCTGAGCCCGCGTTAAAGCCGTTAAAGGTGCGCTGGAAATCCCCAAAATCCAAATTATAATATTTGAGGAGACGGTGAGCCCTGCCGGGGTTTCTCTCTCCGTGGCACCGTGTCCCTGTCGCTGGCAGTGCCACCACCCCCGGAGGGTCACCTGGAGCCCCTGGCACCTCCGGGGGTCTCCCGGCAGCTCCGGGAGCCGCTCCCGGCTCAGCCGCATCCCCGGGATCAGGGCCGGCTCCAGGAGCCCGCACGGAGATCGGGGTGGGGTCCCAGGGAATTTGGGGTGGGATCTCCCACAAATGGAGAATTTGGGGTGGGATTTCCAGGGAATTTGGGGTGGGGGGTCTCAGGGAGATCGGGGTGGGATTTCCAGGGAGATTGGGATGGGGTTTGCAGGGAGTTTGGGATGGGATTTCCAGGGAAAATTTGGGATGGGGTTTCCAGGGAAAATTTGGGATGGGGTTTTCAGGGAGGTTGGGATGGGGTCTCAGGGAGATCGGGATGGAGTTTTCAGGCAGTTTGGAATGGGGGTTTCAGGGAGATTTGCACAGGGTCCCAGGGAGATTGGGATGGGGTTTTCAGGGAGTTTGGGTGGGGTTTTCAAGGAAGTCGGGATGGGGTTTTCAGGGAACTCGGGATGATGATTTCCCCATCTCCCAGGGTCTGCTCAGCGCAGCTCTCCAGCTGCACAAAATCCCTTTCCCCGAACCCAAAATCTCTCATTTTCCATGAAAACCACCCCCGGTCCCGCTGTAAAATCCAGGATCCCACTGGCATGATCCCAGGGAGCACAAGGGACATTCCCTGCCAGAGCCGGCTGTGAGTCCCAACCCCAGCCCTGCCCAGCAGCCCTGACCCGAAATTACATTTATTATCTACTGGGCAGCCGTAAAAACCGGGAGAGACCAGGAAAATCTGTTTAGTGCTGATCTCTGATGTAGCTGGGAATATTTGGAGCCCGAACCTCAAACCCAAGGACAGGAGAGAAGGTTGGACACGGGGCTGGAGCATCCCAAGGAGCAAAAACCCGGCAGCACCACCGGGAGCAGCTGCAGCTTCCCCCGAGGGGCGAATTTAACCCCAGTATAACCAGTACAAGCACCCAGAGGTGCACTGGGAAAGCCGAGGAGCTCCGGGAAGCTTGGGAAGATCCCTGGAGCCAGGCAGGGACCACCAAACCCCAAAACCTCGGGAAGGCGCTTGCTGTTGGATTCGGGCTCCCCTTTCCAACCCCTTCTCCAGGAGATTTCCCGAGCTCCCAGCTCGTTGTTCCCGGCTCCCAGGAGCGCTTCCAGCGGCGAGGAGGGGCTGGAGCAGGTGGGAGCTAATAATACCTGAGCCACGGCACAGCAAAGCGCCGCCGCTCTGACGCCACCGGCGGCGCGGGCGGAGCCCGGGATAGTCCCGGCTTTAGGCCGAGCTTCCCCGAGCTGATCCGGGCCTGGAGAGGGCGGTGGGAAGCGGGAATGGGGGGTTTGTTATGGGGAGGGGGCTATGGGGGGTTTGTTATGGGGAGGGGGGCTCAGCTCCGTCCTCGCTGCCTGAAATCCCACCCGGCCCCAGCGCTTCTTCCCGGGAGATCCCGCATGAGCAGCCGGGATTTCCCGGGAAAAAGGAAAAATTCCCGGGTAAATTGAACATTTCCCGGGAAAACTGAACGTTTCCCCAGAGGGACTGGCAGCAGGGGAATGTGCCTCTGGGAATATCTGTGACTTTAACAGGCGCTAACCAGGATTTTGGCTGAAATCGCCTCCTGAATTCCTGCTGGAATCGCCCCTGGGTGGATTTTCAGGCTTCTCATCCCGGCTGCTCTGGGCTGAGCTTTGCGTTGGAAGTCGAGTCTGGAGGGCGAGTTTAGAGCGGCGGCCTGGCTTAACACCAGGCCAATGTCCAGCCTGGGGGGAATTCCCTTCCCGAGCCAAAATTCCCCCATTCCCAGGGTTGGAGATCCATGGAAAAGTCTCCCGGCTCTTCCCGCTGGTCCCCTTGGCTTTGTCACCTGTCCCCAAGGCTTTGGCTCAGGGCTGAGCCACCCTGGGGTCCCGAGGTTCCACTGGAGGCCACCCAAACCCAGAACCCCCAAGAATTTTCCAGCTCCAAACCCCTGGGAATTTTCCAAGGGATGTTTGAATAGCTCAGGTTGGAATTCCATTTCCCTCTAGGAGGTACCAAGGAGAGAGATGGGAATGGGTTTGTTTGGGGAGAAAAAAGACAATTAAAATATAAATAAATATGAATATAAATAACAATAACAATATAAATATGAATACAAATAAAATTTAAATATATATTATAGATATAAATACAAATAATATAAATATGCAATTATATAATATAAATATAAATGAAAATATAAATATAAATAATATGTTTATATAATATAAATATAATTTTTAAAGGGAAATGTGCTCACTGCAAAGCTCAGATATTAAATTCACTCTGCCCAGAGCAGGAAAGTCCCACTCATAA
This sequence comes from Geothlypis trichas, assembly GCA_009764595.1. Taxonomy (NCBI): domain Eukaryota; kingdom Metazoa; phylum Chordata; class Aves; order Passeriformes; family Parulidae; genus Geothlypis; species Geothlypis trichas. The sequence continues at coordinate 4,212,428 of CM019925.1, read as the reverse complement.
TAAAATACTCCTTTTTTATTTTCACAATTCTATCTTCCCCCCATGCTCACTCCCCTTTCCATGTCCGGACCAAAGGCACATCCCGGCTTTGTCTCCTGCACAAAGGCAGAGTTTGGATCAAAAGGAAACTCCCCCGAGCCCTGGGGACAACCCAGAACTGCGACCAATTATTCAGGAAAAGCGCTCCCAGAATCAGGATCTATTTGGGGTGACAAACTCCACCCCAAGCCCCTCTTTTGGTCCTCATTTGGAGCCTTCCTTGCTCAGATGGGTTTGGAGTGGCCCAGAATTCCTGCAGGACCTGGAGCCACCGACAAATCCAACCCAAAAAAGCTCCGGGGAGGGCTGAATGCAGTTTTCCTCTCGATCCATCCCTGATTTCCAGGAGGACAAACCCGTGACAATGAAGCCGTTTGTCCCTCCCCAGCCGGGACGGACACGATGTCCCCAACCTCGGGAAGGTTCTGAGAGTCAGAACCCCGGGAACATCACACGCCTGCCCCTTCCAGCTTGAGCCACGATCCCGAATAAAAGCAGCACAGGAGGAGCAGAGGCCGGAGCGATCCCTCCCTGGGGAATGCTGCGGCAGAAGGAGCTGCCCCACTTAATCCCAAATGCTCCTCCGGCGGCCGAGTGCAGGGGATGGAATTACACTGATTTATCCCGGTAATGGATAGCGCTGAACGCGGCATCTCTTGCCAAAATCCACCCCTGACCTTCCCAAAATCCCGCTGGAATCGTCCTCCAGAGGATGCAGCTCTGCAGGCAGAGCTGGGGCTTCTGTTCCTCCTCTTGCAGCCCCTCTCCAAATCTCCCTGAGCTCCCCAAATCTGCCTCCCTGCTCAGGGAGCGCTCCCCGATCCCGGCTCCAAAAGGAAGGGATCCTGTGGAGCTCTCCATCCCAAAGGGAAGGATCTTGTGGATCTCTCCATCCCAAAGGGAAGGGATCCTGTGGAGCTCTCCATCCCAAAGGGAAGGATCCTGTGGAGCTCTCCATCCCAAAGGGAAGGGATCCTGTGGAGCTCTCCATCCCAAAGGGAAGGGATCATTTGGAGCTCTCCATCCCTCCCCATCTCAAAGGGAAAGGATCCTGTGGAGCTCTCCATCCTGGAGGGAAGGGATCATTTGGAGGTCTCCATTCTGGAGGAAAGGGATCCTGTGGAGCTCTCCATCCTGCCCCACACCTGGAGGGAAAGGATCATGTGGAGCTCTCCAACTTGCCCCTCTCCCAAAGGGAAAGGATCCTGTGGATCTCTCCACCTTGCCCTGCTTGGGAGGGAAGGGATCCTGTGGAGCTCTCCATCCCTCCCCATCCCAAAGGGAAGGGATCATGTGGAGCTCTCCATCCTGCCCCACTCCCAAAGGGATCATGTGGAGCTCTCCATCCCAAATAGGAGGGATCACATGGAGTTCTCCATCGCTCCCGGAGGTATCAGTGACAGCCTCCATTAGCAGCAGTGACAAATCCCCTCTCAGGACACCAGCAGGCTCTCGAGTGTTTGTTAAAATACCTCGGGAAAAGGGAAAAAACTGCTCCATGTGGCCCTTCCCTAATTAGGGATGAGAGCAGGGCTCAATGGCCAGTGCAGAATGTTCCTGAGCTTTGGGGGAGCTGGGGGTCGGGACCAGGGTCAGGAGCTGGGGGTCAGATCCTGGATCAGGAGATTGGAGCTCGATCCAGGATCAGGAGCTCAGGATCAGATCCAGGGTCAGGAGCTAAGGATCAGGTCCTGGATCCACAGCTCGGGATTGGATCCAGGACCACGACCAGGAGCTAGGAGCTGGATAAATCCAGGAAATGTCAGAGAAATTCCCTGGATTTCAGAGCTGCTCCAAGGAGCTCTCAACCCCAGGAGGAAGGACAGGCCCAACCCCGACCTCCTCCCGCTGCCACTTCCTTGTGGAAGGGATTTCAGCTGGCAGGGAGTGGGTTTACATGGGATAATGGGAGGAATTCCTGGCTGTGAGGGTGGCGAGGGGCTGGGATGGAATTCCCACAGAAGCTGTGGCTGCTTCATCCCTGGAAATGTCCAAGGCCAGGTTGGAGCCGGGATAGTGGAAGATGTCCCTGCCCACGGCATGGGGTGGGATGGGATGGGATTTAAGGTCTCTTCCCACTCAAACCCATCCGGAATTCCACAAAAACAACAAAATGCAGCTTTGCCCCTCTCTTTCCTGTTTGTTTTCAAAGTGTGAGGGGGAGAGGGAACAAAGAGAGCAGAGCTGCAGCCAGAGCCCTCCCAGGCAGCTCCCGGGGCTCAGCAGAGGATTCAGGCTAGGAAAACAGGGCTGGAGCAAAAACTCCCTGAGTTTATTCACAGCCGCTGGTGCAGGAACAGCTCCCGCCTCTCCCAAGCCCCGGAGCGAGGGAACTGCGGAGATTTGGAAAAGTCAACTCATTAATTAGCGCAGGGCTGGCATCTCCCGGCTCAAAGCTGCCCCTTGTCCCCAGCGCGGAGGGACAGGCCAGGCGAACAAAGGGACAGTGTTGGCCGCAGGGCCGTGGGCTCGGGACGCTGTTTGGGGCAGGATTCTCGGTGACATCAAGTGACTCCATGTGACCGAGCCGCTCCGGGGCTGCTGGAACCAGCGGCTCCTGCGTGGGAGCGGCTCCCGCCCCGCTGGGCTGCGTCCCCAAATTCCCTGTCCCTGTCACAGCTCCGGCCCCAAATTCCCTGTCCCTGTCACAGCTCCGGCCTCTCCCGCCTGGAGCTGCCGCCTCCCTCTGGCAGCGGCTCTTCCCTCCCTGGCCAGGAGGGATGAAGGAGTTCCAGATTTATTTTGGGGCCAATAGGGAACAAAATCCCAGCAGGGCTGAGGGCGGCTGTCCCCGCTCTGTCCTCTCCTGCTTGTGCCCTTTGTCTCCTCCTGTCAGTTCCCTCTCTGTCCCCTCCTATCAGTTCCCTCTGTCCCTCTTCTGCCCCTTCTCTGTCCCATCTCTGTCCTCTCCTGTCAGTCCCCTTTGTCCCCTCCTGGTCCCCTCTGTCCCCTCTCTGTCCCCTCCTGCCTGTTCCCCCTCTGTCCCCTCCTTACCTGTCCCCTCTCTATCCTCTACTGCCAATTTCCTCTTTCCCCTCTCTGTCCCCTCTCTGTCCCCCCTCTGTCCCCCCTCTGTCCCTTCCTATCAGTCCCCTCTGTCCCCCTTCTGTCCCCTCTCTGTCCCATCTCTGTCCTCTCCTGTCAATCCCCTCTGTCTCCTCTCTGTTCCCCCTCTTGTCCCTTCTCTGTCCCCTTTCTGTCCCCTCCCGTCAGTCCCCTCTGTCCCCTCTGTCCCCTCCTATCTGTCCCCTCTCTGTCCCTCTCTGTCCCCTCCCTGTCCCTGTCCCGCTCTCGGGGCTGGGCTCTGCTCCAGGCACTGGGGTCCAGCCCTCGAACCCAGACAAGACAAACCCCGGGGATTTTGGGATGGATGGATTTTGGAATGGATTTGGGGATGGATTTTGGGATGGATTTCGGGATGGATTTTGGGATGGATTTTGGGATGGATTTCGGGATGGATTTTGGGATAGATTTTGGGATAGGTTTCGGGATGGATTTCGGGATGGATTTTGGGATGAATTTCGGGATGGCTGGATTTTGGGATAGATTTTGGGATGGATTTCGGGATGGATTTTGGGATAGGTTTCGGGATGGATTTCGGGATGAATTTCAGGATGGCTGGATTTTGGGATGGATTTTGGGATAGATTTCGGGATGGATTTTGGGATGGATTTTGGGATAGGTTTCGGGATGGATTTTGGGATGGATTTTGGGATAGATTTTGGGATAGGTTTCGGGATGGATTTCGGGATGAATTTCGGGATGGCTGGATTTTGGGATAGATTTTGGGATGGATTTTGGGACAGATTTTGGGATAGATTTCGGGATGGATTTCAGGATGGATTTTGGGACGCTGGCAGCAAACCCTTCTCTCCGGGCGAGCACACAAAGAGCCGGGCTGGTTCCTGCAGCCCGAGCTGGGCTCTGCTGTTTGCTCAGGTGCTGCCGGTAATGAGGGGGGGTTGGGACGGGGCCGAGCACCCCGGGGGATGCGCTAATCCCGCTCCGAGGGCTCGGGGGCGGACAGATGGGCAGCACCAGCTGGAGCCGGGGGATGAGCAGCAGGAGCGGCCCGGGAGCTCTTGGCAGCATCCTCAGCTCCTCGCCGGGGCGTTCTGGGGAGGGCAGCGGGAAATGAGGCCCTGCCGGGCTCCGTGAGCCGTTTCCAAAGGGTTTGTTAACACAAAGAGGGAGAAAGCAGCCCCAGATCCCGGCTGGAGATCCGGGGGAAGCGGGGCCGGGGTGGGGCTGCTCCCACAGAGGGCTCGGGGCTGCACAAAGAGCTCAGGGTTTGGCTGGTGGGTGATTTTTGGGGATCACAGGAGGCTGTGGAAGGGACTGGGAAGGCCATCAGGAGATGTCCTGACAGTTAAAGGGTTTCCATTAAAGATTCCTTTGTTACAGAATTCCCAAATCCTGGAGTGATTTGGGTTGGGAGGGACCTCAAAGCCCACCCAGTGTCACCCCAGCCATGTCCAGGGACACTTTCCACTATCCCAGGTTGCTCCAAGCCTTGTCCAGCCTGGCCTGGGACAATTCCAGGGATGGAGAATCCTGTTCCAGGGCATCCCAACCCTCACCAGCCAAGAATTCCTTCCCATTATCTTCATTATTTTCACAAAAACCCAAATTATTCCCCAAATTATTCCTCAAATTATTCCCCCAAATTATTCATTATTTTCACAAAACCCCCAAATTATTGCCCCAATTATTCCCCCAAATTATTCCCCCAAATTATTCATTATTTTCACAAAACCCCCAAATTATTCCCCCAATTATTCTCCCAAATTATTCATTATTTTCACAAAATCCCCAAATTATTCCTCCCTTCTTACTCCCCACCAATATCCCCTGTGCTTCTGCCTTGGTGTTTTCCATCAAAAACAATTGGAAATGAGAGTTTATGGAGGAGAGGGGAAGAATGGGAAATAGCAAAGGGGGAGGGACAACAATTCCACTTTCTGATTGTCCCCTCCCATGGGGACAAAAGGAGCTCCTTCAGCAGCTCCTGCTCCTCGGGGCGCCGCTGGAATTGTGCCCTGGAGTGAGTCTCACTTGGGCTGGGGGCCAGCGGGGAGGCACAGCTGGACTGTGGAGCCTCTGGAACAGCAGCTCCATGGAATATCTGGGGCTGGAAGGGCCCTGCTGACTCTGGAATTGCAGCTCCATGGAATATCTGGGGCTGGAAGAGTCTTGTTGACTCTGGAATTGCAGTTCCATGGAATATCTGGGGTTGGAAGGGCCCTGCTGACCCCAGAGCTTCTGGAATTGTAGCCACATGGAATATTTGGGGTTGCAAGTGCCCTACTGACCCCAGACTCTGGAATTGTAACCCCATGGAATATCTGGGGTTGGAAAGGCCTTGCTGATTTTGGAATTGCAGTCCCATGGAATATCTGGGGCTGGAAGGGCCCTGTTGATTATGGAATTGCAGTTCCATGGAATATTTGAGCTCGGAAGTGCCCTGCTGACCCCAGAGCCTCTGGAATTGTAGCCACATGGAATATTTGGGGTTGGAAGGGCCCTGCTGAGCCCAGACTCTGGAATTGCAGTCCCATGGAATATCTGGGGTTGGAAGGGCCCTGCTGACCCCAGAGCCTTTGGAATTGCAGTTCCATGGAATATCTGGCATTGGAAGGGCCCTGTTGACTCTGGAATTGCAGTCCCATGGAATATCTGGGGCTGGAAGTGCCCTGCTGACCCCAGAGCCTTTGGAATTGCAGTCCCATGGAATATCTGGGGCTGGAAGTGCCCTGCTGACCCCAGAGCCTCTGGAATTGTAGCCACATGGAATATTTGGGGCTGGAAGGGCCCTGCTGATTTTGGAATTGCAGTTCCATGGAATATGTGAGGTTGGAAGGGCCCTGTTGACTCTGGAATTGCAGTTCCATGGAATATCTGGGGCTGGAAGTGCCCTGCTGACCCCAGAGCCTTTGGAATTGCAGTCCCATGGAATATCTGGGGCTGGAAGTGCCCTGCTGACCCCAGAGCCTTTGGAATTGCAGTCCCATGGAATATCTGGGGCTGGAAGTGCCCTGCTGATCCCAGACTCTGGAATTGCAGTCCCATGGAATATCTGAGGCTGAAAGGGCCCCTCTGACCCCGCTGTGTCCCCCCCAGGGCCGCCGTCCCCCCGCGCCCGTAGAGGCTCCGCAGGACCCGGCGCAGGATGGGAGGCACCGCGGGGCTCATCCGCACCTGCCTGGCCCTCGGCACCTTCCTGGGTAAGAGATTCCCGCGGGAGGGGCTGGAGGAGGCGGGAAATCCCCCGGGATTCACCGGGAACCTCTCGTCCGTGGGATGGAACCTCCCGCCCGTGGGATGCGGGCGCTGCCGGATCCCAAATCCCCGCGTGGTTTGGGATGAGCTGTTCTGTGTCCGTGCTGTTCCCAATATCCCTCTGGGCCAGGAGTGTTTGACACGATTCCCCCTTTCTAAACCCAGATTTAGGGAGGTGCACGAGGAATTTCCTCCTGCCAAGCAGGATTTATTCCATTCCCCATCCTGCTTTTTCCAGGGATTGGGTTTATTCCACTCCCCATTCTGCTTTTTCCAGGGATTGGGTTTATTCCATTCCCCATCCTGCTTTTTCCAGGGATTGGATTTACTCCATTCCCCATCCCGCTTTTTCCAGGGATTGGGTTTACTCCATTCCCCATCCTACTTTTTCCAGGGATTGGATTTATTCCATTCCCCATCCTGCTTTTTCCAGGGATTGGATTTATTCCACTCCCCATCCCGCTTTTTCCAGGGATTGGATTCATTCCACTCCCCATCCCGCTTTTTCCAGGGATTTGGTTTATTCCATTCCCCATCCCACTTTTTCCAGGGATTGGATTTATCCCATTCCCCATCCGGCTTTTTCCAGGGATTGGGTTTATTCCATTCCCCATCCTGCTTTTTCCAGGGATTGGATTTACTCCATTCCCCATCCCGCTTTTTCCAGGGATTGGATTTATTCCATTCCCCATCCTGCTTTTTCCAGGGATTGGATTTATTCCATTCCCCATCCTGCTTTTTCCAGGGATTGAATTTATTCCATTCCCCATCCTGCTTTTTCCAGGGATTGGATTTATTCCATTCCCCATCCTGCTTTTTCCAGGGATTGGATTTATTCCATTCCCCATCCTGCTTTTTCCAGGGATTGGGTTTATTCCATTCCCCATCCTACTTTTTCCAGGGATTTCGTTTATTCCATTCACCATCCCGCTTTTTCCAGGGATTGGATTTATTCCATTCCCCATCCTGCTTTTTCCAGGGATTGGATTTATTCCATTCCCTGTCTCGCTTTTTCCAGGGATTGGGTTTATTCCATTCCCCATCCTGCTTTTTCCAGGGATTGGATTGACTCCATTCCCCGTCTCACATTTTCCAGGGATTGGGTTTATTCCATTCCCCATCCCGCTTTTTCCAGGGATTGAATTTATTCTATTCCCCATCCCGCTTTTTCCAGGGATTGGATTTATTCCATTCCCCATCCTGCTTTTTCCAGAGATTGGATTTATTCCATTCCCCATCCCGCTTTTTCCAGGGATTGGATTTACTCCATTCCCCATCCTGCTTTTTCCAGGGATTGGGTTTATTCCATTTCCCATCCCACTTTTTCCAGGGATGCCTTGCTGGCCATACCCTGACAAGATCCCCCTGCTCCTGAGGGAGCATTTCTGGGTTTCAGGGATGATTTCTGGATCTCAGGGAGAGATTCCAGATCTCAGAGACGTTTCTGGGTTTCAAGGATCATTTCCAGATCTCAAGGACCATTTCTGGATCTCGGGGAGAATTTCTGGGTCTCAGGGAGAAATTCTGGATCTTAGGGAACATTTCCAGATCTCAGGGACAGTTGTGGATGTCAGGGACCATTCCTGGATTTTGGGGACCATTTCCAGATCTCATGGACCATCCCTGGACCTCAGGGTAAAATTCTGGATCTCAGGGACCATTTCTGGATTTTGGGGATGATTTCTGGATTTTGGGGACCATTTCCAGACCTCAGGACCTACTCCTGGATCTCCAGGATCATTTCTGGAATTCGGGGATTATTTCTGGATTCTGGCGACCATTTCCAGACTTCAGGGCCCATCCCTGGATCTCAAGGACCATTTTCTGGATTTTGGGGATGATTTCTGGATTTGGGGGACCATTTCATCACCTCAGGGCCCACCCCTGGATCTCAGCAAGAAGGTCTGGATCTCAAGGACCATTTCAGGATTTTGGGGAGGATTTCTGGATTTTGGGGACAATTTCCAGACTTCAGGGCCCATCCCTAGATCTCAAGGAACATTTCAGGATTTTGGGGAGGATTTCTGGATTTTGGGGACCATTTCCAGACCTCAGGGCCCATCCCTGGCTCTCGGGGAGGCTCAGGCTGCTCCCTGCAGGTCCCTTTTCTGCAGGGAGACATTTCCTCTCCAGCTGAGCCTGGCTAATGTCCTCCAGCCAATCCATCAGCCCGGGCAGAGCCTGCTGGCCCATCCTCATAAATATCTAATTACCTTTTAATGTTCTCTGCATCCCTGAGGAGGCCCAGGCAGGGGGAGCTGCCCTGGATCCAGAGGCAATTATCCCGCTTGGAAATCAGCCTGACCCCGGAGCTGCACTTGGGGTCTCTCACCAACCCCCTGAATTCAGGCAAATCCCCCCAAAAATCACACCCTGGGAAGGCTGGGAGGGCGATTTTCACTGAGTTTTGGTTGGTGGTGCCATGGAGATCCAAGGGTAGATGGGACAGGGGGAAATCCTGGGAATACCAGGAGTGATCAGGACAAAAGGATGGAAGTGATGGATGAAGCTCAGGGAAATGTTATGGAGTGGGAAAAAAGCCAAAACCTCCAGGTCTGGAGGGAGATTTAAATATTTAAACCTTCTGAAGTGCACAGAGACCACTCTAAAATCCCAAACTTTCCCCAGCCCTTGTTCAGTTGGGAAAACCTCCGGAAAATCTGGGAATGCAAGTCCTGACCCTTTGTTCCTCAGAAAGCTGCTCGTTAAAAACAACCCAAAATAAAGCCTGCGTTCCTCAGAGAGCTGATCCTCTAAAAAACCCCGAATCCACTTGGATTCTGGGCACAAAACTCCTGTAAAACCAATTTATTGCCCAGCTCCCCTCTGTGATCCAGGAGCTGTGATGTCCTCAGAAAAAGGAATTCAGCTTGGAAAATGTTCCACTGAGGAAATTCATCATTTCCTGGGCTCAGCACAAAGCGCAGCCTCCTGCACACCTGGGCTTTCAGAAAATTCCTAAAAATATCCCAAAAACAACCCAAAAGGGAGGCTTTGGAGTCACCTCCTTGCAGCTGCTTCTCCAAATCTTCATTTTCAGGTGTTCTGCTTTCACCTGTTTCTCACGATTTTGGTGTTAATTATAATTTTCCCTGATACTGAAGGTTATTGCAGAGGCATGGGAAGGTTTTTCTTGTCATTCCAGCTCTCCCAGCTGGTTGAAACATGGAAAATTCCCAGCAGGTCACTCCTCTCCTTTGAAATTTGACTTTAAAATCTTTATTTTGTGTCTGTCTTCTCCTTATTTCCCAAATGCCAGAGCTCCAGGACAGATCCTGCATTGTCAACATTAAAAATTGGGAATTCTGTGGTGAATGAAAAAAAATAAAATTGAGAATTCTGGGCAGAATGGGCCAGGATCAGTCTCAGAACTCCTGGGATTTATCAGTTCTTATTTTTAACCTTAACCCCTCCTCATAGCTGTTTAATTACTGCATTAATCAATGCTTGATTTGTTTAATGAGCGACATCCAAGCGTTTCACCCCCAGCACCTTGGAATCGTGGATTAAAATTCACCTGAAGCCCTGGCATCGATTCCAAGTGGGAAAATCGATGCCTGGCACTGGCAGCCATAGCCTTGGCAAAGGGACAAAGGGACAAAGGGACAGCGAGGGGACACGGGCTCCAGGTGGGATCAGGAGGGAGGACGAGCCTGATTTGACTTGATTGGAATAAAAAAATCCCACGGGAAACGGGCAGGGATGGGAGTGGTACCAATAGATATTTTATTTGTTAAATAAATAGAAATTATTTACCTTATGCTCCCTAATTAATCTCGAAATTAAAGCTGCTCAGCCTGGATCCCGCCACCGCCATCTATCAGAGCACAATTAACTCGTCTATCAGCACTCAATTAATTCTTTCTCATTAATTCCCCATTAACTCATTATTGCTTCCCCCTCGGTCAGCAGAGTTTATTCCAGCCGGGACTCCCTCAGCACTGACCCAAACGGGAGAGGATTTCCAGCTTTTCTTTAGGAACAGAACCATCCTAGATGGAGAGGGGAAAGAACCCCAAACCTGCTGCTTTTCCTTAATTCTGAACAACCCCAAACCCGCTGCTTTTCCTTAATTCTGAACTACCCCAAACCTGCTGCTTTTCCTTAATTCCAAACGACCCCAAACTCGCTGCTTTTCCTTAATTCTGAACTACCCCAAACCCGCTGCTTTTCCTTAATTCTGAACTACCCCAAACCCGCTGCTTTTCCTTAATTCCAAACAACCCCAAACCCGCTGCTTTTCCTCAATTCTGAACTACCCCAAACCCGCTGCTTTTCCTTAATTCTGAACTACCCCAAACTCGCTGCTTTTCCTTAATTCCAAAGAATCTGATCTCGGTGCCTCTCCCTGTGTGGCTTTGGGGATCATCCTTCAAGCACATCCAAAGGGGAGAGGATTTCCAGCTTTTCCTTCAGGAACAGAACCATCCTAGAAAGAAAACAGCACTGGCTGGGAGGGGAAACAACTCCAAACTCGCTGCTTTTCCTTAATTCCAAACAACCCCAAACCCACTGCTTTTCCTTAATTCCAAAGAATTCCAGCTCGGTGCCTCTCCCTGCAGGGACCATCCCACAAGATCATCCAAAGGAGAAGATTTCCAGCTTTCCCTTTAGGAATGGAACCATCCTAGATGGAGAGGGGGAAGCAACCTCAAACCCGCTGCTTTTCCTCAATTCTAAAGAACCCCAAACCTGCTGTTTTTCCTCAATTCCAAAGAGCCCCAGCTCGGTGCCTCTCCCTGTGGGGACCATTCTGCAAGAACATCCAAAGGAGAGGATTTCCAGCTTTCCCTTTAGGAACAAAACCATCCTAGATGGAGAGGGGAAACAACTCCAAACCTGCTGCTTTTCCTCAATTCCAAAGAATTTATCCCAGCTCGGTGCCTCTCCCTGTGCGGCTCCAGGGACCATCCCATGAGCACATCCAAAGGAGAGGATTTCCAGTTTTTCCTTTAGGAACAGAACCATTCTAGATGGAGAGGGGAAATAACTCCAAACCCGCTGCTTTTCCTCAATTCCAAAGAATTTATCCCAGCTCGGAGCTTCTCCCTGTGGGGACCATTCCGCAAGATCATCCAAAGGAGAAGATTTCCAGCTTTCCCTTTAGGAATGGAACCATCCTAGATGGAGAGGGGAAACAACCCCAAACCCGCTGCTTTTCCTTAATTCCAAACAACCCCAAACCCACCGCTTTTCCTCAATTCTAAAGAACCCCAAACCCGCTGCTTTTCCTCAATTCCAAAGAATCCCAGCTCGGCGCCTCTCCCTGCGGGGACCACCCCGCGGGCACATCCTTGCGGAGCCGGGATAATTGCCTGGAGCAGGGACACGGGGAGCAGCTGCTCCCAGCCCGGAGCCAATTAGCAGAGCCCCTCTCCCATCCCATCCCTCCCTTCCCAGCCTCCTCCCGGAGCAGCCGGAGCGCCAGGCGAGCCCCGGGAGCTGCGGGTCAAGGGCTGCTCCCGCTGATCCCAGCCCGTTCCCGGCTGGAAGTGACTCTTCCATCAAACATCCCGGGAATGGCATCACTGAGGAGCGGCCCCGCTGAGCGAGGGGGACAAGGAGACAGATTGGCCTTGGCACAGCGGGTTGGAGACGCTCATTAATTCAATTACAGAGCAGGGAAGGATCCCGGAGCCGGGGAAGCAGCTCGGAGCTTATCAGTGCTGGTGGCTCCTTCCCTGATAAGGGCCAGGCGTCTCCAGGGGGACAGGGACAGCGAGGACAGACGTGCTGGCAATTATCCCACCGGCTGTTCCTGCAAGGAAGAGATTTCCAGGCGGGTTCTGCCTGGCTCTGGCTCACAGTGTCCCTTCCCTGGGCTCTGGGAGCTGTCCCAGCCCAGGCAGGGGTGGAACGGGATGAGCTTGAAGGTTTTTCCTACCCAAACCAGCCTGGAGTTCTGGGATTCCCCTGTGTGGGAGTGGATCTGCTGGAATTTGGAATTCTGAGACAGGAAGGCAGTTGTCACTTCCCAGTGGCACGTTGTCCCCAAAGGGTGGTCCAGGCATAGTGTGGATCAGGCAGGTGGGGCCTTTGTCCCTCTTGTTCCTTCCCGTTCTCAAACCAGAGACAATTCCGAGTCTGAACACCCCAAAAGCAGCTTCAGGTTCATCCCAGGCACGGAATAGAATGGTGTGTACTGGTTTGCACTGGTGTGTACTGGTTTGCACTGGTTTGTACTGGTTTGCACTGGTTTTCTCTGGTTTCCACACCATCAACAAACTGGTTTGAGGTGTCAGGAGCCGGTGGAGCTGCAGGGACAGAGGGGACCTGCCAGGTGTGTCCAGAGCTGTGAAGACCCCAGTTCTCTCCTCTCCTCCTTCACCTTGGAGAGGATTTCAGAAGAACAAACCAGGCAAAGCCTGTGCAGGCAGAGGAGGAGCCTCGGGGACACGGGGACATTCCCAGCTCCAGCTGTGGTGTTCCAGGAGGTCCCCACTCCCTGCTCTGTGTGTCCCCAGGGATGCTGGTCCCTCTGGAAGGGCGGCAATGCTGCGGGATGCCCGGCGGGAGTGGCAGGGTGTGTCCCCACGGGCTGTGCTGACAGATGGGGTGCGGGTGTCACATCGCTCCTTCTCTCCTCCTCGCGGCTGGGGACACCCTACAGAACTGAAAAGGAGGATTGTTTAGGAAAAGCCAAGAGGAGCTGAGCTGGTTTTCCCCCTCTCCTGCAGTTTGGTGCCATGCCCAGAGCGGGATGAGGAGCTACGGGCCGGTGTTCGAGGAGCAGCCATCCCACACCCTCTTCCCTGAGGGCTCGGCAGAAGAAAAGGTCACCCTGTCCTGCCGAGCCCGGGCCAATCCCCCCGCCACCTACAGGTGAGCTCAGGGCTCCCTCTGCATCTGGAACGGGAGAGAAACATCCAGAATTCTGCTTTCTCTCCATCGCTTCTATACATGGGAAATGATCGACTTGGGAATGAGATTCCTTGTCCTGTGAGGAGCTGGGGGAGCTGGGGAAGGGTTTGGAGAAACCTGGGAAGGGTTTGGAGAGTCCTGATGGAGCTGGGAAGGGTTTGGAGAGTCCTGAGGGAGCTGGGAAGGGTCTGGAGAAATCTGGGAAGGGTTTGGAGACTCCTGAGGGAGCTGGGAAGGGTTTGGAGAATCCTGAGGGAGCTGGGAAGGGTTTGGAGAGTCCTGAGGGAGCTGGGAAGGGTTTGGAGAATCCTGAGGGAGCTGAGCAGGGGCTGAGCCTGGAGCAAAGGAGGCTCAGGGGGAATTTCTGGCTCTGCACAACTCCCTGCCAGGAGGGGACAGCCGGGGGGGATTTGGGATCTTATCCCAGGGAACAGGGACAGGAGGAGAGGGAACGGCCTCAGGCTGGGCTGGGGAGGCTCAGCTTGGACATCAGCAGGAATTTCCTCATGGAAAGGGCTGGAAGGGGCTGCCCAGGGGGGTTTGGAGTGCCCATCCCTGGAGGTGGCACCTGGAGGTGGCACTGAGTGCTCAGGGTGGGGATTGGGCACAGCCTGCACTCGATGATCCCACAGGGATTTTCCACTCTCAACAACGCCACAATTCTGAGATGTTCCACCCCTCCCAAGGCACAGCTCAGATCCAAATCCACCTCCAGCTGGAAGCCCAGCCCCATAAGCATGGCCATGGGGATTTATCCCGGTCCCTGCCCCGTTTTTTCCATCAGGTGGAAGATGAACGGCACGGAGCTGAAGCTGGAGCCGGATTCCCGCTACAGGCTGGTGGCCGGGGATTTGGTGATCAGCAACCCCGTGAAAGCCAAGGATTCCGGCTCCTACCAGTGCGTGGCATCCAACTCCAGGGGCACCGTGGTGAGCAGGGAGGCCTCGCTCCGCTTTGGCTGTAAGTTTGGCACCGCCAGGTAAATTAAACCCAACCCCAGTTAGGCTGGGCTTAAACGGAGCCTGCCTGGGAAAAGGCTGGAGAGAATCCCTCCAGCGCATCATCCCATGGAGAAATTTCCTGGCACTTCCATAGAAATTTGGAGAATTTGGAGATTTAGGGAGAAAGCCAATGATATTTTTGGATCTCCCACCCAAGGAGGGGCACAGAAAGTGCAGAGGTTCCTCCAGTTGTATTTTCCTGTCTGGGTTTCACTCTGCCTGTTCAGTTTTGCAGGAATTCTCAGCAGAAGAGAGGGACCCCGTGAAGATCACCGAGGGCAGGGGGGTGATGTTCACCTGCAGCCCCCCGCCCCACTACCCAGGTAAGGGAGGGACAGCAGAGCACAGGGTTCCCAGATTTTCTGGGAATTTCATGGAAGGAAATTCAGGGTTAATTTAGAGTTTGTAACGCAGCAGAGCAGAGGTGGGACTTGGCGTGTCCATGCAAGGACCAATTCCAGCTGGGAATCTCACTGGGTCCATCCCACCCAGGAGGACACAACAACCAGAGCAGTCAATTCCATTTTCCTCCCTTGGAAAGGCCAATTCCAGCCTGGAATCCCACTGGGTCCATCCCAACCAGGAGGTCACAACAACCAGCACAGTCAATTCCATTTTCCTCCCTTGGAAACAACAATTCCAGTTGGGAATCCTGTTGGATCCATCCCACCCAGGAGGACACAACAACCAGCACAATCAATTCCTTTTTCCTCCCATGGAAAGAACAATTCCAGTTGGGAATCCTGTTGGGTCCAACCCACCCAGGAGGACACAACAACCAGAGCAGTCAATTCATTTTCCTCCCTTGGAAAGAACAATTCCAGCCTGGAATCCTGTTGGATCCATCCCACCCAGGAGGACACAACAACCAGAGCAATCAATTCCATTTTCCTCCCTTGGAAAGGCCAATTCCAGTTGGGAATCCCACTGGGTCCATCCCACCTGGGAGAACACAACAACCAGCACAGTCAATTCCATTTTCCTCCCTTGGAAAGGCCAATTCCAGCCTGGAATCCCACTGGGTCCATCCCACCTGGGATGACACAACAACCAGAGCAGTCAATTCCTTTTTCCTCTCATGGAAAGAACAATTCCAGCCTGGAATCCTGTTGGATCCATCCTACCCGGGAGGACACAACAACCAGAGCAGTTGATCCCTTTTCCTCCCTCGGAAAGGCCAATTTCAGCCTGGAATCCCACTGGGTCAATCCCACCTGGGAGTACACAACAACCAGCACAGTCAATTCCTTTTTCCTCCCATGGAAAGACCAATTCCAGCTGGGAATCTCACTGGGTCCATCCCAAATGGGAGGACACAACAACCAGAGCAGTCAATTCCATTTTCCTCCCATGGAAAGGCATATTCCAGTTGGGAATCTCACTGGGTCCATCTCACCTGGGAGGACACAACAACCAGAGCAGTCAATTCCATTTTCCTCCCTTGGAAAGACCAATTCCAGTTGGGAATCTCACTGGGTCCATCCCAACCAGGAGGACACAACAACCAGAGCAGTCAATTCCATTTTCCTCCCTTGGAAAGGCCAATTCCAGCCTGGAATCTCACTGGGTCCATCCCACCCAGGAGGACACAACAACCAGAGCAGTCAATTCCATTTTCCTCCCTTGGAAAGGCCAATTCCAGTTGGGAATCCCACTGGGTCCATCCCACCCAGGAGGACACAACAACCAGAGCAGTCAATTCCATTTTCCTCCCATGGAAAGAACAATTCCAGCCTGGAATCCTGTTGGATCCATCCCACCCAGGAGGACACAACAACCAGAGCAGTCAGTTCCATTTTCCTCCCGTGGAAAGACCAATTCCAGCCAGGAATCCCACTGGGTCCATCCCACCTGGGAGGACACAACAACCAGAGCAGTTGATCCCTTTTCCTCCCTTGGAAAGGCCAATTCCAGTTGGGAATCTCACTGGGTCCATCCCACCCGGGAGAACACAACAACCAGAGCAGTCAATTACATTTTCCTCCCTTGGAAAGGCCAATTCCAGCCTGGAATCCCACTGGGTCCATCCCACCTGGGAGAACACAACAACCAGCACAGTCAGTTCCATTTTCCTCCCTTGGAAAGGCCAATTCCAGTTGGGAATCCCACTGAGTCCATCCTCCCTGGGAGGACACAACAACCAGCACAGTCAGTTCCATTTTCCTCCCATGGAACGACAATTCCAGCCTGCAATCCTGTTGGATCCATCCCACCCAGGAGGACACAACAACCAGAGCAGTTGATCCCTTTTCCTCCCTCGGAAAGGCCAATTCCAGTTGGGAATCCCTCTCGGTCCATCCCACCTGGGAGGACAAACCTGTCCAGTTCATTCCTTTCCTTTTCCCCCCAGGTTTATCCTACCGGTGGCTCCTGAATGAGTTCCCCAATTTCATCCCGGCCGACGGGAGACGTTTCATCTCCCAGACCACGGGCAACCTCTACATTGCCAAGACAGAGGCCTCGGACCTGGGCAACTACTCCTGCTTTGCCACGAGCCACATGGACTTCATCACCAAGAGCGTCTTCAGCAAGTTCTCCCGCCTCAGCCTGGCTGCAGAGGGTCAGTGCTCTTGGATTCTTCCAAAAATGCCAATTCTTGTGGGAAAAAATTCAAACCCCCACAAAGCATTTGGGGACAGTGCCCAAGGCATCCTCCAACCTCTCTTAAGAGCTTAAAAAATATGGATGGGCTGGGATGGGAGGGAAGCAGCGCTCTCTCCAAGATTCCCTGTTTCCATTCCATCCAATTTCTCAATTTTTAAAGGATAATTCTGGTACAGGGAAAAGGGAATTAAACAGGAGGAAGGCCTGGATGGACACAGACTGGAGCAACCTGGGATAGTGGAAAGTGTCCCTGTCTACAGCATGGGTGGGACTGGATGGGCTTTAAGGACCTTCCAAGCCAAACCATTCCAGGACTCTGGGGAATCCAGAATTCTCAGGAATTGTGGAGCTCTGAGATGTTATAAAAGAGATTTTTAGAGACTTCAGCAAGAAGTCTGAAAAAGAAAATGAAATCTCTGTCCCCTCACCCAAACGGGTTGGGAAGTCACCTCATGGGTCCCTCTGCCCTTTGAGACCCCCCTGGGTGGCATTTCGGTGTCACCCAGGTCCCCTGAGCCGTGTTTTCCCCGTGGCAGATGCCAGGCAGTTCCCACCCAGCATCAAGGCCAGGTTCCCTGCGGACACCTACGCTCTGACCGGGCAGGTGGTGACCCTGGAGTGCTTCGCCTTTGGAAAGTGAGTGCAGCTCTGCATGGATCAGAATTGGGAGATTGGGATTGAGATCTGGATGGGGATTGGAATTGGAATTGGAATTGGAATTGGAATTGGGATTGGAATTTGGATCGGGATGGGGATTGGGATGGGGAGGGAACGACAGAACTTCCACACCTCCAATGGAAGACCAGAGATGGAAGGAAATGGGAAAAGGGAGGAGCTGGCCAAAGCCAAGGCCCAGTGGGACAGGACTGGGGTGGCCACACGGGGATTGAGCTCAGCCTGGATTCACCAGCTCGGCTTTTCCGCAGCCCCGTGCCCCGGATCAAGTGGAGGAAGCTGGATGGGCCACAGTCCTCCAAGTGGATCGGCAGCGAGCCCCTGCTGCAGATCCAGCAGGCTGGGTTTGAGGATGAGGGGACGTACGAGTGCGAGGCGGAAAACGCCAAAGGGAGGGACACCCACCAGGGACGCATCATCATCCACGGTAACGCATCCAAATTCATCCCTTATCCAAGGGGACACACCTAAACACATCCCCTATCCAAGGGGACGCACCTAAACACATCCTTTATCTAAGGGGATTCACCAAACACATCCCTTATCCAAGAGGACACACCCAAACTCATCCCTCATCCAAGGTGACACATCCAAACTCATGCCTTATCCAAGAGGATGCACCAAACTCATCCCTTATCCAAGAGGACACACCCAAACTCATCCCTCATCCAAGGTGACACATCCAAACTCGTCCCTTATCCAAGGGGATGCACCAAACTCGTCCCTTATTCAAGGGAACACTCCCAAATTCATCCCTTACCCAAGGGGACACACCAAACTCCTCCCTTATCCAGGACACAACCAAACTGTCCCTTATCCCAGAGGATACATCCAAAAATGTGTCCTTCACCCAGGGAACACATTAAACATGTGTCCTTCATCCAAAGAATGCATTAACCACACGTCCTTCACCCAAAGAACACATTAAACATGTGTCCTTCATCCAAAGAATGCATTAACCACACGTCCTTCACCCAAAGAACACATTAAACACGTGTCCTTCACCCAAGGAACACAAACACGTGTCCTTCACCCAAGGAACACATCTAAACACGTGTCCTTCACATTTTAACTTCCCAAGGTGCCCCAGGCAGTGGTCCAAGGCTTTGGGACTAAAACCACCCCCTCTAATCCTGCCCCTTTCCAGCCCTAATTGAAGGTGTTGCAAAACCCCAACCAAGGGGATCAGGGAAACTTTTCCTTGGTGGGCACATTTGGGCTGTGGCAAGGAGAGAGAGAGAGAGGGAGCTCTTAACAGGCTCTAAAATCATCACAGCAAACATCAGGGAACCAGGGAAGGAAGGAAAGTGCTAAAAATCAAACTTGGCTCGTGCTCAAGATCCTCTCCAAGCCTGAGGAGATCCCACCAGGAGTAACGCTCCAAGCTGTTGAGCAGATCTAATCAATTTAAAAAACCTAAGCTGGTTACCTCATCCTGATCCCAGTTTTTCCTGAAGTTCAGGAAAGGCCTGAAGCTGACAGAAGGAAGGTTCAGAGGAGAAATTAGGAAGAAATTCTTTACTGTCAGAGGGTGAGGCCCTGGCACAGGGTGGATGGGGATGGTGGCATAAGGGCTGTGGCTTCCCCATTCCTGGAAGTGTTCCAGGCCAGGCTGGACGGGACTTGGAGCAAGCTGGGATGGTGGAAGGTGTTCCTGCCCATGGCACTGGGGGATCTTGAAGTTCCTCTCCTACCCAAACCACTCTATGATTTGATGGTTCAGGAATGGCTGAATTTACTCTTAAGAGGAGAAACCAATTCCTCAGGCCTGGACTCTGCCCTGATCTTGCACAGCAGGCCCTGGCCGTGCCTCTCGCTGCACAAAGGCCGGGGCGGTTCCCGTGGCAGATCCCGCTGTGCCAACGACTGTGCCGGCAGCGTTGGCGCGGGGACATCCTTCTGCCAGCCTGGCACTGCCACCTCTCAGCTGAGCTCCTTGGCTCTGCCCTCTCTCTCTTGTCCCCTGCAGCCCAGCCCGACTGGCTGGACGTGATCTCGGACACCGAGGCCGACATCGGCTCCGACCTGCGCTGGAGCTGCGTGGCCTCGGGCAAGCCCCGGCCCACGGTGCGGTGGCTGCGGGATGGGCAGCCCCTGACGTCCCAGGTACCCCCCAGCCAGCTCTGACCCCGCTCCTCCAGCCCCAGCCCCTCCTCCTGCCTCGCTCCTGCATCCCCGCCCCGGTTCTCACCCCGCATCCCTCCTCCATGTGCCCCCATCGGGCTGCGAAGCGACGGCACCATCCCCGAATCCCCTCTCCTGGCGCTGCCATCCCAGCCATTGCTTCGTGCAGCTGCAGGGACTCACAGCCGGCCAGCAGGGAGGACAAACAGCCCCTCGTGCCTGTCCTGGTGTCACCTGCACGCTGCCGCTCAGGTGTCTCGGCAAGCAGAGCACGGCGACGCGGGGGAGTGAGCACACAGACATAAAAACAATTCCTGTGTTTTCCCCCATGGAAAACCAGGCCACCCCGAGGAGTCTGTGACAAAACTCAACCCCGACCCAGCTGAGGACTGAGTTCCATTTTTTAATTTTTTTTTTTGTTTTTCTCATCTAATGGGTTCATCCTCTTGTTTGCACAGAACCGCATCGAAGTGAGCGGTGGAGAGCTGAGATTTTCCAAGCTAGTCCTGGAGGACTCTGGCATGTATCAGTGTGTGGCTGAGAACAAGCATGGCACAGTTTATGCAAGTGCTGAATTAACAGTGCAAGGTAATTCCTCCTTTCCCAGAGCTCTGGGTTCCAATGGGACACTGAAAAAAAAATCTCTTCCTAATATCCTGATGTGATCCTGACATTGTGATGTCACAGCGAGACAAGAGAGGGCAAAAGCTGCTCCACTCACCACTGAAATTGTTGCTGGTTCAACAAGACACTGTGCAAGCCTTGAAATTCTAAATCCTGTGTAAATTCTGTGTGGAAGTGGACAAAAAAATCTGTTTAGCCACAGGAAGTGGACAGGACACCCAGCAGCAGCACTACAACCTCTCTTCTGCTATAAATTCCTCTTTTTTGGAGGAAAGAGGTCCAAAAAAAGAATTCAGCCTCCATTCCACCTGGTTTGATGGATGGTGACTGAAGCTGAACTGCTGCCAAACTTGTTCCACGTTAGTCCAAAAGTTTATCTCCTTGTGGAGATGCCAAAGATAAATTAAAGTCCCTGAGCAGCAACTGCTCAACATTAACACACCAAGGCCAACAGGTAAATCCCGATTCCATCTGCAATTCCAGGAGGAGTTTCAGGCAAGCTGGATGTCTGCGTTGGTCAGGATATTGAAGAGATTATCCTCGACATGTTCCAAAGCAGCTGTTGTTGTGTCTCTCAAAGACCTTGCACTTGTTAGGGTCATTCCCATCGCTCCGTCCCACTCGTGTGCCACATAATTCCTGCCTGGCAGGCATCAGGATCCACCCTTGGCAGCCGAGGAATTCCTCCCTTATCCTGCTCTCCAGACTCTGCCTCGCTTCTCTTACCGAGCCATCCAACAAACAAATCAATTCCCACTCGCACGGTGCTGAAATTCCCCCCAGGGCAGCGTTTCTAATCGTGCCTTAATCCTCTTTTTTTATCCCTGTAGCCTTAGCTCCAGATTTTAGACTAAACCCGGTGAAGCGCCTGATCCCGGCAGCCCGGAGTGGGAAGGTCATCATCCCGTGCCAGCCACGAGCAGCACCAAAAGCCACCGTGCTCTGGACCAAAGGGACAGAACTCCTGGTCAACAGCAGCAGGTAGCAGCACAGACTCAGCTTCCACCTAGAAAACGTAGCTAAAATAATTTTATTTTTTTTAACAGAAGACTGGACTCGACGATCCAAATGTGCTGCTGGTTCCCTGAATTTTGTTACTCCTCTAATTTCTCCTTTAGCAAACTCCTACACACTATTTGCTGCCTGATTTTGTCTCTGGTTTCTCCAAAATCAGTGGAAATTCCCAAATGTCCAGAGGACATCTTAACATTCCCTTGTGTGGCTCCTCCTCCTTTGCAGGGTGACGATTACGGCGGATGGGACCCTGATCCTGCAGAACATCAGCAAATCCGATGAGGGGAAATACACCTGCTTTGCTGAGAACTTCATGGGCAAAGCCAACAGCACTGGAATCCTCTCTGTCCGAGGTAGGGATGTTCATTTGGGGTCAATCAAGCAAGAAACAGCCAAGAATGAATGATGTGATGTTTCTCCTCTCTTTACACTCCCAAAACCCAGAATAATCAAGGTGATTTCAGGTGGAGGAGCAAAACTTCTGCCTGACCCAGTAACAAACAGCCCTGGAGCAAAGCGTTTCCATTTCCTCATCCCTCCTCTTCCTCTCGTGAAGCTCCAGCTGTTGGAGCAGGATGAGGAGCTGGAAGGGATGGTTTGGATGCTGGGATGGGGACATTCACTGCTAATCTCCCTTCCTGCTCGCTTCCTGCAGATGCCACCAAGATCACGCTGGCACCATCGAGCGCCGACATCAACGTGGGCGAGAACATCACCCTGCAGTGCCACGCGTCCCACGACCCCACCATGGACCTCACCTTCACCTGGTCCCTGGATGATTTCCCCATCGACTTCGACAAGTCCGAGGGGCACTACCGGCGAGCCAGCGCGGTGAGTCCAGAGGGAATTCCAGACCATCCAAAAGGGTAGAAAATTAATTTCACACTCGTTGTTAGCATCTTTGTGCCCACCAAAGCTGCTCTGTCACTTGGCCCAGAGTGGTTGTGAATTCCACACGCCTGGAAGTGTCCAAGGCCAGGTTGGACGGGGCTTGGAGCAACCTGGGATAGTGGAGGGTGTCCCTGGCCATGGCTGGGTGGAGTGGGGTGGGCTTTAAGATCCTTCCCAATTCAAACCATTCCATGATTCCATGAGCACTGCCCTCCTAAACTGGAGGAGAAAGGGAAAGGCCTGTGGATAAAGGCAAGCAGAGATCACCCCGTGATCACTCAGTGATGGATCAATGACCACTCATTGCTCACTCAATGATCAATCAGTGATCACTCAACGATCAATGAGTGATCATTTAATGGTCACTCAATGATCATCAATGACCACTCATTCACCACTCAATGATCGATCAATGATCACTCAACAATCAATCAGTGATCATTTAATGGTCACTCAATGATCACTCATTGATCATTCAGTGGTCATTCATTGGTCACTCAACAATCACTCGATTGCTCAATGTTCACTCAACCATCACTAAATTATTGCTCAGTGATTGCTCAGTGGTCACTCAATGGTCACTCAGTGGTCACTCACTGATCATTCACTGAACACTCACTGATCACTGATCACTGATTGATCACTCTCTGATCACCATCCCAAGCCAAACAGACCTGGCACAGGCTCGGCCTTGGCCACCACTGGATCCATCCTGGATCTTTTCCCATCTCCCTCTTCTCCACCTCCACCACCACCCACCCACCCAAACCCACCCCACACTGGATTCTGTCCCGTGACCGGTCACCTTCCTGCGCTGTCCCCACCGTGTTGTCCCGTTGCCCTGCAGAAGGAGGCCATCGGGGACCTCAGCATCTCCAAGGCGCAGCTGCGGCACTCGGGGCGTTACACCTGCACGGCCCAGACCGTGGTGGACAGCGCGTCCGAGTCAGCCACGCTCACCGTCAGAGGTAATTCCCTGTGGGAATGTTCCCTGCTCCTGGCAAACCCAGAGCAATGACATGGCCTGTGCCATCAGCTGCTCTGTAACCGCCTCACACCCAATAATTCCCTGATATGGCCCAGCAGGTTTTATTTTCACCTAAAATTTGGGGTTGATCATCTTACGAGGTCTTTTCCAACTTTTCCAACCAAGCTGAGGAGCTTTTCCAGAAGCTAAAGCTGGCGGTGAAGCCTCCCATCTTCCATAAAAGAAAGCCCCAATGTGAATTTAGGAGTTGCACAATGCACAGAGTGATAAACCTCCAGATTTTCCATGTCAGTGACACATCCCCATGCCCCCAGGACCTCCAGGCCCACCAGGAGGGGTGGTGGTGAGGGACATCGGTGACACCAGTGTCCAGCTGAGCTGGAGCCGTGGCTTCGACAACCACAGCCCCATCGCCAGGTACCTCATCGAGGCCCGGACCCTCCTGTCCAACCAATGGAAGCAGATGCGCACCAGTGAGTGTCCCCACGGTGGCACCGGTGACACACCGAGGCCACCAACCAGTCCTGGCTCCACGCTGCTCCTCGCTCTATTCCTTCCCCTCTGGTGCTGTTGGATTTTACAGATCCCATAAACATCGAGGGCAACGCGGAGACGGCGCAGGTGGTGAACCTCATCCCGTGGATGGATTACGAGTTCCGGGTCCTGGCCAGCAACATCCTGGGAATTGGGGAGCCCAGTCTGCCCTCCATCAAAATCCGCACCAAGGAAGCAGGTGGGTGTGGAGACAAGCCCAGGTCCCTGTCCCTGCCCAGGATGGTGCCAAGGGATGAATCATCCCCTGGAGAGATCCCAGAGCTGAGGCCACCACAGGATTTTCCATCTTTTTGCCTATTTCTGTGTCAAAGAGGAGCAGGGTTAGAGCTGCACTTGCCAGCACTGCATCCAGCTGGGAATGTTCGTTCCATGTCCAGCTGCTTGGACAGGAAGGATGGGAGAACAGCAGGAGAACCTCACCCAATCCACCAACTGCAAACCAGCTTCTTCCTAAT